>JAQPPZ010017194.1:6600000-7128555 GCA_028583015.1 Wollemia nobilis | reverse complement strand
AGCCTACAACCTATATCTTCTTCTCTATGAAGCATTTAGGCCCTAAGGGCATACCTTAGTCTATAAATAATCCATAAGTTGATCTACCCAATCTATGTCATTTGAAAGACCATCTTCTTGTTGACCCTTTTCTGATGATTGAAAAGCTGCCATATGATCTATGTATGTTATTATTGTCGGTTCTTGACATAATGCTCTGCCTCTTACCAACTTTTTAGGATGGATATCCACATCATATTCTTGAATCTTGGTAATCCAACCTGCTCTCTTATCACCTAACTCCCTTTGTAGGATAAAATTTCTAACATCTAGATGCACCACATCTACCATAGTCTTACTTTGTGCCAAGTACTACCTAAACTTTTTGAGTGACTTCATAACTACAAATACTTATCTCTTAATAAATTTATACTTTGTTTGGTATTCATGGAGAGTCTAGCTTCAGAAGAAAATAGGGTCCTCATCCCCTGCATCATCCTTTTGTGTCAACACTACAACATAGCTTTCATCAGCACCATAGGCATATAGGATAAAATATTTATTAAAATTTAGATTTACCAACATTAGGGTAGTAGCAATAGCCTACTTAATTAGCTCAAAATCTTATTTTCTTTTCTCAGTCCATTTGAATTCAACATTCTTCTTGAGGAGCTCAAAAATAGGCTTTACAATTTGGGAAAAATCAGATATGAATTTTCTTACAAAGTTGATCTATCCAAAAAAGGATTGTAAAGCCTTTTTATTCATAGGAAGAGGGAGAGATAATATAGATTTCACTCTATCTAGATCTATTGACATTCCTTGTTTGGACACCACATGCCCTAACAACTTTCCTTCATGAACTACAAATATTGACTTCTTGGGATTAAGAGATATACCAAATTATCTACACTTCTGAAAGACCTATTCCAAATGCTTCAGGTGTGCCTATTTTTCATGAGAAAACACAGTCATGTCATCCAGATATATAAGAATAATTTTATTTATCAATTCTCCAAAGGCATAATCCATAGCTCTTTGGAAAGTAGCTCCTGCATTGGACAAACCAAATGGCATCCTCTGGTAAGCAAAAGTGCCCCACTTTGTAGTGAAAGTTGTCTTATATTGATCATCATATTTTACCCAGATTTGGTTATAACTAGAGAAACCATCTAATAGAGAAAACCTTTCAACCCCTACAACAATCTACAAAATATGATCTATCTGAGGCAAAGGGTAATGATCCTTGAGAGATGTCGCATTTAGATTTCTAAAATCTACACATAAGTGAATGTCACCATTCTTCTTTCTCACTAGCACTAGATTGGCAACCCATGTAGAATGCTTAATAGGATAAATAATCTTTTCCTTTAACAGCTTAAGCAATTCTTGTCTCATGATTGACTCAATCTTAGGATTCACTGGTCTCTATTTTTGTCTGAATGGTTTAGCCTCAGGAACTAACTCAATAGTATGTTGGATTATCTTTTTGTCATAGACTTTTAAGTCTTCATAAGTCCAAGCTATAATATCTTGATATTGAACACACAAAGCTTTGAACTCTTCAATTTCCTCTAGAGTACATTGGATACCAATCTTGAGGTTCTTTCCATTTTCAATTTCAACTTCTCTATAAACTTTATCATCTATTTTCATAGTTCTTGATTTCTTTCCATCTTCATTGTCAAAGAGACTTTCTAATGTAATCAAACCCTTAGGTATATGATTGTTCTTCAACTGTATAATATCTTGTTGTTCAACTTCTTGAGGTATCTCTTCTTGTAGGTTAAAACAACTAGCTTCTCTTATTAAGAAATCAACAATTTGGTCATCATTTTCAAATACCTACCAAAATATCTATCTATCTGGTACTGAGGGCCTGAAGACCAACTTGACTCTTTTATTCTTAGTTGACCTAAGGTCTAAATATGGAGTATAATTAGAACCTCTGATAGCTAGGGCATCTACTAATATATTTTGTTGTCTAGGAATAAAATGTATGTTTAAGGCATCAAAGGATTCCATTAAATCCCATACTCTATTCCTATATATTTTCAAGTAGTGATGTTTGCTATTACATTTCTTAGTAACCTGATTCACTACTAACTCTGAGTCACCATAAATATCCAACACTTTTATGCCCATTTTCTTAGCCTGCATCAAACCTAGACATAAAGCCTCATACTCTACAACATTGTTTGTGCAAGACCAAGTCAACCTGTAAGCAAATCTCTTGACACCTTCTAAGGGGGATTTCAAAACTACTCCAGCTCCAACCCCATTCTTGCACCTAGCTCCATCAAAGTGCATGGTCCAAATTTTAGATTCCTTGAGGGCTTGATTGGATATGGTAAGAGTTCTTTTCTCCTTTTTAGAAGTAATGTTGTATGTACCCATTCTAATTTCAAATAAATTATAATTATCCCCAAATGGTAGATCATCCTCTATTTCCAGATCTTCTAGTATCTCTACCAACTCTGGTTCTTCCAAAATAGAGTTATTATACATATCATCTTCAATTTTTTCAATGTGATAGGCTATTGGCTTCTCTAGAATTATCTTTATTCTCTTGCCTTTGTGGGGAATCATCATACAAGAGTAATCCAAATACATATATCCTCCTAGTTTGGTAGTGAATTCTCTTGAAAGGCATAAGCCAAAATAGGGCTCTAGATCCACTACAACTATTTCTTGGACTATAGTTACCTCTAGGGCTCTATGTAATCTCATAAGAACATCTTTGACCACCCCAATGGTCTTCACTAGTGTCCCATATAACTGTAAGACTCCTGGACATGAACGGGTGTATTCCATACCCATTTCTTCACAAACTACTTTTGGCATAACTATAGTTGAAGCTCCTAAATCTATCATACAGTTGTGAACAATCCATCCTTCCATCCTTAAAGAAATGTAAAAGGGAGAAGGTTTATTCTTTAATTGAGTTGGAGTCATTTTTTCTTGTCCATGTGCTAAGTTGTATATAGTGGATGTCTCTTTTTCTTGAGCATTCCTATTTAGAGAAGCCTTTAATAAGTCTATTTGGCTAGGGATAAAGAGTGTGTCATATAGACTTGCCTTAGAAGGAGTTTTCTTCAATTCTTCTACAATATTGAAATCATATTTTCCTAAAGGATTAGCCTCATATTTCTTTTTTGATTCACCAAATTTCCTTTTGTATTGTTGAGTTGCCTCAATTCTTTACCTTTTGGTGATAGAAGGAAACTTTAGTTTCTCTTTGGCTTCTTCTTTTGACCCTGTAGGTTCCTTCATCTTCTCTTTATCACCCTACTTTGGGATATACTTCTCTTTTCCTTTTTCACTTGGGAGTTGGATCACTCTTTTCATTTGCTTATGGAAATAGGATCTTCTCATTAGTTGGTAAGGGTTGTTCCCTTTTATTTTGAGAAGGAACTTGAAATTGACCCATTTTTTATGGATCAACTTGTAATGATTTCTTCCCTGATCTTGTAAGCATAGAGATAACCTCTTCTTCTAAAGGATCTTGCCCAACCATGATTTGTTTAGGCTGCCAAAGCATATTCACTCTCCCCTTTTGGGTTCTCTCTACCTTTTCCATAGCCTATTGCACATGGTGTTGATACATAACACAAGTATCTAGACTATGAGGATCATTACACACTAGACACCAAGAATATCCACTGGTTTTAGGAACTAGTTCCTATTCTTCATAATTGACATTATTCTTAGGCCCTATATTGCTACTTGTAGTAGGCCTTTGATCTCTATTTACATATGGGAACCTTCTTTGCTGAAATATCTCTATCTTCATTTTCTCCATAGCATTGACCTTGTTGTTAATTGTTTTCAAGGTGCTTTGAATATCAAGTAACAAAGATGATTCTTGAGGCTCTTGGGCTGGGAGAGGAGGAAAAGGAATTGAAGTTGAAGATGTTTTAGGGGGAGGAATTGGAGCCATTGAGGGAGGCATGGATGACAATGGAGGTGGATCCATAAATGAGGATGTTGATGCCTTTGATTGAGGTGGATATTGAGTAACTTCAAGGTAGTAAGGCATGACATATCTGGGAGGCAACCTACCTACTAAAATCAAAATATTTTTTGCATGGACAACTACCTGATAAACTTGTGGGAAGGTAGTTATACCTTCTTACTAAGTTTGCAAACCTAGGTTAGGACCAAGGGCTCTAATATAATACATGTATGCAAGAGGAGTAGTTGGTCTGACCTTAGGAGGAATCCTTTTCCAGGTTCTACTGAACCTTAAGTTGAAATCAATGACTAACTCTTGTGAATGTCTTTGCATAACAGTAAACTAAGTTAGAAGTGAAAAGGGATCTATTGATTCATTGAATTACTCCATAAAAGGACTTGCCAAATCAGCCCAAGAATGGATGCTATTGTCATCTAAGGTTCTAAACCAATGAAGGACTTTACCTCTAAAATATAGGGCTAAAAGTCTTACAATAACATCCTCATTTTTTATATTATGAATGGCTGCTAAGGATAAAATATCTTGACAATGTTCATAAGGAGTTTTACCAGAACCATCATATGTGGGTATAGCCTTCAATGCTACTTGAGGAATGTCATTCATGTGAGGGATGTTGGTTGTGGAGCCTGATTCTAATATGGAGGCCATGTTTTAGCTGCATTTGGACCCACTTTACAAAAGGATGTGGGTGTTATATAGTTGTGTGTCAAATTGCATGTCAATCCGAGTTTTTTTGTGAATTAAAATTTTTGGAATTTTTTTGACGATTTTTTTTTTTTTTTTAAATAATAATTACTAAAAATATTTTTTTTTGACGAAAAATATTTTAGCGAAATTAGTAATTACTAAAAACAGAATTTTTTTGACAAAAAATATTTTTTCAAAAAGAGTAATTACTAAAAATGGTAAATTTTAACAGAAAATATAATTTGCTGAAAATGGTAATTTTTTTTTTAATTTTGGGGCCTTAATGATTTGCTCTAAAATTGTAACCCTTGTTTTATAAATGGATTTAGTACGACATCAGATATGTAAGAAGGAAGATAGACTATAATTGTGAGATCAAAGAGGAAGTACAATGAATTTTCTATAGGTTGTATCCCTTCGAGATTTGCTAGACAGAATAATAAATCCTAGTTATTTTCTCCGCGTGTCTCTTGTGTGCTTTATTTTTTGCATTAATAATTTCATGTTTTTATTGCTCATGATTTTATATTCCTAATAATTGGTATCAGAGCGAGGTTGACTTGACAAGAAGGTTTCTTGATTCGAGTGGAAGCAATGGTAAAAGAAGGCAGGTTCAGGGTTGAGAAGTTTAATAGCCAAAATTCCTAGCTATGAAATATGCAAATGGAGGATTATCTATATTAGAAGGATATTTACCTACCATTAGGTAGAAAAGAAAATAAGCCAATGAAGACATCAAACGAAGAATGGAAAGTTATGGACAAAAGGACACTAGGAACAATACGATTGTGCCTGGAATCGTTGGTGGCCTTCAATATTTCCAAGGAAAAGACAATGGAGGATTTAATTAATGATTTGGAAAAATTGTATGAAAAATCCTTAGCTTCAAATAAGGTATTTCTTATGAAGCGTTTATTTAATATGCAGATGTTAGAAGGTGGGTTTGTTATTGATTATTTGAATAAGTTTAACACGGTTACAAATCAGTTAACCTCTGTAGGTATAAATTTTTATGATGAGGTTAGGGCTATTTTAATCTTGTGCTCATTGCTAGAAAGTTGGAATGGCTTGGTCATGGATGTGAGTAATTCTGTCTCTAGTTCAACTACTTTAAAGTTTAATGATGTTATTGGTGTTATCCTAAGCGAGGAAATGTGAAGGAAAAACACAGGTGAGACAACAAGTAATGCTTTGAGTGTGGAAAATAGGGGGAGACAAAAGGAGAGAGGAAAGAACCTAGGGAAACATGAAAAATCAAAGAAGGGCAGATCCAAATCCAAAGGAAAACAATTAGAATGCTAGCACTGTGGGAAGAAAGGACACCTAAAAAGATATTATTGGTCTCGAAAAGAAAAATAAGGAGATGAAAAATAGGATAATCGGGATGCAAATATTGTAGGTGATATATTGCCAGAAGCTTTAATCCTTTCACTAGATAATTTTAATTATTATTGGGTGCTAGAATCAAGGGCTTCATATCATGCCACACCACATTGGAAATATTTTCTAAATTATGTTCAAGGTGATTTTGGGTAGGTTTATTTGGGGGATGATCGACCATGTAAAATCATTGGAAAGGGTAAGATACAGATAAAATTATCGAATGGAAACCAATGGTTTCTAAAAGAGGTAAGGTATATTATTGATTTGAGAAGGAATCTAATTTCCATAGGGTAGTTGGATAGTGAAAGATGTACAATTACATTCTCAATAGATTCGTGGAAGGTTGCTAAAAGATCACTAACATTAGCAAAAGAAAAGAAGTCAGGTACATTGTATGTATGTACTGGTAATACTGACATTTCTATTGCTTTAGCCTCTATAGGAGTAGATACAACTTTGTGGTATCATAGGCTTGGGTACATGAGTGAGAAGGGGATGAATATTCTCCAAAAAAGGAAATTATTGCTAGGATTGAAGAAGATTGATATGGTTTTTTGTGAGCACTATGTTTATGGAAAATAGAAAAGAGTTAGAATTCTCAGAGTTGGGAAGGAAAAGAAGAGTGGAAATCTAGAGCTTGTGCATACATATCTGTGGGGACCAGCTCAGGTATCACCTCTTGGTGGCTCTAATTATTATGTTACTTTTATTGATGATGCAGCTAGAAAAACTTGGATTTACTGTATTCAAAAGAAATCGGATGTCTTTGATAGTTTTAAAAAATGAAAAGCTTTGGTTGAGAATGAGACAAGAAATAAGTTGAGAATGTCTAAGATAAGATAATGGAGGTGAGTACTATAGCAAGGGGTTTAAAAGTAACTATTCATACCATGGTATTCATAGAGTGAAGTGTGTAAAAAATGATGAACAGGACAATCATGGAACACGCTAGGTGTATAAGATTACATGCAAGATTTCCCTTATATTTTTGGGTAGATGTTGTGGATACTGTTGTTTATTTAATAAATAGAGGGCCTTCAAATTCATTGTATTTTGATATTCTAAAAGAGGTATGGATAGGTAAAATTATTATTTTTTCATTTCTAAAGATTTTTGGTTGTGAAGCTTTCGTGCATATTGATAAATAAAATAGAACAAAATTTAAGGCAAAATCCAAAAAGTGCACTTTCATTAGATATGGAGTTAATAATTTTGGTTATCGCTTTTGGTATTATGCAAATCACAAAATACTTAGGAGTAGAGATGTGATATTCAACGAGAAGGTGATGTATAAGGAACAATTGTAGGGAAAGAAATAGAAAAAAGCAAACACAAAATACATAGTGCTTGATGAAATTAAAACTCCAAAGGTGCTAGAAGAATAGTAGTAGTAAGCACCTCAAACTTGTAGAGAATAGTGAAAAGCAATATTCAAGCCCAAGAAAATAGACATGCAAAGCATCACAAGAAATTGGATAGAATCTCAACATGAGAGGGACCTTGCATAAATAGCAAAGGTGTACAATATGAGCCATCAAATCATAACAAACTGAATAGATCTCAACACATAAAACTAGGAGTTTACCAACCTCATGCAAGAGAGATAACTCCAAAAATAGCAATAAGATAATATCTAGAAAATAAATATCCTAAATATCCTAGATACCTAGTAACAACTTAAGATATACTCTAACACCCCCCTTAAGTGGTACTAGGAGGTAGTAAAAACAAAAAAATTAAACAAGTGACATATCCACATATATGAGTCCCAACAACAAGGACTGATAAGGTACTCATGTACAATATATCCAAAAATATCTGCTAAAATATGATGAAAAAACCAGATGGGAAAAAACCATATACCAGAACAAGAAGAAATATGAAGGAAGATGTGGAAGGAGGATGAGAGGAAGATTTCCTCAACACCCCTAGGACAACTTCTATCAAAAATATTCTGCAAAGAATCCATGTGATGTATCCAAAATATATAGATGCCTCATCATTGAACTGAATGTCTCCCATGAGGAAGAAAGAAGCCAAGAGGCATACATCAAAAATATTCCCACTCCAAGAAGGTATGAGGAGGGAACAACATGAAATATGGTGCTTGTGATGATGAACAAGGATGCAAACCATGTCGAAGTGAAGAAGTCATCAACAAACCATGGAGTGTAGAGTCTAAAGATTCAATGTTCTACTGCACAAGGAAAATAATAATGGAAGTAGAAAGAGAAGAAGGTAAAGAAGTCGTAAAATGGTCTTCGAGATCTTCTAAAGAGAGTCCAACTGAAGATACCTATGAGAGATTCTCACAAGACTCCTGATGCAAGATAAAGGAAGAAAAAGAAGGCTCCAAGGTAATAAGAGTAGGAGGATAAGGTGACTCATCAAAATAAGGAAGGCACACCATAATAAAGTCCTAAAAATGCTCCGCATGAGCAACATATGGAGGGACATCAAACAAGGATGTAAACTCCTCATGAAGATCAATAACATCCAAAATGTGTGATTCAATGAAAAGAGAAGAAACTACATCCAAAATATCCTTTTCAAGTGTGGATAAATTAGAATGATCCACAGAAGGATAGAGGGACTTCAAAGTCTCTAAAGTTGTATCAGTATCCTACAAAAAGTCTTCAACTGGTGCAGAAACATTGACCTCATAAAAAGCATATTCATGCATCAAGGATTATTCAACTTGGGTTTATTGTATTCGAAAGTAATAAGACGTCTTTGATATTTTTAAGAAATGAAAATATTTGGTTGAGAATGAGACAAGAAATAAGTTGAAGTGTCTTAGATCAGATAATGGAGGTGAGTACTACAGCAAGGATTTTGAAAGTTACTATTTATACCATGGGATTCATAGAGTGAACACAGTTACAGGAACACCACTGGAAAATGGTGTGTCAGAAAGGATGAATAGGATAATCATGGAATGCACTAGGTGTATGAGATTACATGCGAGATTGCCCTTATAGTTTTGGGAAGATGTTGTGGATACTATTGTTTATTTAATAAACAAAGGGCCTTCAAGTTCACTAGATGGTGGTATTCTAGAAGAGGTATGGATAGGTAAAACTGCTAATTTTTCATTTCTAAAGACTTTCGGTTGTGAAGATTTCGTGCATATTGATAAAAAAAATAGATTAAAACTTGAGGTAAAATATAAGAAGTGCACTTTCATTGGATATGGAGTTAAAAATTTTGGTTATTGCTTTTGGAATTATGCAAATCACAAAATAATTAGAATTAGAGATGTGATATTCAATGAGAAGGTCATGTATAAGGATCAGTTGCAGGGAAAGAAACAGGAAAATGCAAACATAGAATACACAGTGCTTGATGAAATTGAAATTCAAAAGGTGCTGAAGAATAGTAGCAGTAAGCACCTCAAACTCTTGAAAATATTGGTAGAAGGGCTACCAGGATAAGTCTACCCCCTGAACGTTACTATCCTTCATTATATTATGTGTTGTTATCTGAATCTGGTGAACCACTAACATATGAAGAAGTGATGCAAATAGAAATTAGAAAGAAGTGGGAGCAAGGCATGAAAGAGGGGATGGACTCCTTGGTACATAACTAGACTTGGGATTTGGTTTGATTGTCTACAAAAAAAAGAGCATTGCAAAATAAATGGATTTATAGGGTGAAAGAAGAATATGGAGGTAAAAAGAGGTATAAGGTCAGAATTGTTGTAAAGGGGTTTGCACAGAAGAAAGGTTTTTATTATGATGAAATTTTTTTACTTGTTAAAATGACTTCAATAAGAATTTGTTTTAGGTCTAGTGGTTGTAGAGGATTTGCATCTTGAACAACTAGATGTAAAATCAAAATTTCTCCATGGGGATTTGGAGGAAGATATTTATATGCAGCAACCATAGGAATATGAGGTCAAAGGGAAGGAGGAATTAGTGTGCAGGTTGAAAAAAACTTGTATGGCTTGAAAAAAGCTCCAAGGTAGTGGTATATAAAATTTGATAGGTTTATGTTAGAACATGGGTATAGTAGATGTTATTTTGACCACTGTGTTTATTTTAAGAGATTAGATAATGGTATATTATCCTGTTATTGTATGTAGATGGCATGCTTATTGCAGGGTCTAACATACAATATATAGATGTGCTCAAAATAAAATTGGTAGATTCATTTGCAATGAAGGATTTGGGTGCTACAAAGCAAATCCTTGGTATGATAATAACAAGAGATAGGAAAAATCATAAATTAACTATCTCAGGGGGAGTACATTGAGAATGTGTTGGAGAGATTTTGGATGCAATATGCAAAACCTGTTAGTACACCTTTGGCAAATAATTTCAAACTGACCAAGGAGATGTGTCCCAAGATACAGGAGGAGATTGACTATCTATCCAAGGTTCCTTATTCATCAATAGTTGGTAGATTGATGTATGCGATGATGTGCACAGGTCAGATATTGCATATGTAGTGGGAGTTATGAGAAGGTTTATGAACAATACAGAAAAACAACATTGGGAGGTAGTGAAGTGGATTATCAGGTATGTAAGAGGTACTATCACTTAGGTATTATGCTTTGGAGGTTCTAACACTGTTTTATAGGGATATGTTGATTTAGATATGGTAGGTGATATAGATAGTAGGAGGAGTACCACAGGATGTTTTTACTGTAGGTGAAACTGTAGTAAGTTGGATTTCAAAATTACAGAAGGTTGTTGCACTTTCAACAATGGAAGCAGAGTATGTTGCTATTACATAGGCTAGTAAGGAGATGATTTGGTTACAAAGGTTTATGGAGGAGTTGGGAAAGAAGCAGGAGAATAGCATATTATATAGTGACAATCAGAGTGCCATTCATCTTGTAAAGAATTCAGCCTTCCATTACAGGACTAAACATATATAGATCAAGTACCTTTTTATACACTTAGTGTTGGAATATGGATAGTTAAAACTGGAGAAGATACACACTAGCTAGAATCCTACAGATATGTTCACAAAGGTAGTAACTAGGGAGAAACTGAGTTCTTGCTTAGTTTCAGTTGGTATTCAAACATGATAGTAAAATGTGAAATTATTTCTAGGTCCAAAGTTGAAGCATAGTCCAACAAGTGCAGTAGCGGTGGAGTTACTATGATCAGTCTCCAAGTGGGAGATTGTTGGTTGTGGAACCTGATTCTAATTTGATGGCCCTATTTTAGTCACATTTGGACCCACTCTACGAAAGGATATGGGTGTTATGTAGTTGTGTATCAAATTGCATGTCAATCTACATATTTTTTTGAATTATTATTTTTGAAATTTTTTTAACGAATTTTTTTCTTTTCTGAAAATAGTATATCTAAAAACGGAAATTTTTTGCCGAAAAAATAATTTGCTGAAAATAGTAGTAACTAAAAACGAAATTTTTTGATGAAAAATAATTTTTCGAAAATAGTAATCACTAAAAACGGACAATTTTTACCGAAAAATAATTTGCCGAAAATAGTAATAACTAAAAACGGGAAATTTTTAACGAAAAATAATTTTTCTAAAATAGTAATTACTAAAAATGGCAAATTCCGATAGAAAATATAATTTATCGAAAATAGTAATATATATATTTTTTAATTTTGGGGCCTTAATGATTTGCTCTAAAATTGTAACCCTCGTTTTATAAGAGGATGTTGCACAACATTGGATATATGAGAAGGAAGAGAGATTGTAATTGTGAGATCGAAGAGGAAGTACAACGAATTTGTTGTTAGGTTGTATCTCTTTGATATTTGTTGGAAAAAATAATAAATCCTGGTTATTTTATTCGTGTCTTATGTGATTTATTTTCTGCGTTAATAATTTCGTGTTTTTATTGCTCATGATTTTATGTTCCTAACAAGGGAGTCCTAAAGAGCTTGAAGTATCCCAGTTGGGATGACTTTGTTGATTAGGATCTTGAGTTTGGGCCATGGTGACTAGGGTATTTAATGGGCTTGGTTTAGGAGAAGTTGAACAATCTAGTGGTGATTCAATATCCTTAGAGGTAGACTCAAGAGAAGGTGTTCTTGTATGCCTAGTATTTCTAGAAAATAGCTCAAAAAAAGATATTGGTTCTTGACTATTTTTAGTAGATGACCTAGTAATCATGAATTATGATGAAAATAAGGGTTTCTAGGTTCTTTTACTTATGGATTCACCAATTTAATTTACTTTCTGTACTAAAAATGTTCAAGGTAATTCATTAAACCTTGATTTCTCCAAGAAGAATCAGTCAGTGGGACTGATTTTTACTTAATGGAAAATGATACCTTGTGAAAGGTCCCACCAAGCATACCAAAAATTGTTGTGGCTCAAATTGACATTGAGTGTACTATAACTATTATCTATTAATATTTCCAAAGGTGAGCACCTGCTAGTTACAACCTAAGCCCAACATTGGATGAGTCAAAACTATTTCAACCCAACCTCCAAAGTAGGTTGGTTCCTTGTCAACTTGTTGAATGTTGACTCTCTTAAAGCTCAATTAAAATGGTATAAGGATAGGGATAGAAATGAGAAGGGTTGAGAGATATGAAATAATAGGTGGATGGATAAAGCTAATAGCATAGGCTTATACTAAGAACCTTTTATAGACTAGGTATAGAGAAATCAAATGAAACTAACAACATTCACAATTTGCTATCTTCAAAGTTAAACACAATTGCATACTTAAGAATCATTCCAAACATCTATGATATTAGCAATCCAATATCAGTAGAATAGACCAATAACCTGACTAACATAAATGAATTCTCAAAGCATACATTTGAATATGAATCATTCCAATTACCCTAAGTTAGCAATCCAATATCAACAAAATAGACTAACCTAGCAACATTAACATAAATGACTTCATAGATTTATTACCAAAAAATGGAGAAGATGTGCAAGTATGAGGTAAACATTCCAAGTAATGCTCCTTTATTGATTTGCAAAATAGATTATACAATAGTAAAAGCAAACACTTCAGATCCGACCCTTTAAAGTGAGGGTTTGACCTCTATTTATAAATTTTACAATGAATATGAAAAATGAGCATTACAAGGATGTTTTTGGATTCTAGTTACAATTGGTTCTTGTAACTTGCTTGAAGTTAATGGCTTATAGTTGTGTTTCTTGAAACAATTGAAATTAGTTGGTAAATACTCAATCTAAGCCATCCCTTATTATTGTAGTTGTTCATCACCATAAATCTTACAATAAATTATTCTACTAATCAGATCATTTTAGAAGCTTTTAGAACAAAGTGCTTCACCTTCCAGGTCTAGTGTTTGATCTTCCACTGACAAATCTAAAAAAAATCTTAGGCTTCACTTGATTATTCTATTTGTCATGAGTCCATGGTGAAAAATTATGATTTCATTTGAATTATTGGAGGGTTTCAATCTTGTTCATCGATCTAGATTTGAAAAGACAAGATCAAGTTTGAAAATATGAGAGTTTGCACATACCTTATTTGAAGTTCATTGACCTTATCAAAACCATGCCTGAGCTTCTACTTTCGATGCCTTGGATCACTTTTCCTATGGCCATGAGACTTTAGCTTTATTTTCTTATCTCAAAACTATGCCCAATTTTTGAACTTGGGGATATTTGACCACTTTGACCATGGTTTTGGACCTTCATATTCTATCACTTGCTTGAGAAGGTTTGGATTATGACCGTAATGTGCCTTTCATGTTGACCATGACTCTAAGAATAATCTAGATCATGACTCTTTCCTATGAAATCCCTGTTGACCATGTTGACCGTGGTAGAGAGCCTGCTTGTAGTTGTGGGTCACTTAAAAGAAAACTCCTCCTTAGATGTAATAGTCATGGTTTCAAGAGACCTATTACCTTCAATTGCTAAGCTCGCGACTATGATCAGAATTCAGGTTTTTCTTAGTTTAACCATTTTGACCATGGTTTTGAGGAAACTCATGGTTGTGAGTCTTTCGAAAAGAAACTCATTTTTTTCCTATGTCGATCATGATTTTGGGACCTTAGCTTCCAAGGTGAATGCTTATGGCTATGATCCAAAATAAATTTTCTCTCATGTTGACCACTTTGATCATGGCATTGGGCTTGCTCATGACCATGATCATTCTTCTCCTGATGAGCATTTTGAGTGCATCATCCATAATTTTAAATCTTCAACCTTTTACTATTGGCTAAGAAGGGCTAGCTCGTGGTCATGATAAAAAGTCTAAAAACTTGAAGTTTAATCATGTTGATCGTAGTTTTGATGAAATTCATAGTGACGGGTAAATTTTGCTTTTGATGAAAATTGATTGTGTTGTCCACAATTTTGAGATTGTTTGCATCCCATGGTTGTGATCTCTTTTGGATAGGTTCTATTTTATCTTCATTCAATCATGACTTTGATAAAAACCTCACAACCATGATACTTTTGTGACTTAACCTCTTTTTGACCAAAATGACCATGGTTTTGAGCAAGCTAGTGTTACACAATCGTGATCTCCTTCCTATTGGGTAGCTTTGACATACCTTTTACCATGGTTTTGAGCCTTTTTCTCAACACTTAGTCATTTTTAAAAAAAATATTACTAGCTTCTTAGTGATGTAGCCATTTTGGCCTATAGTAACAAAAATCCATAACTCTTCATTCTACTATAGTAACAAAGAGCCTCCAAAATTTTGATCTAGCTATTGGATATGATCTTAGTAGGCTGAATACTTATTGAGCAATTTTGGGACCTGAAAAACCATGGGAAAGAATAAGATATGGTGAAGGATACAAGACATGAAGAGAATAAAAATGACAAAGACAAGGACACTATAATACCTTGGTAGAATATTGTCTATGCAAATACTTGATGCCTCCTCTGATTGGTGTAGCTTGTATTTATAGATTGAAGTGTAATCAATTTAGTTATAACTGCTTGGTATTGTTTAATCTAGTATTTACACTTGGTTCCTTCTCAATCATTGGATTTAGAGGTGTAACCAATTTGGTTATGACTGATAATTGGCCAGTTTCATTTGATCCTTAAAACTGGTTGTTTCTCAACCATTGGATTTTTATTTCTTCTTTGTGGACTTTTTTCTTGAGCCTTCCCCTTTATTTTTGGTAATCCTTTTACCTTTGCTTGGTTTATTTTTAGCCTCCATTTCTTTAATATTTCCTTTATTAACATATTTTCCTTTGTCTTGTTTCTTGTATTTTTCTTAAGTTATTCCCATTATATTGCTAATTTTATCCCAGACTTCATCACAAAAGGAGGTAGTGAAATTTATTATATTAATGGCTTGTAGAGCCTTATTATTTTAAATTTTCAAAAAATAATTATTCTTCTAGGATAATCTATATAAATAATTGGGCACCTTGGCCAAAATATTGGTCTGTTGATCTAAATTGTGCTCATCATCCTCATCATAGTCAAAATCATAAATTTTATTAAAAATGAAATCATCAAAATTGGTTACACTCATACATGCTTCTAGTGATATTCCAACCTACCCCAATTTTATATTGATTTCCTCCTCCCATGCCTCTATATATTTGACAAAAGTATCCCATATTGAATTCTCTCTAACATTGATACTTTGATAAACTCTTGATAGCAGTCATACATTGTGCCATCTTGGATGATGACCTTGTTTTCATGTATCTCCTCAGAGCGTTCTTCAAATTGATATAAATATATTTGACTGAAGCTACCCTATTATAAATTACCTCCAAGAGAATATTCATGCTCTTTACTGATACAGTGATAATGCTAATGTTCTAGAATACTCAAACCAAAGCCTTTAGTTCACTCTACAATCTTAAATTCATCTTTACCTTATATTTCATAATAAATGTAGAACAATCAATTCTCTTGATGGTAATATCAAGCTCTATATTTTGAACTATCACTTGAGGAGATGATGGTGGGACTACTATCATATTTTTTGAATTATGTTCCTCCAACTCCTTGATCTTTTCTAACAATTATTGTCTTTTTACGAGTAAATATATTTTGTCTTTGTATAGAGATTTTATTGTCTTAACTTGGACTTAAGTTGACATCTTGTATATAAATATGCCATGTGTAGCCCTTGTTTACTGATCCACTTTGGCTGATACCATCCTTGCTGGTATGTTGAATGATACTATTATAGGTGGGGTTGCTAAAGCTTGAGTGATTAGCTCTATTTCTAGGTCTTTGAAGTCCTTCTCCATGGAAATTTCTTCAAGTTGCTTATCATCAAGGAGATCATAATACAATCTCCTCTACCTTTATGAATGTGTAATTTTCTAAGGAGAGTTCCTTTACAATGGCTCTTTTATGTTCTAGATATGTGGTGGGACTTGCTAACTTTAAGTCATGGTCCCTTAGTAGATTAGCAAGTCCCCTAGTGGCCTAAATTTTCCTTTGAATATAAGGGGGCAACTTGACCTCTTTATTATTAAAAATCAAGGATTTGGGGATGAATGTAGGCTAGTGCAAGGCTAATTGGATCTTTCTTTCATATGAAATATTAGCTTGAGAGGAGGTTGAGATGAGTTTCTAAGCCTAAGAGGAAGTAGATTGGACTAGTTCTTTTCCTATAGTGGAGATAGAGGTACCTTCTAAAATATGCTTCGTAATTTTGGTAGTTTCCATTGTTGCCTCAAGTAAAGAGATAGACTTTTCACTGATCTATCCTTGGGCTGATTCTTGGTCAATTGTTACTAATAAGGGATCCACAAAGTATTAAAGTGTAATTACTTAAATTATGGGGGTAATTTCCTCAACTGAATGTTTTCTTATTCTTACTAATTCTACTGGATAGTCCCCAACATGTTCAAGCTATGAGTGTACCTTGATGTTGATTAGGTACCTATCCCATATCAGTTGTACTGGTAATTTCTTAACCAAAGCCTCCTTGAGTTCATCCTCAAATACATCTACTCTATGTCTAACCATGACTTGTGAGCCTACCTTTTTCATGAGTTCTTGGTAGTGGCCTTTAGGATTGTAATTTCTCCAAGTGACCTCTATAAAACCAAACTCATCCATTTTTAAAATTACCTATAGTATACATTTATAGCCTTTATAAATATAATGGCCTATTTTACAAGGGAAATCAAACCAAAAAAGTGTCCTCAACCTCTTATATATTCTAAATTTAGATTATTCAGGCACTTGTCTAATCATTTTTAAAGTATGGAAGGGCCTTGGGAGGTAACATAGACCCATATACTCATATATATGTAAAGTCCTCTGCAAGAAAATAATCCTCAATATGATATTCAAGAAAACAATTTGATGTCTCAGTCCCTAGCCTACTAGAGATGAATCCACAGAGGATCTAGTGGATTCCTATTAAAAATTCTCCAAAAAATTTGGTATAGTTGGACTTTCCTTCATGCATATAGGGAAATCTATCTTGAACATCAATATTCTGCATCCCCCCCAAAATGACAATTCTTTGTGGACCAATTTGCCCTTCTATAAAATTCATGAATATGGAATAATAAGAAAAGGAGGGAATCTCATCTATGTCTTCCCTTATTGCCTTAATGCAAAGAATTGCTCATGCATTTTACTATAGATGAAGTATTACCACTTATACAACTGAATTGGCCCCTTTTAATTGATTTTTAGTAGCAAGTATATTATCTCCTTACTAATGAGAGATAGGTATTCTATTCCTAAGGTGATATTAACCATATCTATAAAATCCATTGCCCACCCTTTTGACATATATTTTCTTAGAGGGAAGATAAAAGGGATTCTCTCATCATACCTAAGTTTTTTTGAGAAGGTCAAGATATGTGTTATGTACTACATCTATTGGGAGATTATTCACGAATCTATTGCCAACCTAGTAGGGGTGAGATGAAATACTATATTAAAGACATCAGATGTGAGCATGAGAGTTGATAGTCTACATTTGTCTCTAAAGACTCTACTTTTGGATCATAGGATGTTGCTTAGAGGAATAATTAACTCTCGAGAAAATATTTTTTTTAAATTTGAACCCCATTAGTGACAAAAAGGATACTCTACTTTCAAGCTGCTCTGGCCCTTTTAAAAAAGCCTCTTCATTAAAGTTGCATGTCCTTGGTGGTTCTCCTTAGTCCTTCTATATCTAAAAATAGTTGTCTGCTTCAACTCGTCCCATTATTCTAAGGTGAGGTTTTTATCTACTACAAACTTATTCAATAACTAAATCACATCTCCAGTGATTGGTTTCCTAGGGATTATCCCATAAGGCTTGGCTTTTATGATTTTTTTATGTCAAGCACGGTTGTGATCTCACTTTATGAGGCCATGTCAAAATATCTAAGGCATGCACTAAACTAATGTTGTAAGCTACTTGATTGCCATATGTAACTTTGTATAATACTCTTCAGTTAGTAGATTCTTTATCAAGGCTCTTCTACAACTTGGAGATTGGTGGTGACAACTCTTACACTTGGAATTAATTTGTAATGATCGGGTTGGTTGGTTGCATACTTTGGCCATAAATACCATGTCATTATTCTCGTATTTTACACCACCTTATAACTATCACCTTTAGATTTTAATGGCTAAAAATTCTGAAGCACTTTCAGTAAGAATGACTCTATACTTTCAATGTTCCTTGACGATTTAATCTTTGTTGTTGAAATGGATGGTTGCATTTCCTTTAGTTTTTTGTTGATTATGAAGGATTTAATCTTGTTCGTTGAGGTTTTTCAAGGGATGAATCTTGGTTGTCATAGCTTGCATGCTTTTAAATGATATGATGCCACTTATAATTGAATCCTATCTATTGAATGTAATACAAAGAGTGATCCTAACCATTGATTCGATTTGGTGAATTACCAATATATTCTTGAATGAATCATAGCTATTAAAGAGATGTGACGGATAAATCTTAGTCATCAAGGTTTCTTAGAATGATTGAACCTTTTTCTACTAAATATTATTCATTTACATTGTTTAAATATTTGATCCTAGCCATTGGAGTGTGTAGAGCGAAAAAAATGGTGCACCTAGCAAAGGGAAATGAAATGCATCTATTGTTCTATTTAAGCATTCAAAAGTGACATTAAAGTAAGCAATAAATGAAAAATAAGTGAAATAAATGGGGGTTCTCTTTATATTAATTAATTTGTCAAATACATGGTTACAAAATGTCCCCTTGAGGGCTCTCAATTGATACAACTCATTACAATGTCAAAGGATCCAATCCTTTCATAAACTTAAGGTGCGCTTTCAGTGTCTTCCTCGCACTCACGATTGAAGAGTGGGTTTTTGCTACCACTACGATGATCTATCCATATTCAAATATTTAGCTCCTTCCTCATGCACTGGAATACCTGTACCTACACACAAGAAATTAAAATTGGTTAATAGCATGTGCGGATTAAGATGAAATCAATGAAATGCATGCAACATTGAATACAAAAAGTGCAATAGATGATGCAAAACTACTCCAAATTGTACCAAAACTTAGCATAATGCATATTATCTACTTTAGGAATGATCTATGCAAAAATTGAAATGAAATTGTGAGCAGAATCTATGGCCATCCCTGGGTGTTCCAATTGGGACTGTCATCACAAAAACCCTAATTGAAGGTCCAAAACTACTCCAAAATTCACCAAATTCTAGTATGATGCATATAAACTACTCTAGAAATGATCTACACTAAAATTGATTCAAAATTGTATGCCAATTCATGGCCATCCCTGGGTGTTCCAATTGGGACTATTAACCATCCCAGGTGGGGATGACCACCAAACATGGTGGTTTTTACCACCAATTCCTCTAGGATCTGGTCTAGAATACTCCTAGGGGTGTTGTCATCAAATTTGGTAATCTAACTCATAGAAATGGGTGGGTTTTGGAATGGATGTGCGTATTTGGGGATGTCTTGGAAACTCCTTCGATTGATGAAGATTCCAAGGGCAAATACGAGGGTAAAAGGGGAGAGTGAATCTCGGTAGCACTTCATGGTGAATTATTGCAAAGACCTCTCTCTAAAATTGGGTGGAATCACTCCAATTTATAGCCCAAGAGGGCCACAGGGTCAAAGGGGCAAGTTGGGGCATGCAAGGTAGGTGCCACCACTTTTCAAAACCCTTGCCATGCATTGGGTGGAAGAGGCCTCCAATTTGGGCCTCCAATTTGCAGGTTGTGATGGCTTAGATAGGCTCTCAATCTATCATAAGTCATTGGGTGGGATAAATGGTAGAATTTGATTGCCATTTATCCCACCCTTGAATTTTTGAGGGGCCTAGGCCATGGTCATCCCACCCAGGGATGGTTGCTTGTGGCCATCCCTGGGTGGGATGACCATGAACTATGGTCATCCTAGGGTGGGACGACCATGGCTACATGGCCCAAAACTTCCCAAAAGTGGGGTAAACCTTCCCAAAAGTGGTTAGGACCCCTATTTAACCCCTGAGGGTTGCCCAATGGGGCCATATGGTGTTGATAAGAGTGTGTCATTGTAGTCTAATCTGATTGACATGATTTTAGTGTCTACAGATACCCCTTTTTGAGATGCATTGTGTGAAACAGAGTGCGAAGCAAAAATAGATGACTAAACTATCAAATGATTAAGGTTATTCAGTAACCTAACCAAATTTAGATACCTCCATCGTGGAAAGAGCATACATTCTTGGAATCCTTGCTTTTGACATAATTGAAGGATTTGATTTTGGTATACCTTTCAGCCACACTGTAATAATCTTAGGGGCTTAGGGTATACTTGGTCTTGGTTCCTTATTTGTAACCTATTTTGGGATACATGTCCCAAGGCTTCCAAGGATACCAAGACTTTTTTTTGTTGAATTTATGCTAAATTATATGCCCTAGCATAGGCTTGAAATTTATCTTTGGCAATGATTCTTTTGAATGTATGCAAGTTGCACTTTTGAGTGTTTGAGTGTTGATTTTGATTATGAATTCGTTATTATGACTACCCCCTCAAGTGATGAGTCGATGAGGGCATGACCAATGATGAAAGTGATGAGTCACTTGACCAATATGACTTGATTAGGATTCCTTCAACTTTACCCATTGTAAAATTTATCAATTTTGTTAGGATTTTGATGGTTTTATTGATATTTCATGGAAGAATAGAACTGAATACCTCATTCCCATGGAGCGGTCCAACCACAATGGCCTTCTTGGGGATTGAAGTAGAGACTTTTCAATTCATCAATGAATAATTTGGGTTCAATATTGATCCTTTGTGAATTTTATCAATTTTGACCTATTTTTGGTGGTTTTTAGGCCATTTTCTTTGCTTTTTTTTTTTTTTTTTTTTTTTTTTTGTTTTTGATGATATTTCATGGAAGAAAGGAAATGAATACCTTATTCCCATGGAGTAGTTGACCCACAATGGCCTTCTTGGGGATTGAAGTGAAGACATTTCAATTTATCTATGAATAATTTGGTTCAAGTAGCCTTATGGTAATTTACTCATCTTGCCGGATTGCATGGAGCGCAAGTCGTTGCAACCACCAAGTGTATAGGGTAAATAATTGGGTATGAGGTGCACTTGAGATTTTCTTTATTTGATTTTTTGTTGATTTTATGATTTTTGAATATTTTGGATTGGTAGATATGCTTAATTTTCCTTTATGAAGCTCCTTGTGGTGAGCAAATATGTGCATTTATGTCTACTTCTTGGTTTGTGATGCATTTATGGATGCTATATCATGGATGCATGTATTGTAATATGATGTTAGTTGATGATATGTACATGTGTGTATGCATAATGAAATGGATGATTTGTTAATTTGTATGATGAATTATGAATACTATTTGACACACTAGATGCTAGCACCATAGACTATATAAAATTCATCGATTCATTTTAACGTTATCATAAGACTATGTAATGGATTATGAAAATGTAAACTAACAAACATGTGATAAAATGGTATGGAATGATATGCATAGTAAGATGTTATAGAATGTCCTTGAGGTTTTCATGAGACTCAAACACTCTAGTGACCTAGTCAAAAGTTGTATATTAACCATGCAAGACTTTTTGGCAAGGTATAAATCTGCTAGGATGACCAAGATATTCAATATCCCTGTGTGTGCATGTGAGTTCATTGTTATGATAATGCATAAAGTTACCCTAGTGCCAAATAAGATTTATGCAACCCATCTGTACTGAATATCACCCTATGAGTATCATGATCCTAAGTTTTGTACGTAGTTGGATTAGACCACTAGGTAATACAGGCTACCAAAAGCTAGCTCATCCGCATGCAAATATTGGTCTATACAAAAGTAGGTCACTAATGTGATAGACATATCATCATGCATAAGGATACCACCATTTCTAGGTAGGCTTGATGCCACCCAACCTGTAATGAGGATCACCTTATGGTTATCAAATGCTGAGAATTCTAGGGATTCAAGTTCAGTACTCCCTTCTTTTATTTTATTTTTGAATTGCTCTAGGGATTTGCTCATTTTTGTTTGGTGAGCAAGGGATTTTGGTAGTGGTGAGAACCACTATTTATTTTACTTTTTGCTTTTGCTAGTGGTGAAAACCACTATTTATTTTGAATATTTTTAGTGGTAACAACCACTATTTATTTTTCTCTTTGGATACTTGCCCAGATTTGGCATGAGGTAAGGGATTTTTATTGTTTTGGGTAGGGAGGAGCTTGTCCTTTTGTCAATTCTCAGTATTTTTGAACCATTCGCATAGGGGGATGAGCAAGGTAAACTTTTTACTTAAGGTAACACGGACCACTTTGTAGGTTTCATATTTCCTTGTGCAAAACTTGGATTTATTAGTGTGAAAATGTGTTGGGATTATGATGTATACAAGGTACAATCAAAGCAAGACTCTACCTTCTAAAAATTAGGATAGCTTTCTACAAAATCTGAAAAGAAAACTAGAGATGGTTGAGTGACCAAAAACCCTAATGATGCCTTATAACAAATGACTAGGTGAAGGGAAACAGACACACATATGAAAGGTGGGAAATGTGGATGGAAATGATAATTGTAATGTAGATGGGTGTGAATAATGACTTTTGATAAAGTTGATTTTGAAGGATGGCTAGTGTACAGACCTAGTGCTAGACATGTATGATCAACTCTAGAATGCAAAATACAATGATGGGTATGCTTAATGCAAGTGATTGTATAATGCAATGATATGAAATGTAATGCAATGCAATATTTTTTTATTTTTGATATTTTAATGATGTTTTTGGATTTTTATAAATATATATATACATTTGACCAATGGGCTTAGTGGATGCCATTGGGGCATTTTGGGTGACCAAAGGGTTTATAGATACCTTTGGGGATTTTTGGGTGACCAAAGGGTTTATAGATACCTTTGGGGCTTTTTGGGTGACCAAAGGGTTTATAGATACCTTTGGGGATTTTTGGGTGACCAAAGGGTTTATAGATACCTTTGGAGCTTTTTGGGTGACCAAAGGGTTTTGTAGATACCTTTGGAGATTTTTGGGTGACCAAAGGGTTTATAGATACCTTTGGAGTTTTTGGGTGACCAAAGGGTTTATAGGTACCTTTGGTTGTGACCAAATTTTATTTGGTTTGTGACAAGGGTTTTTTGGGTTTTGGGTGAAAGTTTTGGGGTTTTTGGTGGGGTGGTTGTAAAGGGTTTATAGATACTTTGGGATTTTTGGGTGACCAAAGGGTTTATGGATACCTTTGGGGGTTTTTGGGTGACCAAAGGGTTTATAGATACCTTTGGGGTTTTTTGGGTGACCAAAGGGTTTATGGGTACCTTTGGGGCTTTTGGGTGACCAAAGGTTTTATGGATACCTTTGGGGGTTTTTGGGTGACCAAAGGGTTTATGGTCTTTGGGTTTTGGTGACCAAAGTTTTGGGGGTATGGGTACCTTTGGGGATTTTTGTAACTTTGATTATTTTATGAATTTAGGAGGAAGGTCTGATACCTTATGTACCCCAATATTTGTGGTGATTAATGGAAGCGAGGAAGGTGTGATACCTTTAGAATCCTCAATTTTCTTCATTTCTTGTGATGTAAATAGTGGGGAAGGTGTGACACCTTGGATACCCCTAGTATGTACTGTGATTGATGCAATGTTATTGGCTTGGCTAGGAGGAGTGATAGAAATTGACCCCCCTATTATGGTGAGGAATTTTGGGTAATGCCAATGTCTTGATGGGGTAAAATGAGTGACCCATTTGTGGATGAAGCTTTCTTATCAATAAGATCTTGGACCATGTGTCTAAAAGTATGATAATCACTAATGTCATGCCCTTTCATTCGGTGATAGAGGTAAGAATGATCCTCCCTGTATTATTTAGATCTGGGCCTATTTAGGTTGAACAGGGGTATGTCTGGTAAGATGATTATCTTTGTTTCTTGCAGGTTGTGAAAAATGGTTGACATGGGCTCATATAATGGAGTCCAGGTATGATGTTGATGCTTTAAATGAGGTGAACATAGTCGACTCATTTTATGAGGTGATGGGGTTGTATGTATCTCAGTCACCTATTTAGGTTGCTCTTCTTGACTCCCATATATAGGTAATAGATCTTGAAATATGCCAATTTGTTGATTGTTGATTTGAAGATCATTCTTGTCAAGCATATCTTGTACCTTGTTCTTGAATGGGATACATGACTGAATGTTATGACCATATACTTGATGATAAGGATAGTATTGGTCCTCTCGATACCACCATGGTTTGGACTTGTTGGGATCCAAGGGGTGGATATCTAGTGATGTGATAGCCTTGGCCTCGCATAATTGATTAAAGAGTGATGCCAAATATTCAAGCAATGGTGTATAAGTGTGAGGTTGATGGTATTGTTGCCTTTGCCCCTGCTTCTATTGAGACTTAACATTGGACTACACAGGAGGAGGTTGGTCCTGATAATCAAGGGGTTGAGATTTTGGATGACTCAATCGTAACTCCATGCTTGTGAGTCGATTCAAGATCTATTGTAAATCATTGTGTTGGTGACTCACTTGTAACTCAATATTGGCTAGCCTATCCAAAATTATCTAATCAGATGTGGATGGTTCATGATGATTGTGGCTAGTGAGTATCTCTTCCCCTGCCCCGCGGTTTTTGTGTGTGGTGGGTGTTTTTCCCCCCTCGGTGGGGGGATGTTCTTGATTTTGTGGAGATGTTGAGTGAGATGGAGTAGGTGTGACCAAATCCAACAATGGTAGCACTTGTGGTATGGATGGAATGTTGGATGGAGTCGCAAGTGGCATAAATGGATTTGGAGGACTTTGGTTCTCTATCATCACATTGATCATTCCCACAAACTCATGGGAAAATGCATTTGCACTTGGACCAGTCACGGATGCCTCATCAACTTGTCTAATATGATCTGCTTGTCTCCCATGTTTGGGTGGTGAATCATAAATGGTATCAATACCCCCATGTATGAAGTTCATTTGATTGGGAGGTATGCCTAGAGGTACGATGGTACCTATGGGAATATGAGGTCATCCCATATTTTGTATTATCTCAATGGTTGGAACTGTTGTGATATTCCTCACTAGGTACTCTCCTAAACCTGTAGTAGCTAAATGGACTATGACCTAGGATGGTGAAGATGGAGGAGATGAAAGTGAGGCTTGAGATGACTCAATGCTTACCTCATGAGATGGTTCCTCATCTACTAGACTAGGAATCTCTTCCATGGAAATGGTAGAGATGATTGGAGGGATCTCATCAATAGGCCTCTTCAACATGTTCCTCTATGGAGGATTTGATGATGATGAAGGTGTTTCTGAAGGTGCCAATGATGATGATGGTATGGAAGAAGATGGTAATAGATTAATGGAAGGTGATGGTGAGGGAATTGGACCTTGAATAGATGTATTTAGTTGGAAGTCCACATGAGTTGATGGTAAGGACAACTCGAGGATATGCTGCACCAAGTTGCAGTATTTGAAGGGCTCAAGGTCTACGGAGACAACATGTACTTGCCCTTCATGAGTATACTTCAAACATTGGTGAGCTATGGATGGTATGCACTTCATGTCCCTAATCCAAGGTCTACCCAACAATATATTGTAGGCCATTGCACCCTCCAAGATGTGACACAATGTTGGTATAGTTTTGCATCCCACCTGAATAGGTAGGACTATAGTGCCAACCGTTGAGCATATAGTATCATTGAATGCTCGGAGGGTGTATGTGGATGCAACAATATGGGATGCTGGAAGTCCTAGATGTTTGAGAGCATTTGTGGTGATGATGTTACTTGAAGAACCAGTGTCAATTAGAACTCTCTTATAGGGTGTTCCATTTACACATGCAATGATGTGTAGAGGAGGATCAACCACATCACTTGCTATCGGTTTGAGTTCATGTTCATGAAATGTGATCACTAGCTCTTTACACTACTGAATGTGCCCCACAAAATTGATAAAGGAGTTAGACTCCTAGGGCTATAGGTCAATCGACTTAAGAATTTCCATAAGAGCTTCTCGATGAGGTGGAGACTGTTGAATAAGCTCATATATAGAAAGTCTAGCCGATGTTGTTTATAAGCTTTGAGCAAGCTTACTTTTTATGGTAACCACTGGATGAGGTGGAAGGCTTTGCACTAGAGGTGGTGGAGGATATGATGTTGAGGGAATATCGCTTGAAGCTATAGGTGGTGCAACTTGATTTGGATAGCATCGATTCCTTGTCACAATGCTAACCATCCCGATGAACCCTTGTTGAGGGGGTGTCGCATGGACCTCATTTACCTGTTTGGTAGGATTTGCCTACACCTCATGAGTGGGTAATGGGTCTTTAAAGACACCCATTTATTGATTATTTGTCATGAGAGGGTTATCAACTTGAAGATCATTCCTCTCAATCATGTCTTGTACTAGGTTTTTGAAACCATAGCACATTGGCAAGTCATGCCCAATCTACCTATGGTACCTACAATATAGGTCTTCATGATATCCCATAGGCTTTTGTTTTCCTATACTCGGGTCTATAGGCTAGATCTCAGGTAGAGTAATTACTTTGGCCACACATAGATGATTGAATAGGGAATCCATAGACTCAATGAAGGGTGTAAATTGTCGCCTAGGGCGACGTTGCTAATTTTACCCTTGATTCACTTGAGTGTTGTTATTGTAACTTGTAGGAGGAGGTTGGGCCTGATAGTTTACCTTCTGAGGTGGCATTGGTTGCACAGGCCCTAGAACATTGATGGCAACTTGGTTAACTACTATCGGCTTTGATTGTGCTAGATTACCCTTTGGGTTCTTAGTCCACTCCTTCTTGTGGGGTTTTGTGATTTCCCCCTCTTGAATTTTAATTTCTTCTATTGTTCTAGCCTGCGCTAGAGCATCTTCAAGAGTTTGATACTATTGGAGTTGTAGCAATAATGAAATTAGCTTTAAACAACTCTTAGAAAATATTTGAGTCAACTCAAATACTGGTAGTAGGTATGGTAGCTTAGCAAGAAGTATTCACCACCTGTTACCATAGTCTGTGATTGACTCATCTTCATATTGCTTCAACCCCATGAGGTCTGTTAGAGTCACCTTTCTCTTAGTGTTGAAGGTGAAATGTTCTAGGAATGCATCTACAAATTGTTCAAAGGTATGGATGCTATGCCTTGGGAGTTGATTATACCACTCTACGATTGGGCCAGAGAGGGTAATCAAAAATATTCTTAGAAGTAAGGCATCATTATCCTAGATACTGAAGCACTGGTTCATGAACCTAGTGATGTGCTCCTATGCATCTTCCTCTCCTTTAAATCTATCCAACTTGGGCATTTTGAAATGCTCTGGATATGGAGGGGAAGGTATAGATGGGTGAAGTGGTTGACTGCGTAGCTTGTGCACAAAGTGGGCTTTTGAAACCCAGACCTAGTTGTCTTGCTCTCTATGGTTTCCATACGCTCAAGCAATGCTCTATACGCATCAGAGGATTTAATATCCTCTTCTTTACTTTGGTCCCATGGGAGAGGGTAAGGAATGTCAAGCATATGGCATGGTGGTTGATTATCATCAACCATACCTCCATAAGGTGCTTCTAGGTATTCCTCTTCTAGTTCCAAATCATCATAGGCCCCGTAAGGTGTTTCTTGAATTGGCCTACAAGGAGGAACAAATGCCTGCTGAAGGTGATCTATGTTTGGCCTAGGAGGTAAGTCCCTATTAGGCCTAGGAGGTCAAGGAGGCACCATTTTATTAGGCCTAGGAAGCCTATTTTGGTTAAAAGTAGGTTGCCTCTGATGAACCCCCTATCTATGCGTACTTGGGGTAGGAACCCCATTGCGTAAGGTCTCTTGAATATGTTGTTCAATCCTTTGTTTTTCTATTTGATGCTGGTGATCTAAGAGATCCAAGCATTGTTTATCTAGCTGAAGCTGATTAAATTGAGCTTGGCGGTCAACATACCTTTTGACAACTTGGTTTATCTGCTCAGATGTATGAGGTCTATGAGCCCTAGCACTATTGCCATGATACCTATCTTGTTTAGGAGGATATGATAAATCCACTATGAGCTTCCCTCGATTGAGAGAGGTCACGTTTACTTGAGGCTCACTCCTAAATAGATGTTCTTTATACTCCATTGGCATAGAAGCACATCGTGCTTGCATGGAATAATTAAACTGAGGATAGTCAAGACTTTCCTCACATCTTCCTTCATCAATGAGGAAGGGAAGGGTAGAATTGGCTCACCCAATGTGATGAGTATCATACTCATCTTGGTACTTATACTTTTGAGACCTATTAGGGTGATTTGAGGGCGTATTTTGATCATTTGGCCCCACCCATGGTGCATAGTCTTGATCCTGCATGTAGGTGTGCAAGGTAGACCGAGCAGGCACATGAATGCATGGTATTGCTCTATGTGTTGGCACCTCAATGTGTGGTTGCCATTCTTGAAATAAGGTATGTGAAGTGTCTATACTTGGAAAATAATTTCCCTGATTAGGACCACAACCTGTAGGGGTGTCCCGCATGGGGGTCCCTTGGAGGCTAGGTTCCTGATTTGACATTCTAGGACTTGGGTGAGTAGGAGGCTACCAAGGAGGTATAACCAAATCCTTAGGGTCAAATCAAATATGGTCTACATCTCCTTGCCTACTCCCTACAACGTTAGCCCTTGACAACCTATCAAACCATTCAAATGTATACCTAAACTATTATTTTCCCTGTTTTTATTTTGTTTATTATTTTGAAGTTTAGGAAAAGCAAAAATTAACCTTTCAATCAACAAGTAAAAGACATGAAAAGCTGAATTTAACTTTTTTTGGAACAAAATTATTGCAAATTGAAGGTTTAGGCACTTACCTTGCAAGTCTAAGAAGCTACTATTTCTAGAAATTTGGGCTGAAAACCCCTTATTTTGTGGTCATTCTAGGGTGGGACAACTACAAATTTGGGGGCCATCCCTGGGTGGAATGGTTGTTGTGGCTATCCCTAGGTGTTCCAATTAGGAAGTTAGGGGTCATTTCAGTCCAGAACGGCTAGAACCTGCAACATTCAAAGTGCAAAAACAATGTCAAAAGTTGCAAAAATGAAAAGGGACAAGAGTCCCACCATGATCACCATTATAGAGGAGAAAAATGGCACACCTAGCCAAGAGAAATTAAATGCATCTATTGTTCTAGTCAAGCATTCAAAAGTGACAATAAAGTAAGAAATAAGTGACAAATATTTGAAAGAAATGGGGGTTCTCTTTATATTGACTAATTTTTCAAATACGTGGTTACAAATTGTCTCCTTAAGGGCTCTCAATTGATACAACTCATTACAATGTCGAAGGATCCAATCCTTTCAAAAAAATTTAGTCATGCTTTCAATGTCTACCTTGCACTCACGAGAATAGCAGGTTTTTGCTACTACTACAATGATATATCTATCTTCAACTTCTTAGCTCATTCCTCATGCATTGGAATACCTGTACCTACACACAAGAAATTGAAATTGGTTAATAGCATGTGCAAATTAAGATAAAATCAATGAAATGCATGCAATATAGGGTACAAATATTGCAATAGAGAATGCAAAACTAATACAAATGATACCAAAACTTAGCATAAATAATATTATATACTTTTGTAATAATCTATGTAGAAATTGAAATGAAATGGTGAGCATAATCTATGGTCGTCCCTGGGTGGGACAATTGGGATTGCCATCACATAAACCATAATTGAAGGTCCAAAATTGCTCCAAAATTTACCAAATTCAAGTATGATGCATATAAACTACTCTAAAAATGATCTACACTAAAATTGATTCAAAATTGTATGCCTATTCATGGTCATCCCTGGGTGGCCCAATTAGGACTATTAACCAACCCAGGTGGGGATGGCTACCAAACAGGGTGGTTTTTGCCACCAGTTCTTCTGGGATATGGTCTAGAATACTCCTAGGGGTGTTGTAATCAAATTTGATAACTTAACTCATAGAAATAAATTGCTTTTGGAAGGGATGCATGTCTTTGGGGATGCCTTGGAAACTCCTTCGATTGATGAAGATTCCAAGGGAAAATATGAGGGAAAAAGTGGAGAATGAATATTGGTAGCACTTCATGGTGAATTCTTGCAAAGACCTCTCCTTGAAATTGAGTGGAATCACTCCAATTTATAGCCCAAGAGGACCACAGGGCCAAAGGGGCAAGCTAGGGCATGTCAGGTAGGGGCCACCACTTGTCAAAATCCTTGCCATATGTTTGGTGGAAGAGGCCTCCAATTTGTAGTTTGTGATGGCCTAGATAGTATCCCAATCTGTCATAAGTCATTGGATGGGATAAATGGTAGAATTTAATTACAATTTGACTCACACTTGACTTTTTGAGGGGTCTAGACCATGGTCATCACACCTAGGGATAGTTTCTTATGGTCATCCCTAGGTGGGATGACCATGAATTGTGGCCATCTTGGGGTGGGATAGCCATGGCTACATGGCCCAAAAATTCCCAAAAGTGGGGTAAAACTTCCCAAAAGTGGTTAGGACCCCTATTTAATCCTTGAGGATTTCCCAATGGGGCCATATGGTGTCGATAAGAGTGGCATCATCATAGTATTATCCAATTGATGTGATTTTAGTGTCTACAGAGTACTCATGTGATTATTGGCTTATGTCCCCATCCTTTTTGAGTTGATCCTAACAATCACTATTAATATGAGAGTCAATTTGGGTCATCAAAATGCCAAGGGATTAATTTTACCATCTTATACCTACAAAATGGTCATGTTATCATTGAATCCTAGTTATAAAAATCATTTTGAAGGTAAAATATTATTTGTTGAGGATTTATCTGATAGGTGGATTCCATCTTCTTTGACACATGGAAGCTCACTTGTGGCTCAGATTAAACCCTTATAACTAAATCTTGACTATCCATTGTTGTGTGTTGGAAATGCAGAAAGTGTTGCTTAACTTTCTTTAGCTTGTCCTGAAGAACACAAGCTTATACTGAGAGGGGGGTGAACAATATAAGACCAAATTTTACTTTCTTTTATCAAATAATATTATCCAATATATCAATGGCAATATCAATAGCAACAATCAAAGCAATGCACAAATCATCACACACAATAGAGACACCAATTTTACGTAGTTCACCCAATGTGGGCTACTCCACGAAGAAAATATTTCACTAAAATTTTCTCAACAAATATCTTGGGAATCCTTCTCTATTACAATATTTATGGACCTTTGTCCAAAGGAGACAACAATCCCCTAATAAATGTTGGAAATTTTGAGTAGTTTTGTTGTCATTGATGTCAAAAGAATATTGATTTAATTTCATCATCATTAAAGACATCAAGTGGTTTTTCCAAAAGCAAGAACCTATTGGAAAGGAATAGGATATAATATTTATTTTTAATATTATATACCTAAAAAGGTCCCAAAGGATGAAAACCCGAGGAAGGAGAAGCAAGTTTAAATTAAATAATAATATTATAATTATAAAATTGTAGGACAAAGAAAAATGAAGTTCAAATTGAAAAGACCCATGAGCAATTAATTTAAATTAAAATATTTTAATCCTTGATTAAAATTTTAATTTAAATTAATAATGGAGGCAAAGGTTTTTAAATTTAATATTTAAAAACTAAATTCAAATTTTTAAATTCAAAATGGGCCGATGTGAGAAGTAAAGAATAATGTGCATATATAGGAAATAAATTCCATTTCCTAAAGTTGAACATACACCTTCAAATGTGAGAGAGAAGAGGAAATCAAAGTGTTGCACCCTAGGAAGAAGATGATTTGCATTTCAAGGAAGATTGAGAAAAACAAGGAATAAAGGCAGTAGGGTGAGTTGACATCCCACTAACAGTGGTAGCAGAGGTGGCAGTTGGAAAAGTGCTAAGGTTTGCAAGGAGGAGATCGCAGTTTAATCCACATGATTGAAATTTTAGAGGAAGAGGCCTTCATTTTGACTTGCTCGATATTTTTGTGAGGCAGATTTTAGGGGAGTGTGCACTGTTTGTCTCATGTGGGTACGCAACCCACTTAGTGGCCTAGCTTGAGCTAGGGTGTTGGGAGTGCAAGGTCACATGGTCAAATTCAGCGAAGATAGTTTTTAGTGGGCAGAATAAATTAAAGGTATGCCATTCAATTTTATTCTCCAAGGTGTTAAAAATTGAAATTGCTTTGACATTGTCGTGAGTGCTAAGTGCTTGGGAGAGTTATAAGGTAAAGGAAAAATAAAAATATTTTATTTTTATTTTTTGGTGATTTAAACTTTTTTTATAAAGTATGGAGATTATAAGGTGTATAAGGGAGATTGTTGTGCATTTTGTTATAAGGGAATTATTGAGTTAGAGATTATAAGGTGTGCAAGGGAAATTGTTGTGTGTTTTGTTATGGTGAAATTATTGAGTTAAATATTGTGAGTTTGGATATTATAAGGTGTACAAAAGGATTTGATATTTTGTATGAAAAATAATTTTTGAGAATATTATTTAGTGGAGATCTTGAGATAGGTTGTGGCTACTTAACCCTAGTGTTGGCAAAGAAAATTTTATTGTGGTTAAGACAGGTTTTGAAAACATATCTCCATAAAAATAAAAGGTATGGGTAGATCTTACTTGCGAGTAAAATATATATATATATATATATATATATATATTTGAATTTACATGGTGGAATCGGTAGCCACCATGAATCCGGGAAGGCTGTCCAGATTTTATGGTCACCACAGTATTTTGCGTTGTCTGCCCTGGAAGCTGCCACACAGATATTCGTAGAAATCCACCCCTGTAACCACCATGCCACAATCATTTTAAACCTTTTACGTCACTGAAAGCACCAGGAAAGGGACAAGCGTTCAGTACGGCGAGGTATGAGATTTGAACCTTGGACATCTACCCCCTTATGGGGTTTGGATGAACCAATTGGTCTACACCTCGGACCTATGAGTAAAATATTGTTGGATTGGATGTTGTGAATGCTAATTTGGAGTGAAAAGAATTGTTTGATGAGCATTTTTGAGATTGGTTTTGAGATATCCAATATTGATTGATGAAGGTTTTTTTGGAATGAAGGTTGATGCTAGAAACCTTTTTTGATAAGCATTATTGGAAATATTGAGTGAGCCTTCATATGCATGATTAGGGTTTGTGAAAGATCATGAGTATCATTGTTATGTGAGGTTTGTTTTATAAGAATTTTTGGATAATATTTCATTGAGTTTTTGGTTGAGAGAAGTTGATTGAGCTTAGTTGATTGGAAGTGTTGGAGTGATAGTTCAAGTTCTGTGAAAAAAATTGTTCTTTATTTCTAGATTGAGTTGAAGGAAATATTGAAAGTGATTAAGCATTATTGTGAGTGAAACATATTGAGTCTCTAACCATTCTCTATATATTCTTGTGGTAAAGCAATATATATTGAAAGTGATTGAGCATTGTTGTGAGTGTGAACCATATTGAGTCTCTAAAAATTCTCTATATGCTTATGTGAGATTAAACAAGATTTTGTGTGAAGCTTGTTTGTGTGATTGAAGAAGTTTTTTGTGATAGATTGAGTTGAGTTGAGGAAGCTTTTGTGAAATATTAAGGAAAAATTTGTGTGAGATTTTGTAGAATCTTACAATTAGATTTGAGGTAACTTTTGGTGAAGACTTGTTGAGCATATTGGACAAGTTCTAGTTAGGAATTTTTGAGCAGATTTGAGGTAAGTCTTGGTGAAGACTTGTTGAGTAGATTGAGCAAGTTCTAGTGAGGACTTATTGAGTAGATTTGAGGAAAGTCTTGGTGAAGACTTGAGAAGCAGTCAGAGCAAGTTCTAGTGGGGACTTGTTGATCATATTTGAGGTAAGTCTTTGAGAAGACTTGTGAGCAGAGTTGATTGATTAATTTGTTCAAACCTTGAGTTAATATTTAGAGCAAATGTAGAAGACTTCATTTGTGATTGGATAAAGCTTTGTGTTCAGGCTTGAGGACAGATTTGAGGATAGATTTTAGTGCATATTTGAGGATAGGTTTAGTGCTAGATCAGAGATAGAGATTGAGCATATTTGTGCTAGACCAAAGGACTGTATTTAGTGCAGATTAGAGATAGATATTGAGTATATTTGTGCTAGATCGAAGGACGGTGTTTAGTGCAGATCAGAGATAGATATTGAGCAAATTTTTTCTAGATCGAAGCACTGTGTTTATTGTAGATCAAAGATAGATATTGAGTAGATTTGTGGTAGACCAAAGGATTATATTTAGTGTAGAGCTGAGAGCAAGCTTTGGAGGTGAAAGAGTAGAGGATAGTAGTCTCTAGTGGATAGAGATCCATTTTAGCCACGGTAGTGAGGAAAAAGATCTTATGAGTGAGGACATAGTCTTCTATAGATAGATATCCACAAGCCAGTGCAGTGGAGGTAGTAGTCTTTTAGAGGATCACCAGCCAAATCAAAGGAGAAGGAGTTCTCCTGTGCATAGAGATCCATGAACTTGATTATGGGATTGATGTCTCCTTTTGATAGAGGTCCATAAAAATTGTAATAGGGAGGGATTACCAAGAGATTTATTGAGAAAATTTTAGTGAAATATTTTCTCCATGGAGTAGCCCACATTGGGTGAACCATGTTAAATTGGTATCTCTATTGTGTGTGGTGATTTGTGCATTACTTTGATTACTGTTGTTGATATTGTCATTTATATATTACATAATATTGTTTGGGAAAGAAAAGTAAAAAGTGGTCTTATACTGTTCACCCCCCTCTTAGTATAAGTTTGTGTTCTTCAATTTGTATCAGAGCGGGTTCCTTCGAAAGAGTTTAATAGCTTGAAGAAAAATCTTACAAGAACACAAATGGATTCTTATAATGTATCATTATGGAATTCAACACCATTGTTCGATGGGAACAATTATGCACTATGGAGCACAAGGATGAAGTTTCATCTAATGGCACTTGGAAATGAAATATGGGAAGCAATTGAGAATGTATACATACCACCAGCAACTCCACCTACATATAAATATGGTAAGCTTATACATAATTACAATTCAAAGGAAATGAATGGAATTTTGAGAGGTTTACGTGAAATAGAGTTTATAAAGGTTATGCATTGCACATCAACAAAGGAAATTTGGGATAAGTTGCAAGGTATATATGAAGGAGGTAAAAAGGTCATAAGGGTAAATTTGTAATATTTCAAGAGAGCATTTGAAGAAAGGATGAGGAAAATATTACGACATATCTACTTTGTGTGGATGAGGTATTTAAGTCCATGCAAGGACTTTGGCTTAAGGTTGAAGAAATAGATGTTTGTGATAAGATTTCAAGGTCACTTCCAAAAAGGTTTAGTGAAAATATTTCAGCTATAGAAGAGGTAAAAGATATTGAAATTTTGACAAGGGATGAATTACATGGCATTCTCATAACTTTTGAGATGAGAATAAAAGAGGAACCTATTCCCCAGAAGGAAGCAACCTTCAAAGTTACTAAGAAGACAAAGGGTAAGAATTTAGATTCAAGTAATGAGTCATCTAGTGATGAAGAAGCAAATTATGGCAGAAGGAACAAGGACTCAAGAAAATATAAAGGTATGAAATCAGTTAGATGTTTCAATTGTGGAAAACATGGTCACTATGCATCTAATTGTCTAGAGGTTGGAAATATCAATGATGAAGAAAAATAGGATCATAAGAACATGAAAACTAGAAATCACAGATACCAAAAGAAAAGTATGGATGGACAAGGCAAGCAAGGAAACAAGTTTTAACAAAGGCATAAGAAGAGTTTATATGCAGACAAGGCAGTAAGAGATCAAGTGATAGTGATGAAAGTTCCTCAGATAATGATAAAGATGAAGTACTATGTCTAGAAAAAGAAAAAGATGATGTTAGAAAAAGGGCATCAATGATTCTTAAGTTTTTTAGATGTGGTAACTTTGGTCATATTTAAGATAATTGTACAAGGAATGGATTTAGTTTTAGTGATGATGAATATGAAGATACACTTGAAGGACTATAAGAAATTTTATTTTTGGAAATAGAAGAAGAAGGAGGTGATCCTATTGAAGACAAATAAGAAAGGAATGAAGATGATCCCAAAGACAAACAAATAGAGGAAGAATTAGAGAAATGAGAATTTGATCTTGAGGGTGAGCTTATTTATTCCCTTGATGCATTAATAGAGGTAAGAAAGAAAAACTTAAAACTCAAGCTTAAATTTTAAGAATGTGATGAAGAGAAAGGAAAGCTTATAGAGGATCTAACTAAATCAATAGCTAAGACAAGGAGATTCAAAGAAAAGTGAGAATCAAAGGTTTTAGAATGTGAAGGGTTAGTGCATGAGGTAGCTTCACTAAGGAAGGAATTAAAAGAGTCTAAGGACAAGTTACATAAGTTTGGGAGAAACTAAAATAAATTGGATAAGATTATCAAGATACAAAAACCTACATCAAACAAGACAGGTCTTGGTTTTGAACAGGTACAAAGAAAACAAGGAGAGGATTCAATATCAATCTTAAAGGAATAAGAAGCTTTAGAATAAGAGAGTGTAAAAGAGAGTGAGACTTTTGAGAATTATTTAGACAATAGAAAGTTCAACAAGGAAAGGAACAATGCACAAATGAGGAACAAATGGAATATGAAACAACACAGGATAAAAGAGACTAAGAGACCAATGGGTTCAAGGCAAGGTAGTTTCAATGGATGATGCTTCTCATGTCACATGTTTGGGCACAAGACTACACAGTACAGGAAATATGAAAGCCAAGAATATGGAAGTTTTAGAAACAAGCAGCTTTTTCAAGGGTATTGCTACTCTTGTAATTAGTTTGGTCACAAGGCAGTAAATTGTAGGGTTCATGACAGGAATGGATATGGTTTCACCAGGAGAAACCCCAAGATATTTGCACCTTTAAGGAATAATAACATTAAGTGTTATAAGTGTAATAATTATGGGCATATAACAAAGTGGTGTAGAGCAGAAATTCTAGATATAAGCAGGAACATGAATAGTCAAAGGAATCAAAAGGATCTATTGAGGAAGAAGGTGGACAAAGGAAAATATTAGTTTATGTTGGGAATAGAGATACTCCCACCCCATAATTAACCACCTCAAGAGGAGGTGGGGGAGGGGCTAAGCTAAGAGTCTCATTCTTAGCCCCAATCCTGAAAGGTGACCCTTTCCCATTGATGACAAAGGGGGAGATATTTGAGTTAGGGGGGGAGCATTCAATTAGGGGGAGAAATTTCTTAGGGAAAACATATTTTGAAAAATAAAAATAAATGGTAAAAATAAAGGGGTTGCCATCAACGAAAAAGGGGGATATTATTGGAAATTTTGAGTAGTTTTGTTGCCATTTATGTCAAAATAATATTGGTTTAATTTCACCATCATTAAGGACATCAAGTGGTTTTTCTAAAAGCAATAAGGTCTTGGAAGTGTAGGAGTGATAGTTCAAGTTTTGTGAAACAAATTGTTCTTTATTTCTAGATTGAGTTGAAGGAAAGATTGAAGGTGATTAAGCATTATTGTGAGTGACACATATTGAGTCTCTAACCATTCTCTATATGTTCCTATGGTAAAGCAAGAGATATTAAAAGTGATTGAGCATTGTTTGTGAGTGCGAAGAATATTGAGTCTCTAAAAATTCTCTATATGTTTATGTGAGATTAAACAGGATTCTGTGTGAAGCTTGTTTGTGTGATTGAATAAGTTTTTTGTGATAGATTGAGTTGAGTTGAGGAAGATTTTGTGAAAGTTTAAGGACAAGTTTGTGTGAGATTTTGTAGAAGCTTACAATCACACTTGAGGTAAGTTTTGGTGAAGACTTTTTGAGCATATTGGATAAGTTCTAGTGAGGACTTGTTGAGAAGATTTGAGGTACGTCTTGGTGAAGACTTGTTAAGTATATTGAGCAAGTTCTATTGAGGACTTATTGAGTAGATTTGAGATAAGTCTTGGTGAAGACTTGAGAAGCGGTGAAAGCAAGTTCTAGTGGGGACTTTTTGAGTAGATTTGAGGTAAGTCTTTGAGAATACTTTTGAGCAAAGTTGATTTATTAATTTGTTCAAACCTTGAGTTAAGATTTGGAGCAGATCTAAAAGAGTTGATTTGTGATTAGATAAAGCTTTGTGTTAAGGCTTGAGGATAGATTTGAGAATAGATTTTGGTGCAAATTTGAGGACAAGTTTAGTGCTAGATCAGAGATAGATATTGAGAAAATTTGTGCTAGACCGAAGGACTATTTTTAGTGTAGATTAGAGATAGAGATTGAGTATATTTGTGCTATATTTAAGGACAATGTTTAGTGTATATCAGAGACAAATATTGAGCAAATTTTTGCTAGATCAAAGGACTGTGTTTATTGCAGATCAGAGACAGATATTGAGTAGATTTGTGCTAGACCAAAGGATTGTATTTAGTGTAGAGCTGAGAGGAAGCTTTGAAGGTGAAAGAGCAGAGGATAGTAGTCTCTAGTGTATAAATATCCATTAGCCATGGTAGTGAGGACAAAGATCTTCTAAGTGATGATAGAGTCTTCTATGGATAGAGATACACAAGCCAGTGCAATGGAGGTAGTAGTCTTCTAGAGGATCACCAACCAAAGCAAAGGAGGAGTTCTCCTATGGATAGATATCCATGAAATTGATTAGGGGATTGGTGTCTCATTTTGATAGAGGTCCATAAAAATTGTAATAGGGAAAGGATTACCAAGATATTTGTTGAGAAAATTTTAGTGAAAGATTTTCTCCATGGAGTAGCCCACATTGGGTGAACCACGTTAAATTGGTGTCTCTATTGTGTGTGGTGATTTGTACATTACTTTGATTACTATTGTTGATATTGTAATTGATATATTGCATAATATTTTTTGGGAAAGAAAAGTAAAAAGTGGTCTTATATTGTTCACCCCCCTCTTAGTATAAGCTTGTGTTCTTCAATTTGTATTAGAACAGGTTCCTTCGAAAGAGTTTAACAACTTGAAGAAAATTCTTAGAAGAACATAGGTGGATTCTTAGAATGTATCATCAGGGAATTCAACACCATTTTTTGATGGGAACAATTATGCACTATGGAGCACAAGGATGAAGTTTCATCTAATGGCACTTGGAAATGAAATATGGGAAGTAGTTGAGAATGTATACATACCACTGGCAACTCCACCTACATATAAATATGGTAAGCTTATACATAATTACAATTCAAAGGAAATGAATGGAATTTTGAGAGGTTTACGTGAAACAGAGTTTATAAAGGTTATGCATTGCACATCAGCAAAGGAAATTTGGGATAAGTTACAAGGTATATATGAAGGAGATAAAAAGTTCAAAAGGGTAAAGTTGCAATATTTCAAGAGAGCATTTGAAGAAAGGATGAGGAAAAAATTACGGCATATATACTTTGTGTGGATGAGGTATTTAACTCCATGCAAGGACTTGGGCTTAAGGTTGAGGAAACATATGTTTGTGATAAGATTTTAAGGTCACTTCCAAAAAGGTTTAGTAAAAATATTTCAGCTACAGAAGATGTAAAATATATTGAAATTTTGACAAGGGATTAATTACATGGCATTCTCACAACTTTTGAGATGAGAATAAAAGAGGAACCTATTCCCAAAAGGAAGAAACCTTTAAAGTTACTAAGAAGACAAAGGGTAAGAAGTCATATTCAAGCAATGAGTCATCCAGTGATGAAGAAATAAATTATGGCAAAAGGAAAAAGGACTCAATAAAATATAAAGGTACGTAATTAGTTAGATGTTTCAATTGTGGAAACTACGGTCACTATTCATTTGATTGTCTAGAGGCTGGAAATAGCAATGATGAAGAAAAATAGGACCATAAGAACATGAAAACATGAAATCATAGGTACCAAAAGAAAAGAAGGGATGGAAAAGGCAAGCAAGGAAATAAGTTTTTAAAAAGGCATAATAAGAGTTTCTATGCAGACAAGGTAGGTAAGATCTCAATTTATAGTTATGAAAGTTCCTCAGATAATGATAAAGATGAAGTACTATTTCTAGCAAAAGAAAAAGATGATGTTAGAAAAAAAACACCAATGATTCTCAAGTGTTTTAGATGTGGTAAATTTGGTCATATTTAAGATAGTTGTACAATGAATGGATTTATTTTCAATGATGATGAATATGAAGATACACTTGAAGGACTAGAAGAAAGTTTACTTTTGGAAATAGAAGAAGAAAGATGTGATCCTATTGAAGACAAATAAAAAAGGAATGAAGATGATCCCAAAGGCAAACAAATAGAGGAAGAATTAGATAAAGGAGAAGTTGATATTGAGGGTGAGCTTATTTATGCCCTTGATGCATTAATAGAGGTAAGAAATAAAAACTTAAAACTCAATATTAAATTTTAAGAATGTGATGAAGAGAAAGGAAAGCTTATAGAGGATCTAACTAAATCAATAGCTAAGACAAGGAGATTCAAAGAAAAGTGAGAATCAAAGGTTTTAGAATGTGAAAGGTTAGAGCATGATGTAGCTTCACTAAGGAAGGAAGTAAAAGAGTCTAAGGACAAGTTACACAAGTTTGGGAGAAGCTCAAAGAAATTGGATAAGATTATCAAGGTACAAAAACCTACATCAAACAAGACAAGTCTTGGTTTTGAACAGGTACAAAGAAAACAAGGAGAGGAGTCAATATCAAGCTTCAAGGAAGAAGAAGCTTTAGAATAAGAGAGTGTAAGAGAGAGTGAGACTTCTGATAATGATTTATACAATAGAAAGTTCAACAAGGAAAGGAACAATGCACAAATGAGGAACAAATGGAACATGAAACAATACAAGATAAAAGAGACTAAGAGACCAATGGGGTCAAGGAAAGGTATTTTCAATGGATGATGCTTCTCATGTCACAGGTTTGGGCATAAGGCTACACAGTGTAGGACACATGAAAGACAAGAATATGGAAGTTTCAGAAACAGGCAACTTTTTCAAGGGTATTGCTACTCTTGTAATTAGTTTGGTCACAAGGCAGTAAATTATAGGGTTCATGATAGGAATGGATATGGCTTCACCAGGAGAAACCCCAAGACATTTGCACCTTTAAGGAATAATAAAATTAAGTGTTATAAGTGTAATAATTATGGGAAAACAACAAAGTGGTGTAGAGCAAAAATTCCAGAGACAAGCAGGAACAGGAATAGTCAGAGGAATCAAAAGGATCAGTTAAGGAAGAAGGTGGACAAAGGTAAATATTAGTTTATGCTGGGAATAGAGATAATCCCACCCAAAAATTAACCACCTCAAGAGGAAGTGGGGGAGGGGCTAAGCTAAGAGTCTCATTCTTAGCCCCAAGCCCCAAAGTTGACCCTTTTACATTGATGACAAAGGGGGAGAGATTTGAGTTAGGGGGAGAGCATTCAATCAGGGGGAGAAATTTCTTAGGGAAAGAATCTTTTGAAAAATAAAAATAAATGGTAAAAATAAAGGGATTGCCATCAATGAAAAAGGGGGATATTGTTGGAAATTTTGAGTAGTTTTGTTGTCATTGATGTCAAAAGAATATTGGTTTAATTTCACCGTCATTAAGGACATCAAGTGGTTTTTCCAAAAGCAAGAAGGTCTTGGAAAGGAATAGGATATAATATTTATTTTTAATATTATATGCCTAAAAAGGGCCCAAAGGATGAAAACCCAAGGAAGGAGAAGCAAGTTTAAATTAAATAATAATATTATATTATTATAATATTGCGGGCCAAATATCAAGACAAAGAAAAATGAAGTTCAAATTGAAAAGACCCATGAGCAATTAATTTAAATTAAAATATTTTAATCCTTGATTAAAATTTTAATTTAAATTAAAAATGGAGACAAAGGTTTTTAAATTTAATATTTAAAAACTAAATTTGAATTTTTAAATTCGAAATGGGCCGATGTGAGAAGTCAAAGAATAATGTATATATATAGGAAATAAATTCGATTTCCTAAAGTTAAACTTACACCTTCGAATGTGAGAGAGAAGAGGAAATCAAAGCGCTACACCCTAGGAAGAAGACGATTTGCATTTTGAGGAATATTGAGAGAAACGAGGAATAAAGGTAGTAGGGTGAGTTGACATCCCACCGACGATTGTAGCACAGGTGACAGTTGGCAAAGTGCTAAGGTTTATAAGGAGGAGATCATGGTTCGATCCACATGATTGACATTTTAGAGGAAGAGGCATTTTTTTTTACTTGCTTGATGTTTTTGTGAGGCATATTTTAGGGGAGCGTGCACCGTTTGTCTCATGTGGGTATGCATCCCACTTGGTGGCCTAGCTTGAGCTAGGATGTTGGGAGTACAAGGTCACATGGTCAAATTCATCGAAGATAGTTTTTAGTGGGAAGAACAAATTAATGGTATGCTATTCAATTTTATTCTCCAAGGTGTTTAAAATTGAAATTACTTTGAGATTGTCATGAGTACTAAATGCTTGAGGGAGTTATAAGGTAAAGGAAAAATTAAAATATTTTATTTTTATTTTTTGGTGATTGAAACTTGTTTTATAAAGTGTGGAGATTATAAGGTGTATAAGGGAGATTGTTGTGCATTTTTTTATAAGGGAATTATTGAGTTAGATATTAGAATGTGTTTTATTATGGTGAAATTATTGAGTTAAATATTGTGAGTTTGGAGATTATAAGGTGTACAAAAGTGATGAAGGAGCATCCAGGGCAACACAACAATCTTGCATCACCGAAAAAGACAAACAAAAGAAACAAGCAAAAAAATTCTAAGTTTGAAAAAAATATGTTAAGGTTCAAAAGTGTCACGATATCGCGACATAAAAGTTGTCGCGATATCGCGACACCAACAACAGAACGGCGGACGCAAAATAAATTGTCGCGATATCGCGACATAAAAGTTGTCGCGATATCGCGACACCAACAACAGAACGACGGGCGCAAAATAAGTTGTCGCGATATCGCGACATAAAAGTTGTCGTGATATCGTGACACCTCCGAGCAAAGGCGAAAGCAAAACCTCTAGTGTCGCGAAATCGCGACACCCCAGAACAAAGCCAAAAAGCTGAAAAAGTGTCGCGATATCGCGACACATTGGCAACCAAAGCCAAAAGCCAAAAAAGTGTCGCGATATCGCGACACATTGGCGAAAGAGAGCCAAAGGCAAAAAAGTGTCGCGATATCGCGACACATTGGCGAAAGAGAGCCAAAGGCAGAAAAGTGTCGCGATATCGCGACACATTGGCGAAAGAGAGCCAAAGGCAGAAAAGTGTCGCGATATCGCGACACATTGGCGAAAGAGAGCCAAAGGCAGAAAAGTGTCGCGATATCGCGACACATTGGCGAAAGAGAGCCAAAGGCAGAAAAGTGTCGCGAAATCGCGACATGTCGCGTTTTCGCGACCTGGCTAAGAAAGAGAAGGCGAGGTTTTTCATGGACTATTACAGAACGACAGTTGGCGATTCTAGAAGCCGTTAAGGCAGTTCCAAGTGGCAGTTCCAGAAGCCGTTAAGGCGGTTACAGGGACGGTTACGAACGGCGGTTGCAGCAAGAAGCCGTGATGATAAAAGGAGATTTTTTGAAGGATTCGAGAGGGCTGGAAAGACGTAGATTGAGACTGCAAATGATTTTCTTTCTGTACTTTGTAATCTTTCCATGTACTCTGAATAAAAATTGAGTTTTCTCTTGTTGTTAAATTTGGCTCTCCATCAAGTGGTATCAGAGCAGCAAGATTCTGAGTGTGTGAGCAGAGCGCCGAACGTGAGGCAGCTTGCACCAGGATCTGGGGTTACGGGTTCTGAGAAACGGTGAAGCGAGAATGCCGCCGCAAAGAAATCATGGTGCTTGGAAGGAACGTGGTTCCTGAAGGAGACTTTCGAGCATTGCAGAGGCAAGTGCAGGCCTTGCAGGAAGAATTGCGTAGAGGAGTAGAGCCAAGAGGAGAAGACCAAAGTGATGATGACGGAGTTGAAGACCCGTCTGAAGAAGAAGAAGCAATGAGTGCTGCAGAGTCTCGAATGATTAAAGCCATTTCACAAATTGGGAAAAGGCCAAAGATTGACGTCTCCACATATTCTGGAAATTTAAATCCAGAAGAATTAATTGACTGGATTAATGACATGGAGGAATATTTCGAATATGAGGAAGTTGAAGATCCAAATCGAATTAAATTTGCCAGAACAAAGTTGAAAGGCCATGCTGGCATATGGTGGAAAGGAGTGCAACTGGAAAGAAATCGTAGAGGAAAAGAAAAGATCACCAGGTGGGATCGAATGGTTGAAAAACTAAAACGGCAGTTTATTCCGACAGATTACGAATTAGATCTACTGAGAAAAATGCAGAGTTTGTGCCAGTCCAGCAAGTCCGTTAAAGAATATACAGAGGAATTTTTTAAAATTTCTATTAGAACCGGTCATACGAAAGCAAATAAAGAGAGAGTAGCCCGTTACATTAATGGGTTAAGAACCAGCATGCAAGAAGAATTGAGTCTGGTTCGAATGAACAACATTGAAGATGCTTACCAGTTTGCTCTGAAAGTGGAAGAGAAACTGAACCGTAGATTTGACAGCAAACAAAGAGGAAGAGGTCATGGTGGAAGAACTGGTGGAAGAACCAGTGGAGGTAAATATGATGACCAAAAGCAGACTGGTGAAACCAGCAATCACCAGGAATAGAAGGAGGAGAATGCTTACCGACCCCGTAATCAGAACAATGATTATCAAAGGGGACGAGGTAGAGGTGGACGCGGATATGGCAGAGGCAGATTTCGTGGAACCTGTTTCAATTGCGGAGAAGAGGGGCATCGATCATATGAGTGTCCCAAACACCAAGAAACATCGAACAGAAGGCCTGAAGGTAATGCCAGAGCTGCAGTTGTTGAGGATGGTGTTGAATCTGAGCACTCTAAAGAAGTAGAGCATGGAGAAGTGATGATCACAAGGAGAACCTTGTTGAACGAAGAGAAGGAACCAGATCAACGAAAAATCCTGTTTCGCACGAGGTGCAAATGTTCAGGTAAAATCTGTAATATTATTATTGATAATGGTAGTACAGACAATTTGGTTTCTAAGGAAATGGTAGCTAAGTTAAAGCTAGAAAGAAGACAGCACCCGCATCCATACCGGATTGCGTGGTTGCAGAAGGATCATAGAGCATTGGTCAATGAACAATGCTTGGTCAAGTTTCAAATTGGAAGATACCGGGATGAGGTCCTGTGTGATATTTTGTCGATGGATGCTTGCCATTTGTTTCTTGGAAGACCATGGCAATTTGATAGACGTGCAACGCATGATGGACATGCAAATACCTATTCCCTGACAAAAGACGGAGTACGCCACAAACTGAAGCCATTGAAGGAGGTTGAGGAAAAGGTATGCAATAATGCTAGAATTTGTTTAGTAGATGGCAAAATTTTTTTGGATGGTTTAAAGAGGGATTCAATGTGTTATGCATTAATTCCTACTATAAAGAGAGAAGATACTACTGACATTCCAGCAGAAGTTGAACATCTGTTAGCAAAATTTCTTGATATTATATCAGACAATGTGCCCGAGGGTTTGCCGCCAATGAGGAAGATTAGTCATCAGATTGACTTAATGCCAGGATCTAGCTTACCCAACAAGGCAGCCCATAGAATTTCTCCTGTAGAGAATGAAGAGTTGAACCACCAAGTTCAAGAATTGTTGAGGAAGGGTTTGATTCGAGCAAGTTTGAGCCCTTGTGCAGTGCCAGCAGTACTTGCACCAAAGAAGAATGGCGAATGGCGAATGTGCATAGATTCCCGAGCCATTAATAAAATTACCATTAAATATCGCTTTCCATTACCCAGAATGGACGATATAATGGATTGCTTGAGTGGAGCTAAATACTTCACTAAGATTGATTTGAAGAGCGGATATCATCAGATACGTGTTAGAGAGGGTGACGAATGGAAGACAACCTTTAAAACCAGAGAGGGTTTGTATGAGTGGTTAGTTATGCCATTTGGATTGACTAATGCACCCAATACGTTTATGAGGCTGATGAATGAGGTATTGCATGACTTCCTGGAAAAGTTCGTGATAGTTTATCTGGATGATATTCTGATTTTTAGTAAAACATTGGACGAGCATTTGTTGCATGTTCGGACAGTTTTTGAAAAACTACGTGAGGAGCAGTTATTGATTAATATACAGAAGTGCAGTTTTGTACAGAAAGAGTTGATTTACCTGGGATTTGTCATCTCAGAGGAGGGTCTGAAAATGGATCCTGACAAAGTGAAGGCTATCATTGAATGGCCTGCCCCAAGGAATGTAACAGAGGTAAGATCATTTCACGGTCTTGCAAGTTTCTATAGAAAGTTTATTAGAGACTTTAGCAGTATTTGTGCACCCCTAACAGAAACTATGAGAGGGGATAAGAGAGAATTTAAGTGGATCGCCAAGGCGGATACCGGTATGAACATATTGAAGAAGAAAGTGACAGAACAGCCCATTACGGCACTTCCAGATTTTAATAAAGTGTTTCGAGGTTGATTGTGATGCCGGTGGCGGTGCCATTGGAGCCGTGTTGAGCCAAGAAGGTAAACCTGTTGCATACTTTAGTGAAAAATTGAATGATGCTAGAAAGAAATACTCTGTTTATGATCAAGAATTCTATGCTATAATTCAGGCTCTTAAGAAATGGAGACATTATTTTCTAGCCAAGGAATTTGTTTTATATACTGATCATCAAGCTTTGCAGTATATAAATAGTCAAGGTAAACTTAACCAACGGCATTTGAAGTGGGTTGAATTCCTGCAGAGTTATACCTTTGTACTAAAGCATAGAAGTGGCAAATCTAATAGAGTTGCAGATGCCTTGAGTAGAAGGCATAATTTGTTGATAGAAATGAGAGTGCAGGTTGTTGGGTTTGATGAACTCAAGAGTTTATACCCAGCAGATCCAAATTTTGCAGAGGCATGGACAACATGTGTGTCTCCTACTACTGTGGATCGCACTAAGTGGTTGGATTTCATGATCCAAGATGGGATGCTATTTCAGAAGAACCAGTTGTGCATTCCACGAAGTTCCATGAGGGAAAATTTGATCAAAGAGAAACATAGCGAAGGACTAGCAGGGCATTTTGGTCGAGATAAGACCATTGCTCTCGTTAGTGAGAATTACCATTGGCCGCAGTTGCAACCGGATGTGACCAGATTTGTGCGGGGTTGCGAGTGTGCCGGATGGCAAAAGGGATCAGCCAAAATACAGGAATGTATCGACCATTGCCTGTACCAGAGAGAACATGGGAGGACATCAGCATGGATTTTGTTCTTGGTCTGCCAAGAACACAACGTGGACATGACGCCATTTTTGTTGTTGTTGACAGGTTTTCAAAAATGGCCCATTTTATTCCATGTCAGAAGACAAGTGATGTGGTTCACATTGCCGGCTTGTTCTTCAAGGAGGTAGTACGACTTCATGGTCTACCCCAAAGCATTGTCTCGGACAGAGATACCAAATTTGTGGGTTATTTTTGGAGAACCCTGTGGAAGAAGCTGAAAATAGACTTGAAATTTAGTTCTGCGTACCACCCGTAGACTGATGGACAGACCGAAGTAGTCAACAGAAGTTTGGGTAATCTTCTACGATGTCTGGTAGGAGATAAACCCAAGGGATGGGATCTGATTTTACCACGAGGTAGAGTTTGCTTACAATAATTCTGTCAATCGCGATGCTTGGTAAATCACCATTCCAGATTGTGCATGGGTACAGCTCGAGAAACGCTTCTGAGTTGAGACCGATGGATAAAGCGAGACAAGTGCAGTGCTAAAGTTGAAGACTTTGCAGCACACATGAAGACTTTACATGAAGAGGTACAACAACATATCAGTCAAATGAATGCTACGTACAAAGCCAGAGCAAATCAGAAGCGGCGTTTCAAAGAATTCTAGGTAGGGGATGAAGTCATGGTTCACTTGCGTAAGGAACGTTTTCCTCGAAAAACATACAATAAGTTGAAGATGAAGAAGTTTGGACCATGTCGGATCATAGGTAAACGAGATTCAAGCAATGCCTATGAAGTTGATCTACCAAGTGAGCTAAATATTTCACCTATCTTCAATATTTCAGACTTGGTTGAATATCATGCAGGAAGTTGTAGCGAACCACCCAGTCCGGATCTGTGGAACATTCCTGCATCCACTCCAGACAAAGAAGAAATTGAAGACATACTCGACACTCGTGAAGGCAGAAGTACCCAAAACAGGCAATATTCGGAGTATTTGGTCAAGTGGAAGAACCGACCTATCGAAGATGCCACATGGTTGTCCAAATCAGAGGTTGATCATTTGGGTTTTCCTCTGATCGCCCAGAAGTGAGGATCACTTCTAAAAATCTACCCTGGGTGTCTGATGCAAGAGCATCCAGGGCAACACAACAATCTTGCATCACCGAAAAAGACAAACAAAAGAAACAAGCAAAAAAATTCTAAGTTTGAAAAAAATATGCTAAGGTTCAAAAGTGTCGCGATATCGCGACATAAAAGTTGTCGCGATATCGCGACACCAATAGCAGAACGACGGACGCAAAATAAATTGTCACGATATCGCGACATAAAAGTTGTCGCGATATCGCGACACCAACAATAGAACGACGAGCGCAAAATAAGTTGTCGCGATATCGCGACACCTCCGAGCAAAGGCGGAAGCAAAACCTCTAGTGTCGCGAAATCGCGACACCCCCGAAACAAAGCCAAAAAGCCGAAAAAGTGTCGCGATATCGCGACACATTGGCAACCAAAGCCAAAAGCCGAAAAAGTGTCGCGATATCGCGACACATTGGCGAAAGAGAGCCAAAAGCAAAAAAGTGTCGCGATATCGCGACACATTGGCGAAAGAGAGCCAAAGGCAGAAAAGTGTCGCGATATCGCGACACATTGGCAAAAGAGAGCCAAAGGTAGAAAAGTGTCGCGATATCGTGACACATTGGCGAAAGAGAGCCAAAGGCAGAAAAGTGTCGCGATATCGCGACACATTGGTGAAAGAGAGCCAAAGGCAGAAAAGTGTCGCGATATCGCGACACATTGGCGAAAGAGAGCCAAAGGCAGAAAAGTGTCACGAAATCGTGACATGTCGCGTTTTCGCGACCTGGCTAAGAAAGAGAAGGCGGGTTTTTCGTGGACTATTACAGAATGACAGTTGGCGATTCCAAAAGCCGTTAAGGCAGTTCCAAGTGGCAGTTCTAGAAGCCGTTAAGGCGGTTATAGGGACGGTTACGAACGACGGTTGCAGCAAGAAGCCGTGATGATAAAAGGAGATTTTTTTGAAGGATTCAAGGAGGCTGGAAAGACGTAGATTGAGACTGCAAATGATTTTCTTTCTGTACTTTGTAATCTTTCCATGTACTCTGAATAAAAATTGAGTTTTCTCTTGTTGTTAAATTTGGCTATCCACCAAAAAGGATTTGATATTTTATATGAAAAATATCTTTTGAGAAAATTATTTAGTGGAGATCTTGAGATAGGTTGTGGCTACCTAACCCTAGTGTTGGCAAAGAAAATTTGATTGTGGTTAAGATAGGTTTTGAAGACATATCTCCATAAAAATAAAAGGTATGGGTAAATATTCCTTGTGAGTAAAATATTGTTGGATTGGATGTTTTGAATGTGAAGTTGGAGTGAAAAGGGTTGTTTGATGAGCATTTTTGAGTTTGGTTTTGAGATATCCAATATTGATTGATGAAGGTTTTTTTAGAATGAAGGTTGATGCTAGAATTTTGTTTGATAAACATTGTTGGAAATATTGAGTGAGCCTTCATGTGCATGATTAGGATTTGTGAAAGATCATGAGTATCATTGTTATGTGAGGTTTGTTTGATAAGCATTTTTGGATAAGATTTCATTGAGTGTTTGGTTGAGAGGAGTTTATTGAGCTTAGTTGATTGGAAGTGTTGGATTGATAGTTCAAGTTATGTGAAAAAAATTGTTCTTTATTTCTAGATTGAGTTGAAGGAAAGATTGAAGGTGATTAAGCATTATTGTGAGTGAAGCATATTGAGTCTCTAATAATTATCTATATGTTCCTATGGTAAAGCAAGAGATATTGAAAGTGATTGAGCATTGTTGTGAGTGTGAAGCATATTGAGTCTCTAACAATTCTCTATATGTTTATGTGATATTAAACAATATTCTATGTGAAGTTTGTTTGTGTGATTGAAGAAGTTTTCTGTGATAGATTGAGTTGAGTTGAGGAATATTTTGTGAAAGCTTACGAACAAATTTGTGTGAGATTTTGTAGAATATTACAATCAGATTTGAGGTAATTTCTGGTGAATACTTGTTGAGAAGATTGGACAAGTTCTAGTGAGGACTTGTTGAGCAGATTTGAGGCAAGTCTTGGTGAAGACTTGTTGAGTAGATTGAGCAAGTTCTAGTGAGGACTTTCTAAGAAGATTTGAGGTAAGTCTTGGTGAAGACTTGAGAAGCAGTGAGAGCAAGTTCTAGTGAGGACTTGATCAGATTTGAGGTAAATCTTTGAGAAGACTTATGAGCAGATTTGATTGATTGATTTGTTCAAACCTTGAGTTAAGGTTTGGGGCAGATCTAGCAGAGTTGATTTATGATTGGATCAAGCTTTATGTTAATGCTTGAGGACATATTTGAGGATAGAGTTTGGTGTAAATTTGAGGATAGTTTTATGTCAGATCAAAGATAGATATTAAGCATATTTATGCTAGATCAAAGGATTGTGTTTAGTTTAGATCAGATATAGATATTGAGTAGATTTGTGCTAGATCGAAGGACTATGTTTAGTGCATATTAGATATAGATATTGAGTATATTTGTGCTAGACCGAAGGACTATGTTTAGTGCAGATTAGAGATAAATATTAAGAAAATTTGTGCTAGACCGAAGGATTGTGTTTAGTGTAGAGCTGAGAGGAAGCTTTGGAGGTGATAGAGTAGAGGACAATAGTCTCCACTAGATAGAGATACATTAGCTAGGGTAGTGAGGATAGAGATATTTTGAGTGAGGATAGAGTCTTATTTGGATAGAGATCCACAAGCTAGTGCAGTGGAGGTAGTAGTCTTCTAGAGGATCACCAACCAAAACAAAGGAGAAAGAGTTATCCTATGGATAGAGATCCATGAAATTGATTAGGGGATTGGTGTATCCTTTGGATAGAGGTCCATAAAAATTGTAATAGGGAAGGATTACCAAGAGATTTGTTGAGAAAATTTTAGTGAAATATTTTTTCGGTGTAGTAGCCAACATTAGGTGAACCACGTTAAATTGGTGTCTCTATTATATGTGGTGATTTGTGCATTGCTTTGATTACTGTTGTTGATATTGTCATTGATATATCACATAATATTATTTAGGAAATAAAAGCAAAAAGTGATCTTATACTGTTAACCCCCCTCTTAGTATAAGCTTGTGTTATTCAATCAAGTTTGTGGATCTCTATCAATAAGAGAACTCTTTCCACTCTAATGGTTCATGGATATCTATCCACAGGAGAACTCCTTATCCTCTTACTTTATATGGTGATCCTCTAGAAGACTACTACCTCCACTACAATGGATTGTGGATCTCTCTCCATAAAAGACCTCTATCCTCATGTAGAAGACCTCTATCCTCACTACCTTGGCTAATGGATATCTATCCACTGGAGACTACTATTCTCTACTTTATCACATCTAAAGCTTACTCTCAGTTCTACTCAAACTCTGTATCAAATCTAGACTAAACACTATCCTTTGGTCTAGCACAAATCTGCTCACAAGTCTATCTCTAGTCTAGCACAAATCTATCCTTAAATATAAAATAAAATCTATCTCTGTTATGGCACAAATCTATCCTCAAATCTACACCATACTTTTTCCTCAAATATTTATCAAGTCTTAACACAAAGCTTAATCCAATCATAAATCAACTCTACTAGATCTATCCCAAGCCTTAACACAGAGCTTGAACAAATCAATCAATCAACTCTACTCATAAGTCTTCTCAAATACTTGCCTCAAGTCTATCCACAAGTCCACTCAAGAACTTACTCAATATACTCTCAAGTATTCACTAAGAATTGCCTCAAATATGTCCACAAGTCCTCTCAAGAACTTGTTCAATCTGTTCTCAAGTCTTCACTAAGACTTGCCTCAAATCTATCCAAAACGTATTCACCAAGACTTACATCAAATATTCTCAACAAGTCCTCCTTAGTACTTGCTCAATTTGCTCTTAAGTATTCACTAAGACTTGCCTCAAATCTATCCAAAAAGTCCTTAGAACTTGTTCAATATGCTCAGTAAGTATTCACCAAGACTTTCCTCAAATCTTCTTGTAAGCTTTCACAAAAGCTCACACCAATCTGTCCTTAAGTCTCCTCTAGAACTTACTCAAATCTGCCCATAAGCTTTCACAAAATCTTGCTCAACTCTGTTCTTAAGTCACCTCTAGGACTTACTCAAATATACCCACAAGCTTTCATAAAATCTTTCTCAACTCAATTGCAAAACTTGCATACAAAAAATCAACTAAATCTCTTTTAGAAAACCTCTTCAATCACACAAAAAAGCTTCACTCAGAATATTGTTTAACCAAATAAACATATAGAGAATGGTAAGAGACTAAATATGTTTCACATTCATAAATCACTCTATCAATTTCAAACTCTTTTTTCAAATCAATTCAGAATAAGGAATAATTTGTTTCACAAATATTGAACTATTAATCCAATGCTTTCAATCAATAATGCTCATCCAAATTTACTCAAAAATCCACTCAATGAAACACAACTTGCTTACAAATCCTAACCAAGTGTTTCACTAAAATTCCAACAACTCACACTATGGAACTCAAACCTTGACTCAATATGATTTCAGTTTTCACATAACAATGATACTCATGTTCTTTCACAAACCCTAGTTCAAGATAGTTCTCAATTTCACATAAAATGATACTCAATTTCATATATTTTTTAGTTTATCCCAAATCTCTTTTGCTAATGTGCAATGCATAAATTTTACAAACTCTATTTCACGTAAACCATTTAAAATTCCATTCATTGCATTTGAATTATTTAGTTGTAGGATCTTACCATATTTATCTATAGGTGGAGTAGCTGGTGGTATGTACCCATCCTCAACTGCTTGCCATATATCATTTCCTAGTGCCATTAGGTAAACCTTCATTCTGACACTCCAAAATGCATAATTATTTCCATCAAACAATGCTACCTTATTTCTTGAAGATCCACTTTGAGAATCCATCTGTGTTCCTATAAGCTTTTTCTTCAAGCTATTAAACTTTTTTGAAGGATCCCGCTCTAATACCAATTGAATAATACAAGCTTATACTGATAGGGGGTGAAAAGTATAAGATCAAATTTTAATTTTCTTTTCTCAAATGATATTATTAATATATCAATGGCAATATCAACAACAATAATTAAAGCAATGCACAAATTATTACACACAACAGAGACCAATTTTACGTGGTTCATCCAATGTGGGCTACTCCACGGGGAAAATATTTCACTAAAATTTTCTCAATAAATCTCTTGGGAATCCTTCCCTATCATAATTTTTATAGACCTATATCCAAAGGAGACACCAATCCCCTAATCAAGTTCATGTATCTCTATGCATAAGTGAACTTTTTCCCCTTTACTGGTTCATGGATCTCTATCCATAGGAGAACTCCTTCTCCTCTTGCTCTAGTTGGTGATCCTTTAGAAGACTACTACCTCCACTGCACTGGCTTGTGGATCTATCTCCACAGAAGACCTCTATCCTGACTCAGAAGACCTTTATCCTCACTACCTTGGATAATGGATATCTATCCACTAGAGACTATTGTACTTTGATCTATCACCTCCAAATATTGCTCTTAGTTTTAATCAATATCTATCTCAAATCTATACTAAACACTGTCCTTCAGTCTAGCACAAATTTGCTCACAAGTCTATCTCTAGTCTGGTACAAATCTATATTTAAATATACACCAAACTCTATCTCTATTATGGCATAAATATGTCCTCAAATCTACACCATAATATGTCCTCAAATCTATCCTTAAGCCTTATAACAAAACTTGATCCAATCACAAATCAAATCTTCTAGATATGTCCCAAGCCTTAATACAGAGCTTGAACAAATCAATCAATCAACTCTACTCATAATTCTTCTAAAATACTTGCCTCAAATATATCCACAAGTCCACTCAAGAACTTGATCAATCTTCTCTCAAGTCTTCACTAGGAATTACCTCAAATTTTTCCATAAGTCCTCTCAATAACTTGTTCAATTTGCTCTCAAGTCTTCACTAAGACTTACCTCAAATTTGTCCAACAAGTCTTAACCAAGACTTACCTCAAATATAATCAATAATTCCTCATTAGAACTTGCTCAATCTACTCTCATGTATTCACTAATACTTGCCTCAAATCTGTCCAACAAGTCCTCCTTAGAACTTGTTCAATCTGCTCAATAAGTCTTCACCAAGACTTATCTCAAATCTGCTTGCAAGCTTTCACAAAATCTCACACCAATCTATCCTTAAGTCCCCTCTAGGACTTACTTAAATCTTCCCACAAGATTTCACAAAATATTGCTCAACTCTATTCTTAATTCCTCACTAGGACTTACTCAAATCTACCCACAAGATTTCAAAAAATCTTGCTCAACTCAATTGCAAAAATTGCATACAAAAACTCAACTTAATCTCTTTCAGAAAACCTCTTCAATCACACAAACAAGTTTCACTCAGAATATTGTTTAACCAGAGAAACATATAGAGAATGGTAAGAGACTCAATATGTTTCACATTCACAAATCACTCTATCAATTTCAAACTCTCTTTCAAATCAATTTAGAATAAGGAATAATTTGTTTCACAAATATTGAACTATCACTCCAATGCTTTCAATCAATAATGTGTTAGAATAATAAATTATATCCTAAGTTGTTACTAGGATAAACTATGTGGTTGAGATTAGCTCAGTTGGTTATGATCCAATGGATCAAATTGTATGCCTTTGCTATTTAAGCAAGGCTCATTTCATTCAATAATATCAAGTATTCTACTTTTCTAACATGGTATCAGAGCGGGCTTTCCCTACCTTGTGAGCTTGAGGAGCTTTTCCTCATGGGGGGATTTCCCTCATGGAAATCCCCCCTTCCTTTTTTCCCCCCTAATAATTTTTAGCGAGGGAGTATGCTATCCATATTTTTGATGGATCAAAAACCAGATGGTTAAAATTTTTAGTTTGGGAGGTCATTTTTAGTTTTTAGGATTTAGATAATGGCTACCATATTTTTTATTTTTTTTGGTTGTCATATCTTTGTGTGTAGATGACCCAGATGTTGTTTGTTTTGTGAAGATGGTTGTAGTTTGTGGAGTGTGCCCACTGTTGGCAGCTCTTAAAAATAGGCCCACATCATATTTGAGAACAAAAAGGGGGAGGAATACGTCAATAGTCTGTAATGAAAAAACAACTTTTAGTTTTGGTCTAAACCAGCCTGCTATTCCCCAATGTGGTTTTCACAAGTTTGCTACACACACTTCACGGGAGGATAGAGAGGATCAACAGTATTCACTACTTTTCACTTATCTGAGTGGTGGTGTAGATGACTTCCAGGCCTTTTGTGCAACTTCAAATCAGAGGTTTCTTCTTTTGATAATAGTGGTAGAAATGCTAAAGTGACTGCACATGAGTGTGGGTATCAAAACCTTGATCTACAAGCGACTACGAAGTTCAAGTGTGTAGTTGTCCCCAATGAGTAAGAAAAAATCAAGCAATCATGGGTGTAATGGACCAATATTATGGGATTTACATGGAAAATGTAGCTGCTACAGTGGTGTCAAAAGCACAAGACGCAGTTTTTGACGCATATACTCCAAAAGAAAAATGCTGATTTTTTAAATTTTCTACTACATAACGGGTATTTTTGCTGCTATGAACACTGTGTATTCCTCTAAATGCGGTGCAAGTGAAATTTCATGTGTGATCAAGAAATGACACTCAGGGCAAAAATTTTGGATCTGTATCGTGAATGCACCCTGTACGAACATCATCCCATAAGAGACTACATTTTTTGCTCATCGACCAGCACCTGCATGATCCGTCGAAGTGTTTTTTAGGATGGCTTCATCTATGTAGCCACATAAACCATCGCTCACAACAGTCTTCATTTTGATAATTTTATGAACGACAAAAACTGAGTATGTTGTTTGGCGTTATATGGTGTTACCAGCTTTTTGCACCTTTAGTTAGCAAAGCCATAAAGACTTTCGCTTGCTGCACTACTCTCACTAAAATCAAGAATGCAAACAGGTGGCCGAATACTTTGGTTGTGTGACATATCTTCCATTTATCATGATTTTTACCATGAAGTTTCATTTTTTTCATCTGGTTGAGGTGTGTGCATGTGCTAGTTTCAACGGTGCATGAGATTCATTTTTATAGCCTATTATGCTACTGAGTTGGTATCATTTGATTTGTTGTTTAATTTTACCATCTGAAGATGGTGCTGCTAATTTAAGGAGATTTTTTAAAAAAATTTAGAAGCAGATGGGCGTTGCTTCTTATGTGCTTGAAAATGATGACATATTGTTGCATTCAGATCCGTCCATGTGGCATTATGGTCCACGTTTCGATACACCACCATCCATTCATTTTATAGCTGCACTCCCTCCAAAAAAGGGATGTTCATTCTTATTATGTTTTGACCACATCAAACTGCATGGAGGGAATGGAGATTCTACGAGCAGATAAGGAAATTATCACAAAGGTCTACATTTGTTTTTTTGACAATGTGGATGTGGAGATCACGCGCAAACTTTGTGATGGACCTATTTTGAGTTTTGTTGCATCTAAAGTCCTACTGAATATTTTTTTAACATAAGTAGAATGTGGTGCGCTGGATAGTGTGCTTTTTGGTGCCACCCACTATTGAATTTGAGGTGCTATGTGTGTGGCATTGGTGTGATGTTCACTATTTTTTTGGTGGTAATTTTATGCCCTCTCAGTTGGATGATGGCCTTTAGGAAGGAAAATATGAGCTGCTGTTTGACCAGCCAGATCCAAGATGTGTGATTTACCCGCATGATTGACCATGTAGGGATACTGTTTTGATGTGGATATTGAGGTTTTTTTTAGGGTCGCAGATGGCTAGAAAAATAGATCCGATATGAAAGTGGGTGGACACAACAAAAAATCTTGACTATGTGCATTTTCGATGATACAAATCTGGAGTATTATTCTTCAATTCGTTGTTGTATTTCATGAGATATCTACAGTAAATAAGGATGGGACCTGCTTTAAAAATGAATATTGATTGATGTTCCAGTAATAATATCATGATATTCCAGTTATTTCTGACGAAATGGAAGTTGCTGTAGTGCTCTTGTAGTGTGTCGTTGAATGTTGTTACTGTTGTCTAAGTTTGAGGATATCCGTTTCAAGCATAATTATATCTGTAGATAGATGAGTTTCCATAATGTTACATCTAGAAACCAGCCATCCCCAATGATGTTGCGTCCAATGATGTTTTTGAGGGGATCATGGTGGAAGACACCACTCTTGAAGGTAATAGCAGTGGTGGTGATGCCATTTTTTTGTAGATGGCGATGTTTGTGATGATGTTTTCACATACCATAAGTTACACCTTCCCTAGTCGGTGCCTTCCCTAGTCTATGTCAAATGATGTAAAATAGATAACGGGAGCTATTTTTTGGGAGCAGACAATGCTTAAGACCCCATTATTTTGGGGCGTGGGAGAGAAGATGTTGCAACGTGTTATATAAAACCTCCAGATAGGCCAAGAAACCAAATTGGACATGTAGGATATGATGGTTTTTATTTTTGCAAGAATCGTGATACCAAGAGCCAACACGGCCACAGATTTGGTGCTACCATATGCCATCTATTTAAAAAAAACAAATTCATCGATTTGGAGGTCTAGATCACCTATTATTATTATTTTTTCGATGAAACCACATGTTTCTCCTTGTGGTTGATGAAGAGATAACTATGGCAACTGCGGATGTGGAGTAGTAGGGTTTGGAGGACACGTCCTAGTACCTATCGCTCAAATCGCCCATGGTACCCACATAATTTTTTTATTGCCACTTTTTAAAATTATCATTAAAAGGTATTTTTATAAAGTTGAGGGGCCCACTTTAATAATATGGGCTTTAAAATATTTTTAAGGAAACTTTATTTTATGGTGAACAATGGGCCCATAGGCTATTTTTTTTAGCTTATTTAAAATTTTTCTTGAATTCAAAAATGGTGGTCAATGTATTTTCTCCTACGGAAGAAAAATTGTAACCTCATTTATTTCGAGAGTCATTTTCGCAATTTTTTTGTAAGGGAAGGAGACTATTATTTTTCTTGCAGATGAAGAACATTTGACACCCAATATTTAGGGTGTTTATAGTCGAAAATGTTTTTCCTAGCCAAACATAGTGGTGGTGTCCAATTTCAATTCTAAGGTAGATTAACCTATATTTTTGGCCTCAAATATATTGTATCATGGAGTGCACTCTCGGTTGAACTTGACACTCCCAGACATTTGCTTAAGTGATCCTAGTATCTAGTCATCTCCTCTATATCACCTAACGGATGCAGCGGTTGGTTACCCATGCATTTTGGTAGGATGAGGAGGTCACCATAAGGACATGTTCGACATCTACATTGGTGCTTTATTTCCCTTGTTTTGCTATTTTTCCACAAGTTTTGGACATTGTTATCATCTCATAGTGTTCATATAGGTGGAAACCACATAATCATGCTTGTGGAGTCATTTAAGACTACCCAAGCGATTTTGTGGTTCTTTATCCTTCCTATATTAACACTTCTTTTTGTAAAACACTTTGGTTTGAGGAGAGTTTTCTTTAGTGACCTTTATTAATGCTTTTATAACATAATACTCATCCAACTTTACTCAAAAATCCACTCAATGAAACACAAATTGCTTACAGACCCTAACCAAAATTTTCACTAAAATTCCAACAACTCACACTATGGAACTCAAATCTTGACTCAATATTATTCTAGTTTTCACATAACAATGATACTCATGTTCTTTCACAAATCCTAGTTCAATATAGTTTTCAATTTCACATAACAATGATACTCATGTTCTTTCACAAAACCTAGTTCAAGATAGTTCTCAACTTCACATAACAATGATACTCATGTTCTTTTACAAACCCTAATCATGCACATGAGGTCTCACTCAATTATTTTTAATAATGCTTATAAAAAAATCTCACATAACAATGATACTCATGTTCTTTCACAAACCCTAATCATGCACATGAAGGCTCACTCAATTATTTCCAACAATACTTATCAAACAATCCTTTTCACTCCAAATTTGCATTTCAACATTCAATCCAACAATATTTCACTCACAAGAAAGATGTGCCCATACCTTTTGTTTTGAAGGAGATATATCTTCAAAATTTGTCTTAATCACAATCAAATATTCTTTTCCAATTTCAAGGTTACATAGAAACAACCTATCTCAAAATCTCCACAAATATTCTCCTCAAAAATTAATTCACCATTACAAACAATAACAAGACTCAAGTACACCTTATTATCTCCAAATTTATCAAAATATCTCTTAACACATAAAAATAAATTTCTTTTATCAACTCCAAATTAATAAATGTATAGAAGACCAAGTTCTTTTATAATCTCTCATAAAATAATATTCAACCTATAAAAATTAAATCCTTTTTCAACTCTTATTACTCCAACATTTATTTATTTTTCAAATAACAAAATAATATTAAATATCAAATACCCTTATAAATCCCTACTTCCACCAAGACACTATCTAAAACTCACGTGGCCTTAATACATATGCGCTTCCAAACCTTGGTTCAAATAAAACTCAAATAAAAAATATAATGCTTACATTATACACCTTGGCCCACGTGCAAAATGAATAACACATGCCTTGGCTACGCTTTGAAACCTTGACCTCACTGTTGTCACTACACTCTAGCCGAAGCTAGGTAGTTTTTGCACCACATGCCCACATGAGTACTAACACATGAGCACTCTTTTTTATCTTCACGATTTCTAGTGATAAAAAAAAAATACTCTGCCCTCTCAAAATGACTACACAGGGATTTGAAACCCCAACCTATACCTTGTGAATGTCTTAACTCTACCTTGGTCACCAACTATGCTAACCAGCGTTAAGGATACACTCTAGTCATACCACATGCATTTAAACACTTGTCTACCCTCCAAAGCTTTTTAAAAGTGTGAAGGTATCTTCTTCCTCACAACAAAGCAAGGCATGATATCTTGCAAAGACTTTGGAATTCAAATAAATGCATGGATGAGTTAATTAAAAAATTAACTCCCCTTTTATATATGTTTTGCCTTATGTGCTCGACATCGACTTTAATTCAAAATTAAAAATTTGAATTAATAAATTAATTTATAACCTTTAACTTTTGTGCCCAATCTTTATTTAAATTAAAATTTTAACCTTTAGGTCCTGGGCATTTTTTGCGGAATGGATACCCTTGTCTCCTTGGGTCTTACCCGAAAGTGGCATCCCTTCTGGGATGTTTTCCACAAATAGAAAAAAAAATTAATTTAAATAAATTAAATGAAATGTTTTACAAATTGCTCAATGGGTCTTAGGAATAAATTATTTTTAATAAATCCTTGGACCTGTTCTCTTCACCTTAGCCTATAACCTGAAATATTATAATATTAAATATTATAATATTATTATTACCTTTTAAGTCTGCTTCGTCCTCCTTGGGACTTCCTTTTAAACATGCTTCTCCTTCTTTGGGTCTTCAACCTTTTAGGCCACTTTAGGCATATAATATTAAAAATAAATATTATATCCTATTCCTTTAAATCTCTTCCTTACCTTTTGGAAAAACCACTTGATGACATTAATGATGACAAAACTAAAACAACAACCTCTTGACAACTCTTGACATCAATGACAACAAATCTTGCTCAAATTTCCAACATGGCCTTGTCTGGTATGTTATATTTTGGTAGGGTAAATCTCGTGTGTTGTATAGGCCATAAAAGGTAACCCTTAGAGGTAATTTGATTCTGACAGTCTGTACTAACCCACTAAGCAAATCTTAGTCATTCATGTTGTGTGATGCAAAGATCTAGGTCATTAACGTTTTTTTTCTTAGTAAATAGAGCATGCCAGCTACTTTGATGAAATCTAGACTATTGATGAGTCTCATCTAATCATTTTGATCCATTGATATTATCCTGAAATATCTTTAAGCAGACTAGCTATGTGGCGATGAATTAAATTAGGTCCCTTGAAGTTTGTTCATTAATTATTATGATTCATTGATTCTATCCCATGGTGTTGCACTTAATAAAAATTATTTATGGCTTAGATCGACCATTGGCACAAGGATCATTGTGAACCATAGATGGTGGGATAAACTGATCGAAACATACACAAAGTTACACTTAGAAAAATCAACATGCAAGGCACATGGGGAATCTAGTGGAACAAATAATCTAGGAATTTTTGATGCTGCATTTCATTGGTCAAGAGGTTTGAAGTAGAATTTGGATGGGCCAATAGGGCTACAAAAGATGTTTTTACAAAATAACATCAAAGTAGATCGGTTTAAGCTAACTAGAGTCTATCAAAATATGAGCTAGTAAAATTTTGGATGTAGGGGTGTATCTTTTCAATGGATTCTTTAAGATCCAACAAGATCCTACTTTGATAGGACCAAATTTATTTTCTCTTCAGGATTCATTATAGAATAAGTGCCTATCCAATCTCAATCATAACATTGAAGTCTATGAGAGAATTCATCCTCTATCTGTAATTCATCTATGATTTTTTCATACGTATTTTTATTATCATCGATCTAATTGATGTTATCCTCCCCAATTCTCTCTATGTTATGGAGAGTAGGATTTTTTGTGTACATTTTTACCTTCTTGAATTTATGAGGGATTTCTATGTGAGAGTAGTCCAGGGATAGGTAACCACCCAAGTTGGATATGTATTTTTGAGAAAGGTATATGATAAAGTATGGATCTAGATAAACCACCACTACTTGTATGGAAACTATTTTAAACACTTTGTGGAGGACCATAGATATATCTTTTAACACTCCAACAATTTTGACTATGGTACCATCTAGTTGCAAAACTCCGTGATCAAATTAGGTATACTCCATTCCCATGGCTTCATAAATTTCGTTAGGCATCACTATAGTTGTTGCTTCAAATTTGACCATGCAATTATTTACAACCCACCCTTATATGCATAGAGACATTTAAAAGGGTAGTTGCCTATACTGGATTTATAAGCCTTTCTACCACAAAATATCATAGGTTATCTCACAATATCACACAAGACCCAAATATAAAATAGCCACAATAATAAAGGTCAATTTAATAATATGATGAGTAGAATAATATGAGAAAATTAATATGTATATCAAGGATTATTTAATAAATCAAATAAAATTCATTTATATAATAAAATATGAATGTAAATAGCCTGAATCATTCATGAACTATGCATAAAGAAAACTCACAATATTAATTAATTAAAAATGTATACAAGCTTTATTGCTCCTCTTCTTGTTACAACGAGATATGAGTTGTATTTATTTTTTTCATTATATGGAGCATTATATCTATAATATAGCCATAGTAATGTTATTTTTCAAGTAATTGACTATTGCTATCCATTTGCCAAGTCTCATGACCCTTGGCTTATCAACTTACCACTTGCATACTTGATAGACACTTGACTCTACAACATTTGCACACATCTACATGAATATTACACTTCTACATCCACTCTTAATCTAGGAAACCTATGCACATTATCACATTACATATTTGCACTCTTACATACAAGATACTTGTGCACATTCTCTCTTACATGACACTTGTACATTTTCTATACATTGACACTTACACTATTGGAATATATTACATTATTTGGTACATGCTAATGTACCACCTTGGGTACATATTAAGATTAGGAGTGTTTCTTAGATTAGGATGTGAGAATTTACTTTATGCAATGTAATAAATGCATAAGTATTATTAGAATATGAAAAGTATTCAACAATGTAAATGTGCGTAATAGTCCATGTGCACATGAGTCCATAGAATAGGAAGGTGAGGAGTCACAAGAAGATGGAAGGTCAAGAGTCACATCCCATTATATATTGGCCTTTGTGTGAGCATATGAAGATACACAAGATAGAGGAGTAGTAGAGAATAAGGTAGATATACAATGTAGAGCATGTATGAAGTATGGGGATTTTGAGATCTCCATTCTATATCAAAATACTATTTTCATGAGCTTTTGTTAATGGTAGTTTTTTGAGTTATTGCAAATTTCTTTCATGAGTTTTATGCTTTAAATATTACCATTATATTATATTTGATATAGCATGGTTATTATATATCTTGTGGTTTTTCTCATTATTTATTTATTATCAAAAGCTAACATACACGACACATGCATTTCCTACACACTCACATGTACAATAAAAAAAGAAATATAACTCACACTCTAAACCATAGACTCAACCCTAATATATTTCATATTTAAAAATGTACCATGAAGGTACCATAGGGATACATTAGCATGTAGTAAATAATTTAATATTTCTCAACAACCTAACTTTTCCCATTCCTGATATAGGCTAACCTTGAGCTAAGTTAACCTCAGGGAATGATACACCTTCAATATAAACATATTCTAGTGATGCCTGGAGAAGGTCAATTTGTCCTGGAATCATTAAAGCATTGCACACATTTGATTTTGAAGGGATTTTATTCAATTATTTAATAATATTAATCCTTGGTGATTCTATTTGCTTCTTTTCTCTCTTCTATGGCTCATAAAACATCCTTTGATAATCCTGCATTGCTTTTAGCTTTTGTTGCTTCATCACAAATGGGTACCAAAGTTTTTTTAGTGTCTATTACTAAGTATCCTTTTCTTATTCTGGCCTCATTTGCTCCTTTGATTGTTTTTTTAAGGCTTTTCTTTTCTTTGAGAAGGTCGAGATGGTTATTTCTTTAGCTTCTTCAATGGCTGATATGGTTCTTTGAATGAGTCCAATTTTTATGGATCTACTTGTAAGGATTTCTTGCTAGATATTTACAAGACAATAATTTCCTTTATGGGGTCTTGCATAAGAATAGTTTTATCTAGATCCCATAGCATGTTTATCTAGCCTTTCTACCTTTTCTACTACCACTATTTGTGCCTAGTGTTGATAGATCATACAAGTTTATGCACCATGCGGATCATTGTAATAAAAACACCAATAGTTTGCTTTAAATGAAGTGGATGACCATTAATCTTGGTTACTGGAGACAACATTGGATTTCTAATAACATACCCATTGAAGCTCCTTGATATTTTGTCATGTAGGGGAATCTTCTAGGTTGGTAACTTCTTTCAACATCTTGTCTCTTCATAGTATTTACATATTTGCTCATTTTCTTCAACTTTGTTAGTACTTCTTGCATAGTTAGAGATTCCTTTGTCTTAGGGGTAGGTAATGTATGCATAGTAGGTGTTGGAGGTAATGTAATTACAATGGGTACTATAGGTAGAGGTAAATATTTTAGAGTAGGGATTGGTGCTAATGTAGACATGGACATGATTATTACCAAACTTTTCATTTCCCAAATAGGTTGGGTGATTTCTAGAAAAAAATGGATGACCATTCTTGGTGGAAGCTTCCCTATGGATATTAAGGTATTATTAACACATATAGCAATCCAAAACACTTGTGGGAATGTCATTATGTTTGATTATTGCATTTGTAAACCTAGACATGGATTAAAAGCACAATGATAATAAATGAGTGCCTAAGCATTCGAGGGTCTAATCCATTAAGGGATTATTTTCCATGTTCTATTTAATATAATGTTGAAATTAGTGATTACCTCATGGGTATTTCTCTAAATAGCTAGAACTATGTGAGAAGTAAGAATATATCTGCTAGTTCATTAAATTATTGAATGAATGTTCTAACAAGTTTTTCCCAAGAAGTGATACTCCCATCCTAAAGAGTAATACCAATATGTTACTTTCCCCTTGAAGCCTAGTACTAGGAACCTTACCATGATATCTTCATCTTGGATATTGTGAATTACAATCAAGACAACCATATCTTGGAAATATTTGTATGTTCTCTTGCTAGTATCATCATAAGTTGGTAAATATTTTAGAGTCACTTGAGGAATAACATTAAGGTTTTCTAAATTGAGCAATCTAGTGTTGCCATGTATGACATATTATCTAGTGATTGGTAGGTGATATAAAATGACACTGCTATAGGTGAACATGTGAGAAAATATTATTTTTTGGTAGCAAAAATATTGTTAGTAGACCAAATTCTTGGAGAAGCCTCGTATGTGTGATATAGGGGCCAAAAAATATGTAGTGGGGATCTTTGATTAGCGAGATCGTATAGGAAAACCAACTGATACTCTATCATAGTGGAAATAATCTATATCATTGGAGGTTCAAGCATGTGAGACAAGTTCTGCTCAACCATAAATGTTTAGCTGAAAATATTTTTGGCTCATCATTTTTACCGTCATGTCCTACAAATTCATTGATGTCATTGATTTGGGAGATATTTTCTTCCCAATATGAGATAGGGTTTTCTTATAGCTGAAGTGTAAGAATGATGCTAGCTTTGACTAGAACATCTCTATGAGCCAGATAATATTTATTATTGTCCTATCTATTTTTGCATTCAAATTTGTAATATTTGGGCTTCCCTAGTTGACATGCATCATTTTTTATCCTTGGAGAAGGATTATTAATGATTCAATTAAACTGGAATACCATGAACTTTGAATAAACTAGCATGGTCATCTATTGGATTGGGACTATCGAATGAATGATATGTTTGAATTCAAGAGAGCCACTTACATCTTCATGTTGCTAAAATTCATTACTTTTTGCATGACAATCCATGCATCACTAGAGTGAATAATACTTATTGCATGATTTCCATATCACACATTTGTGGGGTGGATGGATATTTTATCCTTTAATTATCTTGTGGATACCAATATTAAATAGTTAACGTGCTTGGATGGCATTCAGTGATGATTGAGTTCTTGGATACCAATATTCAATTCAAATTGACCACTAGGGTGTGTGTAAATTAGCACCCACATTTTGGTCTCTATGTGACCGTTTGGATCCAATGTGCATTAGATTTGAGCACATTTTGGTTCACTTCAACATGGCACATACACTTTGAATTTTGATTTATTTACTTCCTTAATTAATCAAATTACATTAATTAATTAAAAAAATTAAATTAATTCATTCATTATACAATGCAGCTTTTATTAATTAATTATTTTGCAATAATTAATTAATTCATTCAAAAGCTTGTTAAAAGTGTAAAATCTTTGTATGCTTTTTCAAATCATTTATATCCACTTGCAAATTATGGATTTTGAGGAGTTAAATTATATTTTACTCCTCTCATTTGGGTTTTGATAACATATTTGGATTTGTAATGGAGTGCAACTCATTGGTACCCAAAACTCTTTCCTCTTGTTTACATTCACTATATACCAATGGGCACTATTACACTCCCATAGTAGGATTTGAAGTCACCATTGTGACTTTTGGAAGGCATCACCATGATTCATACCTTATTTCTTGTACCTTTTTTCTCTTTGTTGCAACAAGCACATTTTGTGAAGACCATTGAAGACATTACTACCATGGCTCTGTTAGCCTTGTTTGCTTATAGGTACCCCCTTTGCAGGAGTAGTCATCCCTTTTCCATTCTATTGGGGCAATTGTCTGCTCTTGAGTAAAGTATCCATCCATTGTATGCTCTTTGTGATAGAGAAAATATTTGATATGATTGTATACTTCCTATTTTTTAGAAGATCTTTCTACAAGGGTATCTCTTGCTCATGTTCATGGATTGAATTTTAGGAAAATTGCACTTGCTTTCTTCCACTTCCATGTACAAGCATTGGAGTCCAATGCTTCTTAAGTTGGGAGGAATGATAAGGATAGCCTTAGGTTTAGCCTTAGGTTTATTTTTTAAATTATTATGTGAGATTCTATCTCTCATGTGGGTATCTAGATTGCTAGGTTGTTAGCATCTAGATCTTGTTTTATTAGTTGTTAGGCTATTTTAGCAATTCATTAGTATTATTCTTGTAATATGGGCATTTTAATGCTTATTTAGTTTGAAAAATTTAATAAAAATATATTTATATTTTAATCCTTATTACTTGACCAATATTGGAAGACCTAAAAATTCTTCTAAGTTAGCCTTTAGAGAAGGTCGGTTTCTTGCAAATTTTACTAAATTATATTGTGTTTAAGACTAAAGTGAGAAATAAAAAGGATAAGAAGGGTGCAAGGTTAGAAAATTGAATTATTAGTGGTTGGGTTTCATCTAAAAACAAAGAGATACACTACATAAGAGTCTTACGCACAATACATGGCAGGCCTAATATACCAATTGACATATAGTCTTGTAAAAAGTTATTTTAAATCAAATTGCATGTTATTATCGATTCCATAATCTTAAATGAATAGTGATCCAGATAACAATCTAGATACCATAATTATATTTATAAGGATAAACTATTCATCAAGAAACAAACATAAATGCATTAAAGAACATAACTCACATAATTATAAATTTTACAACACCATTGATAGAGGTCAAACAACACTTGATTTTATTGATAGGAAATAGTCATAATATAATATATAAGTAGGAAATGCTAAATAACCATCCTTTTTGAGGTATTCTAAGCTATTTATAAATTTACATTACATCTTGTTACCTCTCATTATCATGCAAAACTACCTACAGGCTTGATAGAGATGAGTTTAGGGTGTGGGCATCACTTTCCAACTCATCCTAATATAACTACCTTGGTGCAGTTGCACTGATGTGGTCAATTTTGGTATTTTCCATGAGTGTGGTTTCCATGTACCTCTATCTAATCTTGAGTGTCCTTTAATCACTTTTTGTGACTCTACTTGATGACTGGGTTAGATATGTAGGAACAAGTGTGTGATGGAGAAGCATCTAAGCCATTTGGATTCTTTGAAAGAGTTAATTCTATCTAAAAGGGATAATTTTAGGATATTTATCTATTGTTAGTATTTTGATTCTTTTTTGGGATCTCTTCCTTAGCCAAAATCTAATTCTATCTTGCTTTCATGCTAGACTTTTATACCTCATGAGTGACATTAGATTCCTAAAAAATCTAGCTTTCCTATCTTCATACTTAGCCAAATTTTGAAAATTGTCAATATGGTACAATATCACATGTTGAATTTTTGTAGCCCCCATGATGATGTAGACCTCCTAAAAGTCTAACCCTTTCTTATGTCAAGCTCTATGCCTTAGCAAAATTTTGAATTTATAATTAAAACCAAATGTTAGATGTCTAACTTTTCTTGCCCTTGTTCTTATGTCAACCTTCCAAAAACATTGCTTGCTTTTATGCCTTAGCTAAATTTTAGGGTTAAGCATCCATCTATGCCATACTTTTTTGCAATTTGGTATGATATCGACACCACAAAATTTGACCTCTAATTTCTTCACATAGCCAAATTTTTTAGTCTGGCCTATTGCTATGCCAGACTTTTTACTCCTTAGGATGATTTCAAAAGCTCTGAAAGTCCAACCATATTCCTTTATATTTAGCCAAGTTTTAAGTTTTACCTACTAAAAAATGTCAGACTCTCTTGCATTAACTAAAATTTAGGCCCAATGGGCTATCTTGTGCATTTGGTTGCCTTCCTGCTTGGAAACCATTGTTTTCTTAGCAAAACTTGTCTCTTATAGTAATTCTACATATGTGGGCAATTGTATTGAACCACACTAAGGTATATTGGATGAAAATAGTCATGGTATTATATTCTAAATTTTTTTCTACCAAGATTCAAGATAGAAAGGAAATAATATAAAAGGTGATCAATCTCTTTCAAAAGTAGTAGGTAACACAACAATATGTAAACCAAGTGAATATCTTATACCGTTAGAAGGATTAAAGGGTAGGTATAATATTTAGTATAATGAAGGATTCCATCTCCTTGGAAAAAAGCTATCAAGATCTATTTAGATTTTGAATATTTGTAGTTGATTAACAATGCAAGGAATATCTTTCCTATTTTGAAAATTGGTCAAACCCTCCTACTGCAATGGATGTGGCTTGGGTAAAAGGGCTATTGACATAGTTATAAATTTAGATGCATGAAGTCATGAACCATATAAAGAACTTCTATTGTGATGATGAATTTTATTTAGAAGCAATCTACATACATTTTAAAGAAATCTAGTGCCCATCAGGCAAGGAATGGGTAGAAATCAAGCAAGCGTTGGACAAGTTGCCAACTATACAATATCTATGTTTTTCTTTTCCTTTGTGTTTTCTTTTGCATATTCTTTAAAATTTTGACTCTATGACCAAGGATAAAGATAAAAGTTTTGAATTCTCCTTGACCTAGCAAGAAGAGCCCTATGAGTCACTAGAATTGAAGTGATATTTCACTACATGTAAAGCTTTACCTTAGATGGATTTTGAAATAAGAGTAAAACAAATGTAAAATAGTATAAGGAGAGGAAAGAGACATCAGATATATGTGGGAACAAAATTTCCAATTAAATGCATGCACCTTGTTGCAAAAGTACCAAATAAGATAGAAAGGCAAAATTTCCAAGCACTTACGCAACCCAAATTTCCAAAAAGACAAAAAGAAAAAAAGAAGTCCAACATGTAGAAAAGAGAGAAAAGAATCTTGATGGTTAGAAGTTTTCAAATTATTAAGAAATAGAAAAGTAAAATTTTTTTGAAAGGAGGACTATGTAAAACAAAGAACTTTTGAAAGACAAAACACTAAAAATATTTAACGAGAAGGAAAAGGAGAAGACTTCCACAAACTACATTTGACAAAGCATCTATCTCAATATTGAAAGCTTTAAAGTTTTGATGTAGGAGAACAAGGATAATATTTGAAAAGTAGTCGATAGCTCACAAAAGATAAAAATATGCCAAAGAAATAATAAGAGTGCTCTAGGAAGTAAATCATAATATAGCAAACTTGGAAGGTGGAATAAGGGTCATATCAAGTTGCGATCTATTAGTAATGGTGCACAATATCCCAGGAGGAAATATGAGCTAAATTGATGAGTTGATTACTAAGGAATTTAAGGATCACCTATCCACATCAATTAGGCTAGATAATGTAAAGAGAGTGAGTGACTTATTAAATATAAACACATGACACCTACAATAGCAACAATTCAAAATTTGATAGTACTTATAGTAGAAAATTTATACTCAGATTCTAGGATCCTGAGGATGTTAGATAAGAGGTGTTAGTGGTAGTTGAGCATCCAACACCCGATAATTGGTGATCCCAAATATAGTGACCTCAAAGGAGTACAAGGAAAAAAATAGGCAACTAGCAAAGAGGTATGGTCATAAATAACTGCACCAGTTTTGGGAGGGAAAATTTCCCTTTTGTAATCTACAAAAAGTATAATTTTAAGCATTACAAAGGATCAAAAATTTGTATAACTTTTATTTTATTTTATCATATAGTAATACTTGAATCCTAAGTGGTCTTGTGTAAATTTTTTTGATCCTCATTCTAGCATAAATTGTAATCTTCATATTCATATATATACTGGAAGTCATGACTATTGGGATTTTTTTATCCCATTTATTATTGTATGTATGATTATGTGCATGTATGAGAGGCCATGACTATCATATTTTGTCCAGATTAGAAATAGAGTATATTACATCATTTGGGTCATGTAAATGTATCTTCCAAGGTACATACTTAGGACATTAGATTACTTTAGGGGGAAGTTATCTAGTTACTTCATGCAATGTAATAAATGCACAAGTGTCAATGTGCAAGTTGTATATGTGCAAGTTGTCCCTTGCACAACTAGGTAGAGTGTTGGCCAAGGAACCTATTTTACCTATATAAGAAAGGCCTCATTGTAATACAAATATATATAGATATATAGAGAGTCGGGGACATAGTAGCTTAGAGGATAGTACAGTTCTATGTGGATCACCATCCAGTGGTGATGGGTGCAATGTAGTTCAGTAGCTTTATTAATGGAGTGTTCATTTCCTCCATAGCTACATTGTATTCATTTATATCATTTCTATTTATTGCATATCTCAGTCATCTAGCAGATTTACTTTCTTTCATATTATTCTACATCTCATGATTGTTATCTCCCTGTGGCTATTACATCAAAATCTAACAGTGGTATCAGAGCTATGGTAGATCTAGTCTAAGTAGATCAATAGGGAAACCACCATTATCATTGAGCTTGAGTGTTTTGTCAACTTGATACATTATTGGACCAACCACTATCAAAATATCTTAAAAGAATCTAGGTGGTAGAATTAGGGAGAGTCACAAGTGAGGACTGAAAGAAATATTAGTTCTAAAAAATACTGAGATTGCATTTGACTAGAGTCTTTCCATAGAGTTACAGGAAAAACTTGTGAAGACTAGGACTCAACATTCAATCCACTAGATTGATAGATCATCTAGTGAAGATCATCCAGGATATCTGGAACTTGCTAACTATTGCCCAAAGTTTCTTTTGTTGTAGATAATTAATTCTTAGAGGATTGGTACTCCTCCTACAATAGAAATCTAGGAGACTCCAACTTCATTGCTCAAAGGTCGATGTGCCCTCATAGTGCAGATATTAGTTCCTTGTGCAAGAGAAGAACATTGTGGAAGAAGACTTCTAGAGAAGAGTTGTGGTGAAGTTAGGAGACTGAAGATCTCCATTGCTAGATTGAAGAACTTCATAGTTGAAGAATAGGCCATAGAAGCCTTGATACAAAAAAGCCATAGAAGCCTTGAAAAAAAGGCCATAGAAGCCTTGAAGAAGAAGCCATAAGTCTTGATACTAAAAATGCAATAGAAGCCTTGATACTAGAAAAGGCCACAAAAGCCTTGATACTAAAAAGGCCATAGAAGCCTTGATACTAAAAAGGCCATAGAAGCCTTGATACGAAAAAGGCCACAAAAGCCTTGATACTAAAAAAGGCCATAAAGCCTTGATCTTGAAGAAGAATTCAAAAAGAATATCTGATTCAAAAGCAGATTAAGATTTTAGTACTAATATTTTTGTTGTAGGGAAAGAAGATTCAGTGAGTTGGGAAACTTCCTACAAGAAAGTTAGGAAGAGTATCTTCTTTAGAATCAATTCAACACTTGAAGCAAAAGAGATCAGGAGAAGATCTCATTGAAGGACTTCTAGACTTGGAAGAAGAAGAAGGACTAGGAGAGTCTTGCTCAAATCCAGAAGTAGCAAAATCAGAGATCTAGAAGAGATCTCACCACCAACACTTCTAGGAGTAGAAGGTTGAAGAGGTCTCAAGGAAAGACCAATAGAAGTTGCAAGATCAAAGACCTTGGGAAGGTCTCATCGAGCATCCAGTAAAAGGCTAGGAGAGCCTTACTAAAGAAATCATCAAAGGAGAACTCACTGGAGAAATCCACTACCAAGGAGAAGCTCTTGATAGTGAAGGACTTGGGACAATTATCACCATCCGACAACAAGCCCAAGAGAAGGAGAATTTGGCAAGGAGTGCTAAATATGAGAAGAAGAATTTGGCAAGGAGTGCCAAATCCTAGAAGAAGAATCTAGTGAAAGACCTCAAGATATTCAGAATCTTGAGAAGAAGATCCTACTTGAAGTCAGAATTCGATAAGAAGACTTGAAGATAGAAGAAGCTCACCAAATCTAGGAGATTTGAAGATTACCTCTCACAGCAAGAAGGCACCACTTCAGAGACAAAGACTTCTCCAAATCTATAGTAGAAGGAGGAGAACACAAGAGGAGGACAAGCCACCAAATCTTAGGCTCGTGAAAGAAAGTTTGAGACCATATTTTGGTGAAGAAGGAGTTGTTCAAGATAGTCTACAAAAAGTTGCAAGATCCTACTCGAAGCAACAACTTGGTGATCTTAGACACCAAGATCCACATCCTCTACAGAAGTGGCAAAAGAGCTACAAAAGCTTTTAAAAAGGTATGCAACTATTGGTGCTAGCTAACTCATTAATTGGATTACTTATCAGATTCATTGGAGCACCTTATTTAGATTAAAGTTGCAAGAAGGGAAAGCAGAATTACAGTCTTCAAAAGTGCAAAAAGAAAGGGTTCATTTTAAGGTTCATTTGCACATTAGGGGTTGATTAGATTTTAGAGTTATCTATCAACTACCTATCTTCTACTTTGAAAAAAGAGAAAAGAAGACTTGATCCTACAACTGTGTTTGTAGTGAAATATGCATGGGTTCATTCCAGATTATGCTTGAAAGGTTGTAGTGAAATTATTAAGTGCATTTTTAAGAGATTAGTGGAGCAATAAGGTGAGATTATTGTTACCATTGAAAAGGTGCATTGTTAAGCACTATACTAGTTGATTTGTTAACTAGTTATCTCAATTAATTTATGTTGTTGAAAGCATAAAAATTAGCACAAAATCTGCAGCACTTTCATGGCCTATAGAAGCCACCATTGGAAGCAAAAGGTGAAGAAGAAAACCACCATTGAAGTCCTTGAAGGAAGCCTCAAATCGAGACCTTGGAAGTCTCAAGATTCAAGGAAATTATAAGGGGTTCATTTCAGTGCAGAGAGCAGGAATTCCTATTCAAAATCAGCATTAGCTTGGATCATCTATCATCCAAGGAAAGAAAAAAAAATGATTACGTAAAAACTCTTCATTTTGGTGCAAAAACTATATATTACAAAAGCACCACTTTTGTTCTTTTGGAAGGACAAAAGTATTATCTACAGGGGGCAGCAAGGATATTTTATCCAACAAAAGAAAGGAGCCATCGAAGAGCCCATACGTCCAAGGAGTCAAGGTGTTTACAAACACCGGTTTTCAATCTTCAAATCAAGCCCTAGAAGAGTACGTATCACCTACAGCATTGGAAGCATAACAAGGAGCCAAAAATCAGCTAAATATTATGTAGAAGGGCAGCCTACAAGGAAGAAATTACCTATGTAAGAGGAGCATTATCAAAATCAAGCAAAAGGGAAGCATTCAACTATTGTAAAAATGAACCAACAACATATTACAAAGGAAAAGGAAGTGGTATATCCAAGGAGAACATCCACCATTGAAGACTACAAGGAGCTACCATAGGACCACCATGGAGGAGCACCAAAGATCCAAGAGCCAATACATAGAAGCAACCAAGAATATTGGGAGATTACTTGCATTTCAAGAAACAAGGCAAGTTTATGTAGAAGGCAAGATAAAGGGCTCCAAGAAATGTTACAAGGGAGGCTCACATGCATAAGCCTTGAGTGCCACTTGGCACAGATGCTCTATACTCTCCAATGTACGTGAAGACTCAAGCACTCACCAAAAAGATGTTACACATGCTTGAAAGATGTTACACATGCTTGGAAGGAGTTACAAATGCTTGGGAGGTTACCACTAACCTCATCATTGCAAGGTTTACGTTGAAGGCATCTATAAAAAATGTTTTAGGTGACACTTGTCACAAAGTGCAAGAAGCTCATCCTATTTAAGGTGCCAAGGAGGTCAAACAAGAAGATGAAAGGCAATACGTAGCTCATTTGGAAGGAGAAGACTATTTTCTAGCCATACACCATTCAAAGGTGTAAGAAGTGCATTTAAAGCACTATCATAAACCAGCACCTGAATTTAGAAGGAGAAAGTGCATTTCAAGGAGGAGAAGGAGCACCATACGAGGGAGAAGAAAGTGCAGGTCAAAGGAGACTTTGACTCTCAAAGTGCCTATGTTCAACATTGAAGACAAGGAATCTCCATTGATTCTAGCACCGAAGGTAACCTAATATAGCTATTATATCTAGCAAAAAGCGCCAAATAGTGAGGAGATTTAGCATCCAAAGGTAAGGTTTAATCCCATTTTATTATTGCTTTCATTTTTGGAGATATAAGGGTTATAAGCTAAGGTTAAATCTTAGATTTTGAAAGCAAAAGCTATAAGGGATAACTTATCAAATTGAAATAATATTTGCAATTTAACCTAGGAGAAATAAGGAATTCTACTTGGATTAAATTCTTTAATATTTTGCAAATATTATTAATTTTCTAATTTTCCAAATTTGGGAGTGATAAGGGTTACAACATCAAACTAGGTTATTGGAAATTAGAAACACTTGAATAAAATCCTAAGGGTTACAAAAGAGGTTATTAAAGATTTTTTGTTAAGGTTGGAAATTTATAATTTTCTTGTCTCAAAATTTCTCAAAAGGGACAAAAGGAATCCAACATTAAAACCTCTTCAAAATTGGAAAAGTGCTTAGTTCAATTAGGAGTAATAAGGTGTTAGAAAAGTTGATTTTTGATCTTTACAAAACTATGCAAAATCAACCATAAATTGAACTTTATTTTACAAAAGCACTATATCATACTCCAAAATCATTAGGGAGTCATAAGGCATTCTACAAAACTTGATAATAATATCTATCAAAGATTATCAAGTTGGGAAGATATAAGCTTTCTTCAAAACCTAAAATTAGGTGTTCATACTCTCATTACTAGGGAGACATAAGGAAGCCTACAAACCTAAGGATTAATAAAGGTTTCATCAAATCAAGCTTATATACTTCAATTAAGGATCACATATCCTAATATAGGGAATCATAAGATAGATTACTCTATAGCAAAGAATTCAGGTTATACAAATGGCTACTAGAATGCTAAGCAACACTCTTAGAAGTGGAATAAGGAAAATACCAATGTGGATTAAAAACCTGATGGATTACAATGATGTAAAGGGTAAAGAAGAGGAAGAACCAATTCAATGTGAAATAAGTTCTGAAATTAACAACTATGTAAAGGAAGACTCACTTAGTGAGTCTAATGATCAAAAATAGGGAAAGATTGATCAACAAGCTTTTATACAAAAAGGAAAATATGGAATAGCTTCAATCGTGCACATATGGTTAGAAGGTCTTATCAAGGAGATAGACAAACATGATATTCCTAAGATAAACTACAAAACTACTAGATCATCTTTATTGTGCACTCATTGCAATCAATATGGTCATGAAAAGACCAATTGTTGGAGTTTCCATCCATGCAAATATTGTGATGGGATAAATCACTCATATTTCTCCTGTCACTTCAAACACAGGTACTATAAAGACTATGAAAGAAGATTACTTCAAAGAATAAACTGTTATCTTCAGGAACTTATTCCATATGGATCTACTAACATTGAGCTCAAGGTTGATACTTATGAAGGACAGAGAGACAAGTCTTACAAAGGTACAAAGGAAGGAAGAAGGATCAATTCAGATCCACTCAAGGCATGCACTATTATGAGAGCAATGGTCCATCAAAGATGCTTGACATCAAGGAGCAAAGAATGGAAAAAGACAAGAAGCCATGACATGAAGACTAAAGCAATGAAAAAGAACCAGATCAAGACTGCTCTATACAAAGCTCAAGATGATGAAGAAGAAGATCCATATTGAAGACTAAAGTCTTCAATACCCAAATAATGTAATACAAGGGGGTGTTAGAAATAGAGTATATTACATCATTTGGGTCATGTAAATGTATCTTCCAAGGTACATACTTAGGACATTAGATTACTTTAGGGGGAAGTTATCTAGTTACTTCATGCAATGTAATAAATGCACAAGTGTCAATGTGCAAGTTGTATATGTGCAAGTTGTCCCTTGCACAGCTAGGTAGAGTGTTGGCCAAGGAATCTATTTTACCTATATAAGAAAGGCCTCATTGTAATAAATAGATATAGATATATAGAGAGTCGAGGACATAGTAGCTTAGAGGTTAGTACAGTTCTATGTGGATCACCATCCAGTGGTGATGGGTGCAATGTAGTTCAGTAGCTTTATTAATGGAGTGCTCATTTCCTCCATAGCTACATTGTATTCATTTATATCATTTCTATTTATTGCATATCTCAGTCATCTAGAAGATTTACTTTCTTTCATATTATTCTGCATCTCGTGATTGTTATCTCCCTGTGGCCATTACATCAAAAGCTAACATCCTATTTATTATATGTATAACCCATGCTTAATTTCATGTGTTGATAATATTAAGCATTTATATTTGAGCTATTGATGCACTACAATCATGTGTTTATGTGTCTTATTATTATGTAGATGAATCTTATGATCTTGGTGCATCACCCTTTGTTATCTTAGGTTAGCTTAGGATATTTTTCCTTTTTGTTGTCTTTTTTTTTCTCTCTTCCTTTTCCTCTAAATCTAGTTAGATAAAGATATAGTAGTAAGTGCACTGAATATCACATCTTAGAAGGGCTAGTCTTGAAAAAAACCTTGGAGGTAGTTTGATTGAGCCAATCCCCATGCTCTTGGAGTTTCCCTATTGTGTCCCTCCATGCAAGGCATGATAGTTCGATCATTTTATATCTGCATCAAGTTACTATGACAATAAAAGAGGACAAAACATTGGGAAGAAAATATATTTATATCATATGCTTCTTCTACTTATGCAAGAAGTTGATTCAACTTATTTATACTTAAGTATTCGATTATCTTAAATCTTGAGTTTGCTATATTATAATGTGGGAGTTACTAATATTCTAATGGGATTCTTTGATTTGCTTTTAAATGTGTTACATCTATAGGAGATAACATCAAATAGGGTTCATCCTTTTTTAACCTAGAAATTAATAAAGATAGAATATCTAAAAAAAAAAAAAGGTATTTAGAAGAAACTTGTGGACTCTCATGTCTTGGCTTCCATGTAGTACCAACTAGACCTAGCCCATATATAGGTAGTTTCTACTAAAATTAGGAGTAATATTTCCTTGATTAGCTACAATTGAACCATATTCATAATATTCCATTTATATTTTTAATAAAAAATAAATTTTCAATTGGATGAAGCCCTATCTTGTTTGAATAATGGGAATGCTCCAACATCTATCCAAGGTTTCCTCCCATAGAATTTCACAAAGATGTTCAACAAAATACATCTTATTCATTTCACACATTTAAAATATTTTTTGTTCATTATTGCATACTTTATTTAAAGAAATCAATCAAATATCAACATCAAAGATTATTTATAAACATACTTGGAAAATTTTATAAAACATTTATATTCCCTCTTGATTATTCTTGAAAGTAGGGCTCTTGTCAATATATTCTTCTCTTTCTCTTGCATTCCTTATGTCCTCCAATATCAATCCTTTTTCTTTTGTTGCTCTTTTATTTTATCTTCTTCCCTTTTGTTTGTTTTCTCAATTTTCTTATCAATATTTAACAGTAAAAAAAGGTAATTATGTTATCTCTTATTCAAATTATTTATTTATTATTAATAAAATTAATAGCATAAATGAAATTAATTTTTAGTACATTAAAATTAATTAGATAGCAAAAATTTTATTTATTAAATATCCAAGTCTCAAATTATAGTAAAAATATAATGATTATATGTAACACATCTAAAGGTGGGCATTTAATATCTAACATATGTGTGAATTTATACATTTAAAATAAAAACAAAGTAAAGTTTTACATGTACCAAATTAAAATTTTATTTCATATAAGAGGTTAAAATGATACTTTCGATTCTAGTTATGTTTTATAGATGTGGGTAAATGCACTATTAAAGTTAATTTAAATATCAAGTATATTAAATCATGTTAGTGTCACACTATATAAACACAAACATTTTAATGGTTTTACCACAATATATAAGCTACACTCATATTAAATCAAATGCTTGAAACTAATAATCATCACATCATCAGTAATTCATTTTTTTTTATTAGATATAGAAGGGGTTTTGAAAGGGTCCCTTAACCTTTTACAATAGGAGAAGCCCTGCAAAACTTGTCCTAAGACTAGCAATACAAGGACAAGAACAACTATAAAGCACTACAACTTGTCACCCATCACCAAGTGAACCAACTACAACTTGATATAAGAAATAAAATTAGAACACTAGTGAGCCCCCCAACCAACCAACACTTCCACATGGCTGCACACAAAACCTTTCTTCATATATAGTAAAATATTAAAGAGCATCCAGAAGCATGCATCACTAAATCTAATTGAAAGGACTTTGAGAAAATTGTCTCTCCAAATAAAAATACCATTGATACTTATACCCAGGTTTACCATAAAGTCAGTGTGGTAGTTTCCTTCTCTAAAGATATGCTTTATCTCCCTATTCTCTCTAGCCTAAAGAATCTACCTAGACTCCATAATCATAGTCTCAATGTTCCAACCGAGGATTGAATCACCTTTGACCAAGTTTATAATATTAGGTGAGTCTCCTTCAATGAAAACTTTGTAGTACCCAATCTTCTCCAAAAGTAGGAGACCTTGGTAAAAGGCTCTGGATTTTGCAACATGGCAAGTCTAGATATCCAAGAATTTGGCATACACTAGTAGAATCCCACCTATATCATCCCTAAGTACCCCACCAGTACTAGCATTATTGAGATTATCCTTTGAAGCTCCATCAAAGTTTATTTTAACCCAACCTAGAGAAGGAGGTTCCCATATGACAAGGGCTTAGGGATTATGACTAGGAAGACTAGAAACCCTATTGCTCTGTTGAAGCCAATTTTCCTTTCTAGCTCAACCTCCTCAAATCTATCCACCTCCAAAACCAGAGAAGATACATTCTCCAAGGTGGAAGCCAAGGCTCTGGCTCAAATAGATGTAATATCTCTTTTGAAGTTTTTAAAAATTCTACTATTCCTCTCCTTTTACACCTACCAAAAAATATGTGACAAACAAAAGTCCCACAAATATTTTAGCCATGGAGAGTAAAAAAGAGATGACCATTGAGTGCAAAAATCAACAAGTGAACTCAACATCACACAAATTAGTACCAAAAATAAAAAAAAAATGCTAAGAACTTCCACAAATAATGAGCATTGAAAGAATAGATGGCTTGTCTATTCCTCATTAGCACCATAGAGACAACATCTGTTTGGCATCGACCAACCTCTTTTTTTAATTTTCAATAATAAAAATCTTATTCGAAGTTGCCAAATTGAAAAAGATATTCACCTTTGGTATTAGACCCTTAAGATATACTTTGAAAGGTGGGACCCATTAAGGATTCTTGACAATCAACAGATTGTAGGTGGACTTGACTAAAAAGGATTCATTATTTTTCCTTGCCCAAAATATCTCATCCTCTTCATTTCTCTATTTAATGACTTGAAAATTCAACTTATTAGCAATTAGAATCCAACTTTCAAGTTCAACATTGTTGAGAATATATTGGTCTAACGATTCTCAAACCTTCATCCCCTTGACCACCTTGATAAATTCAACCACCTTAGACCCAAATAACAATTTGGTCCTAGGCTCCAAGCATGTCAGCAGTGGAATTTACATAAAGGGTTGGTACATTGGCCAAATATATTTCCAGAAATCAATCTTGATTACATCTCCCAACCTCCACCTACAACCTTTAGAGACTAGCACCCTAAAATTTTGCAAACTCAACCAAAAGGCTGAACCAAAGGTCAACAAAGGATCAACAAGCAAAAAATTCTCCTGTCTCAAGTATTTGGCCAACAAAATGTTGACCCAACTAGTTTTAGTTTTATTTACCAACTTCCATCCCTATTTTGCAATCAAAGCCTTATTCATATGCCTGATATTACGGAGACTTAAACCACTATATTTTTTAGGTTTAGCTCCCAACCAACTAAGTGAAATTTTTTCTTCTCATCAGACCTAGACCAAAGAAATAAATTTTGAATATATTCAATCTTTGATAAAATCTTGTTAGGAATTTTGAACATATATAAGAATAATTTTGGAATGATTTGAAGAGTAGACTTTACCAGGTTAATATTTTTGGCTTGACTAAGGAGGAATCCTTTCCACTTGACCAACTTCCTTTGCAATATTTACACCACAAGTTCCCAAAGCAAATCCTAGATCCTACCTTTAAACAAAGGCATTCCAAGGTAAAGAGATGGGAGGGTAGCCACCTCACAATCCAAGATGCAAGAAATTATCCTTTGCCTCACTAAGGGGGTATTCAAAAAGAATATTTTGCTTTTTATATAATTTATATTTTTCCCAGTTGCAAATTCAAATGCCTCCAAGATTCCTTTTAACACATTTACTTAGGAAATTGAAGCAAGGAGGGATAGTAGAACATCATCTACAAATTGGTGATGAGAAATAGGATCCATCAAAAAAGTGGGCTTGATACCTTCCACAAAAGGTTCTAACTTGATAGCCCTATTGAGAGCATTCACAATTAATATATAGAGGAAAGGGGACAAGGAGTCCCCCTAGTGAATGCCTTTTAGAATTGAAAAATAACCTAATGGAAACCCATTTATTAAGATCAAAAACTTGGTAGAAGAGATACAAGCATGGACAATTTTTATCCAGCTTTAGCAAAAATTAAATTTTCCCAAAACCTTTAACAAAAAACCCCATGAAACCCTATCATAAGCCTTTTTCATGTCTAATTTAAGGAGACCATATTTACCACTTTTATCAGTTGAATGAAGGATTTCATAGACAACTATGATAATATCCAAGATATTTCTCCTTGCAATGAATCCACTTTAGGTTGAATCAATCAAGGCTGGAAGAAAAGGTTTTAATCTATTAAAAAGGGCCTTTATCAAAATTTTATAAATTGTGTTAAATAAGTTGATGGGTTTAAAGGCATCCAAGTCCTTTACACCAATGGTCTTGGGGATTAGAGTTAAAAAAGAAGACTTTTGTTGGAAATTTTGAATAATAAGGTTGTCATTGATGTCAAGTGTTTGGTGCAAGGCAAAGTCCATTTTGGTACAAGCAAAGTGGCAAAAGAATTGGTTATAATATAAGCCAAAAAGGTTGGCTAAAAGGTTGAAGATAAAGTTTATGCCCATGGTTTTAAAGAGAAAAGAGAAGATATTGTAATATTTTAATATTATAATAATTAAGCCAAGGGCTTATTAAAAAGAGAAAAATAAGTTTTGATGAAGACCCCATGAAAAAGTATTATTTAATACTAAATTAAATAATATAATATTTAACCTAAAGTTAAATATTATATTAAATAAATAATTAAATTTGAAATTGGCAAATGGTGCCAAAAATCAAATTTAAATTGGAGGCACTTATGTTTTCCATCGACGTCATGCAATTACCTTGGAAGCATATAAAAGGGAGAAGAAAATAATTTAAATTAAATTTGAATCATCCAAAGTGAATGCGCATATGATAAATTTGATAGTGGAGGATAGTGAAACATGTTAAAAAAATCATTTGTCGAGCAAGCGACAGATAAAGACAAGGTGACAAACGTCTTGGTTTAGCTAGGGCTGGTAGCCCAAGTGGCAGGTGGGTCCTACGTAAGCTGTTGGTAGTAAGAAAGGTTCAGGGTTTGATTCCCCATAGCACTGATTGAAGAGTTTTTATTTTTGGTTCATCAGAGGCAATAGGTATAATACGTTGAGGCTAAAGGCGTAGTCTCAACCGCTTGGCTAGCGCAAGCGTTCGAGCACTATGCTTGGAAGGCTGACCTCAGAGGGTCAATTCTCATCCATGACAAATAAAGATTTTTCTTTTTAAAAAGGTACGTACCATGTTGTTTAGTGTATAAGGTATGTGTTATGTTGTTGAAGTGTTGACTATAGTTAATATTTGGTGGATGATATTTGGCCTATAGTTTGAAACATAGGAGATATAAGGAGAAATATTTTTAACATTGTAGTTAAATGGTTAAATATCATTTTTTTATATGCTAAGCTTCGAGTGATAAGTTTGTAAGTGGTTTATTTATCATTGTAATTCTTTGTTCTTATAAAATAAATTGGAGTGAGAATTATTTTGAAAGAGTGGAGGAAAAAGGTGTAAAAGGTTTTTATTTGATTGTAACTCTTGCTTTATGAAAGAAAAATTGTTGCGAATGCATTGTTCATGAGAAATAAAGAAGATTCCTAGAATATTATTTTCAAAATTCTTTGAGCATCTTGTTGAGGAATATTCATGTGGAGGTTTTGAGATAGATTTTTGCTATCTAACCTTGAAGTGGCACAAAAGGAATTGGTTGTTTGTAAGACAGGTTTTGAATACATATCTCCATAAAAGAAAAAAAGTATGGGTACATCATCCTTTGTTTGACGTATTGGTTCGGATAAATATCATGAAACATAAGGTGGAGTGAAAAGTATTGTTTGATAAGCATTGCTGGAAATATTTGAGTGAGTTTTATGTGCTTCATTGTTGAATTTTTTGAGAACATTTGAGATAGAGATTATGAATTATATGAGTTAGGTTTTGAGACCTACATTGTACTATTTGTTGGAATAAGTTTGAAAACACTTGTTTAGGATTTGTGAGAAAGTTGTGCTTCATTGGTTGAATGATTGAGTGAAACCTTTTATCATTGGTTTTGAGTGATATTGAAAGTGAATGTGCAAATCAGGAAGATAGGTGTCATGTGCTAGACTAGATCTATCTTTAAAAGAGCAATAAAAGTAAGACATATGGAAGTGACAGACTTAATTACTGAGTAGAACATATTGAGCTATATGCAAGTGCATATCATTCTCTATATGTTCCAGAGGTTAAACGAATTCTAAGTAGAATTTGTTTGTGTTTTCTAAAAGAGTTTTAAGCTTTATTTTGTATGAAAGTTTTGGAGCTATTTGAGCAAGTATTTGTAAAGGCTTGAGGACATATTTGAGCAAGTCTTTAAGAAGACTTGAGGATAGATTTGAGCAAGTCTTTGAGAAGGCTTGAGGACATATTTGAGCAAGTATTTGTAAATACTTGAGGACAAATTTGAGCAAGTCTTTGAGAAGGCTTGAGGATAGATTTTACCAAGTCTTTGTAAATACTTGAGGACAGAATTGGGCAAGTTCTTGAGAAGGCTTGAAGGTATATTTGAGAAATTCTTTGTGAAGACTTGAAGGCATATTTGAGCAAGTCTTATGAAGACTTGAAACAACATTAAGAGCAGGTTTGATTTGTTCAAGCTTTGTGTTAAGGCTTGGGGCATATCTAAGCAGAGTTGATTGGTGATTTGTTCAAGCTTTGTGTTAAGGCTTGGGGCAGATCTAAGCAGAGTTGATAGGTGATTTGTTCAAGCTTTGTGTTAAGGCTTAGGGATAGATTTGAGATAGATTTTGGATTAGATTTATGAGCAGAGTTAGAGAAGATTTGTACTAGACTTGGGATAGAGTTTGGTATAGATTTAAGATAGATTTGAGAGCAAGCTTTGGAGGTGATAGAGCAAAGAGGATAGCAGTCTCTAGTGGATAGAGATCTAGCAGCTAGTGTAGTGGGGATAGAGGTCTCCTGTGGAGATATATCAACAAGCTAGAGCAGTGTGGGTAGAATTCTTCTAGGATATCACCAGCTAGAGAAAAAGGGATAGAGTTCTCCTATAGATAGAGACTCATGAACTAGAGAATATGGGATAGAGTTATCTAGTGGATAGAGATCCATGAAATAGAGTAAAGATTATAGAGTTCTCCTATGGATAGAGGCCCATGAAATGGATCAAGGGCAAAAAGTTCTCATATGGATAGTGATCCGTGAACCATTTGGGCAGATAGATTTATTTTGTAGAGAGAGATCCACAAACCAGTTGAGGATATAGAGTTCTCCTGGATCAAGTTCCACAAACCAGATAAAAGAGGAAAGATTTCTCATATGGAGAGAGATCCACAAATCAAATCATAGGGGATTGGTGTCTCCTTTGGACAGAGGTCCATAAACATTGTAATAGGGAATTAATTTCCAAGAATATTTGTTGAGAAAATTTAGTAGAAATATTTTCTTCATGGAGTAGCCCACATTAGGTGAACCATGTTAAATTGGTGTCTCTCTTGTGTGTGATGATTTTTGCATTGCTTTGATTACTGCTATTTATATTTCCATTGATAATATTTGATAATATTGTTTGGGAAATAAAAGTAAAAGTTGGTCTTATACTGTTCACCCCCCTCTCAGTATAAGCCAGTGTTCTTCAAATTTACTTCAAGTGGAATATGATTGGTGTTTTGGACATCCTAAATGGCATCAACAATATTCATTCCCATAATATTCCAATACTTCAAGAAAAAGAGGGGAGGAAACCATAAGGACCTAAATCCTCCATTCCTTCCATCGCAAAGATAACCACTTTGAATTTCTCATCACTGAAGGGAGAGACAAGTGCCTGGTTCATATCAGCCATGAAAAGGTTGGGAATACTACCAAACAACTTATTTTGAGCTTCCTCATTACCAACCACTTCCACTCCGATGAGATTTATAAAAAAAGACACAACCTCAAATCTTATATCCTTAATGTGAGTAGCACTAGATCCATCAATTTTTTGAATTTATCTAATCCTATTGGCACTTCTATGCTTCAAGGCCATGATGTAAAACAACTTGGAATTTTTATCTCCCTCCTTTAGCCAAAGTTCTCTAGACTTCTATTTCCACAAAAATTCCTCCTTGGAAATAGTGTTATGAAATTTGACCAGTACCTCCTTTTCTCTATATCTAATCTCTTGAGATTGATTCCATGTTCTATCTCAGATTCAATAGTTTTCAATTGATTTTTTAGGTCTTTCTTATTTTGCAAAATATTCCCCAAAACCCTTTTATTCCATTCTTTAAGGTTGCTTTTAACAAATCTAAGCTTCATCACAATTTTGGAAAGGTTGGAGCCTTAGACCATTTTTGACCACCAATTTTTTGTTTTAGCTTCCAACTAAGGATGAAGACACCATATTACCTCAAACTTGAATGGCCTAGATAATGTAGTTTCTTCAGGTCCACTTCAAAACATAAGGGGTTATGGTCAAACCCAATTTTAGGCAGAGAACAAAGATAAATTCCCAAATAGTGGAAGGCATTCGTTAGAGACATGAAACCTATCCAACCTCATTTGGATGAGCTGATTACCCACTCTCGTATTGCTCCAAGTATACCTTGAACTCTTCAATTCCACATCCAATATCTTATTTCCATTCACAAAATTTGCAAACTCTTCCATATTTTTCGATATTGAGGAGTTCCCTCTTTTTTAATCCAAAAAAATAAATGGGAATTAAAATCCCCTACTAGGAACTAGGCTTTTTGAGAAAAAATCCTTCTAATCGAACTTAGATTTTACCATAATAAGTTTCTCTTAGGCCCAGAGTTTGGCACATACAAACTAGTCATAACCCACCTTTTATTACTTTCTCTGTTGTAGAAGATAATATTAATAATCTTATATGAGGAAGAAATTACAGAGCCCTCAAACTTGTTGGCATCCCAGAGATAAAGGAGTCCTCCAGAGGAACCATTGGCTAGGCTTGTAGCAAAATGGGTTTCTTTCCAAATACTTCTAATAGCTTCAATATCATGACCATCGAACTTGGTTTCTTGCAAGAAAAAATATTAGGCAAAGTTTCTTTACGTAGGGAAGAGACCACTCATTGTTTAGAAAGTCCATTCAATCCCCTAACATTGCAAAAGATGCACTTCATTTACAAGATTTGGAATTATATTTATTTCCCCTAGACACTCCATGGTTACTCTAGAAGAAATATTCCAACTCTAGAGTAATTTATTTTTTTTAATTTTCACTTTTTAATGAATTGTAATTTATAATTCAAAAATCTAAGACTAGAATTAATAGAAAAATAAATGTCAAAAGTTAGAAATATAAAAATTAGATAAATGTAATTTACTAATTTAATGCTTATTTATTATAAATATAATTAAAATTTTATAAATAATAAATTATAAAATTAAATCCTCTAAGAGTACGAGCTAAGAGTGACCATGAGTTAGGAGTGACTCCAAGTCAAGAGAAAGTGTGAGCTAGATTGAGCCTCATGTTTCCTTTTTCTGGAAAACAAACAAGTATTGTGATTGCAAGTAGGAAGCAAGTGTGAGCATCATATTTTCTTATTCCAAATATTTGAAAATTTTCAAAAACTAAAGGATTCTCATTAGGAAAGTCTAGATATCATGGCAATAAAATTATTTTTTAAAGTATTAGCTAGAAACGATGCCCTCGATATAAGCATGGATACCCTAGTTGGGGATAAGAGGAAAATCAAATATATGATAAACCTATATAGGTGGTAGATGTTACACTAGAAGTGATTATCAAGGGTGCGATGATCGAGGATGAAATAATAGTTCTTAAAAGTAGAGGCTTAATATGTAAGTCTCATGGTACTACCTAGGTTTTTCAAAGTTTCAAAATTGGATCATTGGGGATTGAATTCAAATTACTCAATTAATTTTATTTCAAAAGGATCTTCCTCATAATCTTCTCTAGTTCAAAAATTATGGATAAAATAATAAGTGGTAGCTCATGGTTTTTGGGGAGAGATACATTATATTTAACATGATGAAGTGAGAAATTTTATGGAGAAAAAAACTACTAAAAGGCCTCTAGTGTGGAATAGCATATTTGGACTCCTATATGAGCTTACCAATGAAGAGGTTTTAAAGAATATTGGTAATTATCTAGGGCAACTAATCTAGGAGGGATCAACTACTAAGGAGAGGAGACATACTCTAAACACCCAAGTATGTTTTGCTACGAATATTTTAATTTTTTTAACATAATATATAGGATTAAATATCAATCAAGATAATAGGATCAACAAGTGGATTATGAAAAAATTTCATTTTGATATCACAAATACTATGATATTGGACACAAGGCAAAATATGATATTGAAAATGTTTCATTTTAATATCACAAATACTATGATATTGGACACATGGAAAATATTACAAAGTGAAACCAATGTACAAAGATAATTATGGGCATGAGACAAGCATTAATATGAAGCAAGGAAATAATACCATACTAGAAGCTACATTAGATCAAGGATTTTTCACTCTCAAAAAAGTGGTAAAGAGAGATCCTCTACATCATAAAATGGTAAAGACCATTGTCATTTACTTGGATAAACCATTATAAGAAACAAAGGAGGACATAAGGAATGAGGAAGTACAATGCACAAGTTAAATTTTAGAATAAAATTAAACATGTGAAGGAATATGGGGAAGCAAAACAGGTCAAAGTTAATCTAGGTAAATCAGCTTTATTTTTGTCTAGTAGTATAAAATCCTCTACTATTAATAAAAAGAAAGGTAGTGGAGTGTATTTCTTCTAGTTTAGGATTTCAAGAGTAATGTAATAAAGACATGCCTAAAGGAAAAAAATAAAGATTTAAAATGCCAAATATTTTGGTAACATATGTAAAATAGAGGACGAAGTTGACTTCTAGCTCAACAATTTAGAAGAGAGTAGAAATCATTGGAATGGACTAGGATACTTATGTGTAAGAAAAACAATTACTTTTTGGTTATCATAATATATTGTAAAAGAAATCATATTGCTTTCAAAATTATAGGGAGAGATAGCTTATGGAAGGAGATAGAAAATACCAAATTATTTTATTCTACAATAAATATATATTTATCTTTTCATCACATAAAAAATATTTCAACTTCAGATAGAAGAAATATTAAGGAATAAAACATCAATAAAGAAATGGTTAGTTATTTAAAATAATATTTGTTAGATGTTGGTCAAGATAAGGAGGCTAAATATAATATTTGGTAAAACATACCTTGGAGTATATAATAGGGATAAATTGAAATATTGATGATGAATATCTATATGGAGGATCTACATAAGGTAATTTTTATTTTCCACCCTATAAAGCCATTGGCCTTGATAGATTTCCAACATTTTTCTTTCGGAAGTTCTAGTATTTGTTGTAGAGTATTATGTTGGTAGTGGTTTAATAGTTCATGAAAAACACTATAATAAGTTATAACAATAAAATATTTATTGCATTGGTTACCAAGAAAGGCAAGATAAAATATTTTGATAATTATCGTTCAATGAGCCTTTGCAATATAATTTATGAAATCATTTAAAAAATTATTGAAAATAGCTTGAAAAGCATTCTAGATTGTGTAATATTGTAGGAATAAGGTGTTTTTTTTGTGTCAAGAAAATTCTAAATAGTATAATAATTACATAGGAGGCCATACATTCTCTTCATTCCATGAAAAATCTAGGTATGCTTATAAAATTAGATGTGGATAAAGCATATGATAGGGTTTATTGGGTTTTTCTACATGATATTCTTAGAAAATTTGGTTTTTAATCAAGTTCAATGTGAATGGATTAGATTTTGTTAGAGCACTCTGAAATGTTCTATTTTGATCAATGGATCTCTATTGGATATGTTTAATAATTCTATGGACAATGAAAAGTGGTATATATCTCCTTATATATTTATTATGCTTGTAGAGGAAATAGGGATAACTTTATAAAAGGTAAAAATGAGAGGAAAAATTAAAGGTGTTTATATTGTAACAAATGGTCCCTTTGAATCTCATCTCTAGTTTGTTGATGATAATTTTCTTTTAGGTCATCCCTTAGTTGGTGAGACCATCAAGTTTATATCAATATAATCATTCCATGAGAATGTTGTTGGACAATTGATTAATACTATAAAATCCAAGATCTTTTTCATTATCACTACCCTAGATTTACATCAAAATTTTGTGAATATCTTAGGACTTAAAGTCAAAAATTTCACATAAACATATTTAGGTATTGGTTTATCTCATAGAGGAAACAAGAAGGATCTTTGAAACTCATTTTGTGATATAATGATATATTTTTTGGTAGGTTGGAAAGGTAAGTTCTTAACCATGACTAGAAGTGTACAACTCATAAATTTTACATTGCAAATTGTTCCTTTATACATGAAGTCACTATCAAGAATGTTAGCATGTATAACATCCAAGTTTTATTAAAATTCAAAAAGATTTTATTTGGGAAGGATGTGAGGAAAGTTTAAGTTCCCTCTTTATAAGTGGGATAGGGTTCACAAAATAAATAATTTTGGAGGAAGAGGATTGCAAAACTATAGACTTATGAGTTTGGTATTAGGGGTAGATCTTGGCATGATATTATTCAAAAATCAAGGAAAGAGTTAGGAAAAAATGTTACTTCAAAAATATATAGGTTCTCTTGATGTAATGACATTATATAAGAAATGGACCCTACCTAAAGGATCATTTACATGGAATTGATATAATTTATCAAGACACGTATTAGATGGTCATTTAATCAGTGGGATTTTGCAAATTTTTGGTTTGATGCTTGGTTTAAGCCTAATCCTCTTATTTTTTAATTCCAAATAACAATCATTGGCTCATGCATGTTTGGATTGTAAAAATTCAAAGGCCAGTAATTATAGTTAGATGAGCAACAAATCATATCATGGATTTCTATCAATAAACTACTTGAAGGAGATGAACTCAAACAAATAATAGATAAGCTTCAAAATATGCATAAAGAGTTCTAATTGCCTATTTTTATGCAAAAGGATAACTTTATTTGAAATATAACAATATAGGGAGGAAACCTGGTCAAGGTGGCATATGAGTATTTAGAGAAATCAAAATTTTATACTCCCTATGATTTATTTTGGAATATTATTTAGTCATTGGAGGCCTTCCCTTAGGCCTTTTTGGGAAAAATATTGGTTACAAATGTAGCTAATTTATTGCCTCCATTTAAATTGTCAAACCTGAGAAATCTCATAAACTTGTGAAGTACCATGCACATTTTATACCTGTAAATCCAATGAGATGAGTCCACTATGTCCTAAGTTTTGGGGGTGGGTTTGTGGTTTAGTTTTTTTTATTTTTAAAACCATTAATCTAGCCTACATTATCAAACACATGACTAAAAATAAACTATGGAAAGTGAAACACACACTTGCAGGAAAATACAAAAAAATAAGGAAATTATAGAAATTAAATAAACTGTAGAAAAGAAAGAAAATAGGAAAATAAATAGTGAATAAACTAATTACAAAAAAATAGGAAAAGGGGAGGAATATTGTTGAGAGTGGGCCCAGGCTCCAACAAACTCCGCTAGATCAATTCATGCACACCGGATGCTTAGAAATATATATATGAACACCCAAATAAATTTTATTTGCAGCTTCATATATGATTTACAAAAAATGTTCAAGATCCCTTTCTTAGGTGTGGCCTGTGTATTTATATAGTGTACAACCATACCCTATTACAAATTTAGGTAAGTCTATTTTAGACTTGTAGTTATAACAAATACACGAAAAACAATCATAAATGTTTGATCAAAATGAACGCACACTAAATTTATCCTTCGTAGGATAAATTGGGCATGTTCTATTTATCCAAATAGAATATATCTAAAATGACACCTCAATAAATATCAATAGTTTCATACATGCATTTTCTCAATTTATGTGTTTGCTTAGCCATTGATGAAAATGGATAATTTTTTGGTTCATTACATTGTCCTTCATCTGCATTTGTTATTGGAAACTACTACTCTATTTCATCTAAAAATATGGTCCTTATTATACTCTGCTTCGATGAGAGTTAGGCACCATCCAGCCTTCACTGGAAGTCAAGCACTATTGACCTCGAAGTTGGGAGTTAGACATCGCTTAGCCTGTCATTGGAATTTAGGCATCGTTGACCCCGAAATCGGGAGTCAAGCACTGCTCTTTTGAAATACAGGAGTTAGGCACCTTCCAGACTTTAGCCAAAATTTGGATGCCTAACTTAGCGTACCTAACTCCTTGTTGTGGTCACCTTTATCTTTAGTTCTTCACCAAAATACATGAAATGCCAGGTCTAAGTGGGACCTTGATGTAAATATGTAGAAAAGTAGTAAAATCATCGAATCTACACACAAATCACACTTAAAATACATATTAGAGAATATACATAATTTACTATTGAATATATATAAAACCTTCATAAAAAGTACATTTCTATCAAAATAATGTTGCACAACATGTTATGAATTCATAAAAAAATATGAGCATTTTTGGTGCTCATCATCCCCCCATGCCTAAGGATTGACACGTCCTCATGACACCTGGTGCTGATAATATCTAGTTTCAGCAATAACTTTCTAGTAGGCTTTGTCTCTCCCTTTCCTCTCTCTGGTTGTGGCCATATCCCTCTCTTTGTTCCTTGGCTTTTGACCACTCCATTTCTGAGGAGTGTTGGTTTCTTATTGCGATATGTGCAGGCACTGACTACACTGAACTGATTGACTAGGTCCAACCTCTAAATTTGGATGTTACTAACTCCACATTTTTCTCCCTACTACCTCCCTCAAATAAAACTCTGTGAAAGTTGAGGTATCTTTATGAAATGTTGGCTCGTCCTACTTCTAAAATTGATGGTGTGGAGATAGGCGTTCTGCTTCTGGGACATCTGGTTTGCCTTAGAATGGAAAACATGATTCATCAACAATATTAAATTTATACAACTTGGCCACTTCTAGCTCAAGTGCAACATCATTAGAATCAACTTTTTTGCTTCCTCCTCTATCAGAGGTGCCTTACTACCACTTGAACTCTAGGTGTTATGGGACCTAGTACACCCATTTTCTAAAAGTACTCTTTCATATTGGATGGCTTGTCACTAGTTGATCCATAGATATCCCAAAATTGATTTTCTTAGGTAGGATTGATAGATATCACTGGCTCTCCGAGCATTCGTTTAGAGGCCTTCTTTAATTTTTTTCTCCTTTAAGGTTTTCTTGGAGCTTTGTAAACTTCTCATTTTTCTTAGTAAAAGCATTCATAGATTCAACCCATTCATAATATAAATTTAGGGTTGGTTAAGCCTTAGGTCTTGAAGTCCTTGCCCTGGTTCTTGACATTATTTGTGATTCTCTTGCAACTTTCCTCGTAGGTCTTAACCTCACTGGATGTACCTGTATGGTTATGTGAGCAGTGGAAATAGAGGGATTCTTATTCTCTACTGCTAGTGGTGGTCTTACCTCATGAAACTTAGAAGAGCTTAATTTTTGGTCCACATGAACTTCTTGTACTGGCTCAATAAGCATCTACTTAGGTGACTAATTAGTCACAGGTTGGTCAATAGGTGGTTGTCCTGTTGACTGCTTATTTTTTACAGAGTGTGTTGATAGCTAACGTTGTTCTACCTCCATATCAACATCTTGTTCTTGCCTTCTATTTGGGTAGCTGAAGGTGACTATTCAACCGCACTCTCCTCAATATCTACTACAGGGGATTCTGTTGTAGAATTGGGCTCCTCTATTCTTCACAAATTGTTTTAGTAGAGGCCTTAGAGAGATCCTCTACCTTAGCTTCTAAGTTGGTCTCTTTTTTGGCATCCAACATAATCTAACCAAAAGAAGTAATCCTCTCCTTAGAGTCTGGAGAAGTTGTAGGCATGTCCATTGCTCAATCTATCTGGACTACAATGTCAACCCTGGTTGGTTGACCAACTTTTATTTGCTAAATCTGTAACTTTAATTGTTGCATTGTGTCCTATAGTTGACATATAGTATTGTACAACTCTTGCTAATTTTTTGCAATAGCCTTCCTAGACTCCTAAAAAATAGTCTGCTCTACTTTGTATTTGCCTTCCCAAATGAATTATTGCTCCTTTAATTTCTTCAACTATTTATACAAATCTTCTCCTTGGATTTTTAGGTAAGAAGGTTCATCGCTGGCCATGTCCTGCAGCACCTAGGTAGCAAGTTCATCCTCGGTCATGCCAATGACTTCTTCATCATTTGATGAACTATAGATGACCAAGTATGCTTTCTTTATCCTGCTTTTGGTCCTTGGGTAGATAGTCATCCAAACATATCTTGACATGCTCTGTCCTACTTCCTCATGAAAATATTGAGAAACAAGGGATGGAGTTTACCCTACCTCCCCTATTGATTGATCATGATAGGAGGTAGGTATCGAATTTGTTGGTCCTGATGCCCCTAAAGTCGACTGACTACATGAGTCAGGTGCCTCTATCACCTCCTGCTATTCTGGAATAGCAACAACTTCTTCAGCTTCTTCAATCGATGCTTCCCTATGTGCTTCTGCATGTCTAATTAGGACCGAAATCAACCCATGGTGTACCAGGGTAGTAGTTGTCCCTGCCTGATACCAAATGACCTTGTATTTTAGGGCACATGCTAAATAATATGGGATGTTGATCTTGTCCCCATGTAGTAGATGATTCAAAAAATGAAAATGGTTTGCATTGAGCCATGAATACCTACCTGTGTAGGTGAAGAATTGGGCTACTTTCTCAAAGACTTATCTCTAGAGGTTTGGGAGGTACTATTTTGGTAGTCTAGAGCACTTGATATGTGTTTCTAGATACCCAAAGAACTTTTATGCACATTACGTAGGGTTTATTGAGTGGTAATGTTTACCCAATTGCAAAACCACACTCACCTTAGGATTTTGATCACAAAACCCTCTCTTGCAAAGAAGTTAAAACAAAAACAATTTCTCCAATATTCTGCTATATAAGCATTGCATATGTGTATTAGTAATCTCAATGAAGATATATCAAATGAATACTAGGAACACCTTAGTGATTGCAAGTAACTGTTAACAAGGGGCATGTGTTGGTTTATTTTATTATGCCATATTAATGATTGTTCATGAAACTTAAATGCAAATATGAATTGGCCCTCATATGACCATGATGTAGCCTTAATTCCTTTTATCTTGAATATTTTTAGGTATATTTTATCTTCCTTTATTAAGTAGATTTTAAACAAGTTTTATCTTGTATTAAATCCTACTTTAAGCATGAAGATGAAGATTAAAATCTATCTATGGATGTGAATATGAAATGATGAATAGATTGATTAAATGTAGCTTATATCATGAATATAAAGATAGCCTTTGGTATAATTAATAAATTATCCATCTTTGATGAAATTAAGTTTCATAAAGATAGGACAATTTATTGCCTTCAAATAATGCCTTAAAATGTTATCATAAATTATTCCTCTTTACTGAAATCACGATTTTCATAAAGAGGAAATAATTTAATGCTTTAAAACAATAACCTTTGATGTAATGTATAAATTACCTCTCTTAAATGAAATCAAAATTTTCATAAAGAAAAATAAATTTATTGCTCCAAAAATGATGGCTTATGGAATGCCATTAAAAATCACCCCCTTTAATGAAATTGAAATTTTCATAAAGGAAAGTTCATTTATGCTTGCAAATAAAAATTTAAATCAGAAAAATTTTGATTTACCTTTAAAATGTGAAAATAAAATTCCAAAATTATAAAAATCTGCATAAAACAGTCATTTTCAACAATTTTTATAAAATCGAAATGACTTCGAAATGAGCTCAAATTTATTTTGAATGAAATATTGATGCTCATTCTTCAAGCCCATGTATTTATTTTTGTCATTTTAATTTTTATTTTAATATCCGAATTTTTAAAAAAATATGCAAAAAGAAGGGTTAGTAAAACAAAAATAAATAAAAATCTGGAAATAAACTTGAATGCTGAAAACGTAAACATGCAAAGCTTTATCAGTTTGATGGCATTCTATCCTGCAAAACTAAAGATGTGAGAAAATTTGGCATGCAACCTAGTCTATTTCAACCTGCATTTGCACAATCAAAATAAACCAAGTGCTAGCTCCTAAGGACACAGAAAAGAAATTCCAGACTTCAAACATTCAATGATGTGACCATAAAAAATGCATCTAACATCATCTATAAGTCCAAAACCTGAAAAAGGAAAGATAAAGAAATTAAATCCAAGCATGCAAAGATTTTTCTCCTATTTTACTAACAAAATCCAAATTTCTGAAAAAAAAAATTGCATTAAAAATAAGTTGTTTGCTTTTACAACTGATTTCTAGCAGCATCTCTAGTTTTCCCAAAAACAACCAGCCTCTGTTATAGCGTCTACAAAAAGTATTTGAAATTTTCATTTTCCCCTTCTCCTTCACCTTCCCTCTTCTCTGGTTTGGCAACATTTTACTTTCTATTTCACTTGGTTTGGACTTTTTTGTCTTTATCTCAAATGTTATAAATTTAATAATAATATCACATGTTATCAAATTGCTTTGCACATATGTGTAAACTCTACCAAACCAATTATTGGACTCTGTAATGTAGCATGTGGTAATGACCAACTTAATAATGCCTCTCAAGCATTATTATTTCAAACTCTTATCTTTATCATCATTTTTCTCGCACACGTGCAACCACTACTATCCTAAAATAAATAATGAATAAATCATATATGTATGACCATTTTGATTATGTGTACATGGCCGAGGTAATGAATATTTTGATATTCATTCCCCTCATATTACCCCTTGAATTTGTGTTGCACTGTCATCACGTAAATGATCATCAACAAACCCATTTTCGTTTATGTTTTGTTGCTGGTTAGGTCTACAAACCCACTTTGCTAGTCATTGATGTTGGGTCTCTTCCACTCCTTGCCATACACCAAACCACCTTGTCGTTGCATAAACCATGGGCCCATTATTTGCTTTCATATCTCATCCAGTCATCTCGTCAACTGCGTAATCGTTCCACCTCATCGCCGAGCTAGTTGGCCTCTACTCCGAAATTTTGGTTCCCATAGAATTCTATGACCAAAGTGAACGTTACAACCAATATCCTAATATGCTGCCATTGAATAGGGTGATGTTTAACAAAATTTATTATTTCTTTTTCTCATTGCACCAACACCATATTCATTTCGATGGGCATATCTCAAGTCTCCAGAACAAGCATAAAGAAGTTTTATCTTTTGATTGCAGTGGTTATGGAATCAATTTTCATCATGCATATTTTTCCCTAATAGCCTCATTGGTCTCACTGACTTTTGTGAGTTCGTCATCCTTGCCTCTACACTGAAAATCTGCCACATGCATGTAATACCATAATCTTCTATTCATCGTGCAACTAGTGACGCTGCTATTGTTGCTAAGTGATAAAATTATTGAAATCTCCCTTGTGCTCGGGTTGATTAATCAAATTACATTGCAACACATCACCCTTCCAATATTTCCACTGCTTCATCAAATATGTCAATGCCCACTAATATTGTGGTACATATCGTCTGACATTTATTCCAATTAGACTTGGCCAACAAAATGGGAAGCAATTCCTCCAATGAAAGTTTGTTCAATATTTTAATGTTTCCATGGAATATGTCCTCTATTCCTGGATTATCATCTGCCCTGTGCTATAAAAATCATATCCTTCTTCGGACCCTTGAACATACTATCTTCTGCTTTATTTCCTTTCATAAAAATTTCATATAATGAACTCTGCTTTCTACTGTATACTTTGACAGTAGTCCACGGTAACTCTTGTCAATGGTACCTTTCATAGCTTCCATGTTCAACGAATTGTCCACGTCGAAGGATGCATCGCCATCTACTTTAGCCTCACCCTGCACGTGTTCATCCACCAAGTCGACATTGGTACCAGCAAATATATGGCAATCTATTAAAATTCCCATCTACAAATCTACAATAGTTCTGGAAACCATCAAAACTTCACTGCTCTTGAAACTAGCTACATTTAGTTAGGATCATCTTCTAACAGACATGTTTGATCAAATTTTGTGTTAATTTTATACTCTATTCGATAGTCTTCCCGTAGCTAAGTCATCTGCATTGGCATCCTCACCCATTGCAACCCGCGGGTTTTATCTTCCTATAAATATGTTAATGTTTCTCTGCCATGCTGAAGACCCTACACAATTAACACATCATGGTAAATCATCACCTGCTATAGTGGTTTAACATTTTCCATGGTCAACCTTCTCCGATATTCAAGTGCCATGTCTTGTGGTGCCAAGGTGTATCAATGTGTTTTATTTAATCCTTAGGTCCACATCATCATTTATTCAGTTGGTAGCCCTAAACAAAATTCTTGAACTAATGGCTACATCATCATCATCGTGTAATTTAGCATCCACGTGCTTCGATCATGTAGGCCATGGCTTCATCCGTCTAGCTCATTATTAAACTTCGCTTCGATGTTGTCACCCACTATCCACTGTGGGGTTAAAATTTAGAAATCCACATCACCATGAAACATCTACACTTCCAAGCTTGGTCATCTCACACGAAACCCCACACTAGTGCCACCTTGGCCAAAATTCTGCCTTACAACCCATCGTTGTCATGGGGCCATCGGTCTCAGCATCCTACAAGAGATATAAAAAATAAAATAACCTTAGATTGAAAACCATAACTTTAGCTTTAATACAAATACCTAAAATCAAAACTTAACCCTCCTCTACCATTATGTAATTACTTGCAATGAAGCCTTACACACAGGGCATTAGACTTATATCATGCATGAATGTAAAATCCCTAACATTACACTCCTTGTTTTTGCAATATAAGGTAAGAGGGATACCGTTGATAAAAATATTATTTCCTTTAAAATTCTTTTTTAATATTATTTTAATGTATATATATATTAATTATTATTATTATTATTTTATTATTATATATATGAAATATATATATATATATATATATATATATATTATTTATTATTTTCATTTTATATATTATTTGAAACATACAAATGAAAGAAGACAAAAATTTAACAATAAGATAGCTAACAACAAAATTGACAATAAATATTGTCGACAACAAATTGACGATAAAAAATCATCGACAACAAATTGATGATAAAAATATCATCGACAACAAATTGACGATAAAAAATCATCGACAACAAATTGGTAAAAACTACAAACCCAAAACAAAGCAAAGCATTAGACACTTAAAACAAAATGCAAACACCCAAATACCAAAACAAAAGGTGGGTCCCCAATTTTGGGGCGAGTTGTGCGACAGTCACAACAAATGGTGACTCTGCTGGGAAATGCTCCTGAGCATTTCGGGTGAAGAACCCAATCTGAAATGAGAACACACAAGATCAACGAAATACAAATTATTTAGCGATGTCCCAAGAAGGTGGGGGTAAACAACTTCGAATAAAAACAATTAATCCATCTGCCTTTGCTCAGTGTGTGAAAAAGTGATTCATTTTTGCATCTCTAAAAACCTTTTAGATTCCATCATCTGATTCACATTTAGGCTATGAAGCATGACTCATAAAAGAAAACTTTTATAGATAGAGCCCTACTTCTAGTCAAGCATCTATAGCCCCGATAGGGTTTATCTAACTCACCCTTGTGTCTTTCTTAATACTTTGCAAAGCCTTTCTTATAATCGAGCTATGTCTAGATAGAGCCCTACTACCAGTCAGGCATCCATAGCCCCGATAGGGTTTATCTAGATTTTGTGACTGATTTGATCAAGCTTTTCAATGCTCATTTTTCTCTTTTTTCTTTTTTTTTTAATAGCTTTGCAAACATTTATGTATCACTAGGGTTAGGAAGCATAGAGATAGAGCATGTTGAATTTTTGCCTTAATCTACAAATCAAGACAACTTCATCCTTCACAATTTCTAGAAATACCCTTTAATATGTGAGTTACATGTGGAGCTTTAGCGAAATATTTCATTGTTCTACTCTCCACCATTTTAGTCCCAAAATCTGAGCATGATCACAAAATAATTCATCCCCCTTTTCTCAGGTTCACCTACTTTCATATTAGATATTCCAACCTACTTAACAAAGGAACACAAAAAATGGGCTAGAGACCATAAGTTAGCGACCATGAAACATCACCTCAAAACAAGGGAACAACCCAAAACATAAAACTAAAAAAAAAAAAAAAAAAAAAAAAAAAAAAAAAAACCAAAACTATATACAAATGTACAATATGGTACAGGATGGTGCAAAGCTTGAACTATCACTTCCCTGGATCCCAAACATGATTAGCACATTTCAAAAGACATATAACATGATATGCATGCCAAGTTTTACAGAAATCCAACGAAAACAAGATTAGGCCAAACAATACAACAATCTTCATCTTGCCTCTCTCACCCCACCAATTTGATTTAGTTCCATTAATAATCCCATAGGTGAGCTTCAAATCATTAAATTGATTAGACAATATTTGATTTTCAATTCTTTCTTGTCTATTCCTTAATATGTCAATTTCACAATTCAATTCATGATTTAGAATTAGGCTTTCCTTTTCAAATATGAGATCTTGCAAACAAGAGCCTATTTCTAAAAATTTCAAAGCCAATTCATTATTCATGTTTTTAGGCCAATCAAACTTATGCAAAAATTTACAAGCATCTAGGATATCTACTAAATGAGAATCATTATAAGTTTTTATCCTAGATTCTATTATTAATTGTTGATGAATTTGATTTAACAATTCAAGTGCATCAACTTCTTTTTCATTCAACAAAGCATTCTTATTAGAGGTGTGAGTAGAAATCAACTCTAGTTCTTCATTCACCTCTAATGGCATTTCATCATAAATAACATTTGAATCCAATGAGTGATTATACAAATCTTCACCTGAAGCTTGGATGCTTGGACACAAAAGGTTAGATTCTACCTTTTGTATATTTTCATTTACCAAGACTTGGTGAGGATTTGCAATTCCCTCTTTTACCTCATGGTCTTTATCATTTTCATCATCTTGTAGTCTTTCATCTTCATTGATTACCTGTTCATCAAACATACCAAAATTAGGCACCCAATCAAAAGTATGCCCATCCTTTTCAAACATTACATCTTGTTGGTCAAGGTGTGTCAAATAACACATCACCATGATCAATCACTTGAGTTGCTTCAAATAGATCAACCTCTTTGTCATTTGGTTCCAATTCCTTGTTAACCATCCATGGTATCTCTTCATTTGAATCTTCAAAACAATCATGCGAATTTGTATCCAAATTTTCAATAGTCAAGAATGAAATAGAAGATTTTACCTCTTCCTCATCTAAAATAGATGAGTCATAAGAAACATTTACCATTTCTTCCCTTTCTATTTCAACAAGATCTTCAATAAATTCATATTCAACATGATCTAATTTGGGAACTTTCTCTATTCTTGCAAATGCAATATCTTCATGTGAAATGGTGATTTTAGCATCCTGCATGTCAATAGAAATCTCATCAATAGGGGTGTGAAAAGTAGATGATTCTTCATATCTTCCCCAACCATTGTAAAAATTGTCATCTAAATTCGTGGGATGAAACTCTATTGTATCTGTGACATGATATTTTGATTCATCTATCAATTATTTTTCTTCTTTGTCCTTGGTAGTAGAATCATTATCATTTTCCAACACTTGATGAGATTCCAACCCTTCTTCCAAAACATTCTCAAATTGTATAGGACTTGTAATATCCTCATGCGAGAAAGCAATTGTATTATCCTGCATATCAATTGACACAAAAGTTTCATTAGAAGGTTTGGAGTGAGTGTATTCTTCCCACTTCTTCCAAGAATCATAGTAATCATCTTCCAAAATCAAGTGGTGATGCTCAACTACTTCTTCAACATCTTCCAATTCATCAACGTGTTTCTCATCAAATTCACCTTCACCTTCCTTAGATGGTTCAATGATTTCCAAAATTGGGCTACTCTTTGTATTCAAGTTTGCAAGACTATCACAATCCACATTTGTAACCCATGATTCAATTTCATCACAATTTGGAAGGTGTGAGTTTTCTTGACCATCAGTTTCAAGAATCTCATCCAAAGTGTCTTCCGAGAACAAGTGGTGAAATTCTATTATGTCTTCAAATTCATTTATTGATTCTCTTTCAATTTCACTTTCAACCACTTTATTCAATTCTATGGAAGGTTCTGTCCTATCACATATCTCAAAACTAATTAGATTTAGGACACCTCCATTATCTGAATACTCATGCATTTCTAGAAATGAACCCATCTCTACACAATCCTCATTGGTGGATGTTGGCTTGGCAACTTGCACCTCCTCTTGGATGATATCTAAGGTGGTTATAATATTTGGACATTCAAATTCATCCCCTTGATCATTCACCTTAGGCATCATTGGAGTGGAGGGTGCTATATTAGATGGTTGGTGTAGGTTGGCATCAATAACTCTAGAAGAACAATCTCTCATGGGAACATGTTGTGCCTCCACTTGCCATTGTTCTACCATTATTGTGACCTCATAGATTCTATGCAAATATGGGTCATCAAGATTTTCCCTTAAAAGTGTAGCAAGTATGGGGGGTATGGCTCCCATGTATACTTGAATAGCTTCCTCTTCTGTTATGTCATAATTTTCCCACACTTGAGTGTACAACTCATAGAACCTCTCATTGAATTGACTCATGGATTCATTAGGCTCTTTACGAATAGAGTTAAACTAATTTTATACTAGGTCAACTTGATTTCCAAAATGGTAAAGAAATGTTGCTTCTAGTTGAGCCCAAGAAGCCTTAACCTCTAAAGGTAATTGGCCATACCAACCCATTGATCTGTCATCCAATATGTATGAGAATAACCTACAAGCAACATCCTCATGGAAAATTTACCATTGAAATAATATGCTCTTGTAGATATGCAATTTTTGTATGTATCCTAATGTCTCATTTTGACTAAACTATCGTAGAAACTCCAATACAATTTCAAGAATTTGATGGGGTATTCCAAGTATTTTTAAAAGACTATAATAGTCCCCTAACATAGATACCATTCTTGTTCTTAAAGATACCATTTCTCTTACATCAAATGTCGCCATTAGTGAAACTCAAAGAATAACTTCAGAATCAACTTTGTTAGTCAAATAAAGATATCTTGCAAAGAAGCATAAAATGACTAACAATTTTCAAATGATTAAATCATAAAGATCATCATGTTAGCATCATCCCAAAATATATGCATCAATTAAACCATGACATTGAAGAACATTCTCAAATTTGCAAAAATGTTAGTATTAACACATCATCAAATAGAGAATGTTAGAATCAATGAAAGTGATCATATGGAAACAAAATCTCGTTAGTCAAGACCAATGTCTTTGAATAAATATTTCAAGTAACATGAACAATTTAGCATCTAAATAGCAATAAAATAAATCAATTCATGCCCTCTTAGCTCCCAAAGTGTTGAGTGTTAAATGAGGCCAAAGATGCTAATCAAATGGACTTGAAATATTTAGCAATTTAAAACTCTCAAAGTTACACCAAATCACATTATTCATTGCATGAACAATTCAAAAGCATTTAAAACAATAATGAACAATTTAGCATAAATAAAATAACACCAATTCATGCCCTCCTTCTAGCACCAAAATGTTGAGTGGTAATTTTACCCAATTGCAAAATCACACTCACCCTTAGGATTTTGATCACAAAACCCTCTCTTGCAAAGAAGTTAGAAACAAAACAACTTCTCCAAGGTCTCCACTATATTAGCATTGCACATGTGTATTAGTAATCTCAATGAAGATATATCAATTAAATGCTAGGAATACCTTAGTGATTGCAAGTAACTGTTAACAAGGGGCATGTGTTGGTTTATTTTATTATGCCATATTAATGATTGTTCATGAAACTTAAATGCAAATATGAATTGGCCCTCATATGACCACGATGTATCCTTAATTCCTTTTATCTTGAATGTTTTTAGGTAGATTTTATCTTCCTTTGATTAAGTAGATTTTAAACAAGTTTTATCTTGCATTAAATCCTACTTTAAGCATGAAATAGAAGATTAAATCTATCTATGAATGTGAATTTAAAATGATGAAAAGATCCATTAAATGTAGCTTCTATCATGAAGATAAATATAGCCTTTGATATAATTAATAAATTATCCCTCTTTGATGAAATTAATTTTCATAAAGAGACAACAATTTATTGCTTTAAAATAATGGCCTTAAAATGTCATTATAAATTATCCCTCTTTAATGAAATCAAATTTTCATAAAGAAGAAATAATTTAATGCTTTAAAACAATAGCCTTTGATGTAATGTATAAATTACCTCTCTTTAATGAAATCAGAATTTTCATAAAGAGAAGGTGAATTTATTGCTCTAAAAATGATGGCTTATGGAATGCCATAAAAATTACCCCCTTTAATGAAATTGAAATTTTCATGAAGGGAAGTTCATTTATGCTTGCAAATAAAAATATAAAGCTGAAAAAATCTGATTTACCTTCAAAATGTGAAAAAATAAAATTCTGAAATTATAAAAATCTGCATAAAACAATCATTTTCAACAATTTTTATAAAATCGAAATGGCTTTGGAATGAGTTCGAATTTGTTTCGGATGAAATATTGTATCTCATTCTTCACACCCATGTATTTATTTTTATCATTTTATTTTTTATTTTTATTTTAATCCTCGAAGTTTAAAAAAATATGCAAAAAGAAGGGTTAGAAAATAAAAAAAAAAATCTGAAAATAAACTTGAATGCTGAAAACGTAAACATGCAAAGCTTTATCAGTTTGATGGCACCCTATCCTGCAAAACCGAAGATGTGAGAAACTCTTGCATGCAACCTAGTCTATTCCAACCTGCATTTGCACAATCAAAATAAACTAAGTGCTAGCTCCTAAGGACACAGAAAATAAATTTCAGACTTCAAACATTCAATGATGTAACCATTAAAATGCATTAAACATCATTTATAAATCCAAAACCTGAAAAAGGAAAGATAAAAAAATTAAATCCAAGCATGCAGAAAATTTTCTCCTCCTATTTTACTAACAAAGTCCAAATTTCTGAAAAAATATTTGCATTAAAAATTAGCTCTCTGCTTTTACAGATGATTTCCAATAGCATCTCTAGTTTTCCCAAAAAAAACCAGCCCCTGTTACAACGTCTAAAAAAAGTATTTAAAATTTTCTTTTGCCCCTTCACTTGGTTTGGCCTTTTTTGTCTTTATCTCAATTTTTATAAATTTAATAATAATATCACATGTTATCAGCTTGCTTTGCACATATGTGTAACCCCTACCTAACCAATGACTGGACTCCGTCACATAGTATGTGTTAACGACCAACTTAATAACGCATCTCAAGAATTATTCTTTCAACCTCTTGTCTTTATCGTCATTTTTCTTGCACGCGTGCAACCACTACTATCCTCAAATAAATCATGAATAAATAATATATGTATGACCATTTTGATTATTTGTACATGGTCGAGGTAATGAAGATTTTGATATTCATTTCCCTCATATTGCCCCCTAAATTTATGTAGTACTATCATTGCTTAAATGATCATCAACAGACCCATTTTCATCTATGTTTTATTGTTGGTTAGGTCTACCTAGACCGTACCTTCATTCGTGCAACATACCCACTTTACCAGCTGTTGATATTGGGTCTCTTCCATTACTCCTCATCGTTCGTAGAATCACCTTGTCATTGCATAAGCCATGGGCCCATTGTTTGATTTTATATCTCATCCAGTCATCCCGTCAACTACGTAATCATTCCACCTCATCGCTGATCTAGTTGGCCTCTACTTCAGTGTTTTGGTTCACATCGGATTTTACAACCAAAGTGGACATTGCAACCAGTATCCTAATATGCTGCCATTGAATAGGATGATGTTTAAAAAATTATTATTATTTTTCTCACTACACCAACACCATATTCCTTTCGATGGGCATATCTCAAGTCTCCAAAACAGGCATAGAGAAGTTTTGTGTTTTGATCGCAGTGGTTATGGCATCAATTTTCATCATACACATTTTACCCTAATAGCCTCATCGGTCTTGTTGACTTTTGTGAGTTTGTCATCCTTGCCTCCGCACTGAAAAATCTGCCACATGCATGTAATACTGTAATCGTCTATTCATCATGCAACTGGTGACACTGCTATTGTTGCTAAGTGATAAAATTACTAAAACCTTCCTTGTGCTTGGGTTGATTAATCAACTTAAACTGCAACACATCACCCTTCCAATATTTCCACTGCTTCATCAAATATATCAATGCCCACTAATACCATGGTACCTATCATCTGACATATATTCCAATTAGACTTGGCCAATGAAATGGGAAGCAATTCCTCCAACAACAGTCTGTTCAATATTTTAATGTTTTCATGGAAGATGTCCTCCATTCCTGGATTATCATCCATCCTATGCTGTAAAAATCATGTCCTACTTCGGACCCTCGAAAATACTATCTTTTGCCTGGTGTCCTTTCATAACAATTTCATACAATGAACTCTGCTTTTTGTTGTATACTTCGATAGTAGTCCACAGTAACTCTTATTGTCGGTGCCATTTTTAGCTTCCACGTTCAAAAAATTATCCACATCAGAGGATGCATCACCATCTACTTTAGCCTCATCCTGCACGCATTCATCCACCGAGTTGACATTGGTACCAACAAAGACATGGTAATATATTCAAATTCCTGTATACAAATATACAATGAGTTTTGGAAACCATCAAAACTTCACTGCTCTTTAAACTAGATGCATTTGTTTAGGATCATCTTCTAATAGACGTGTTTGATCAAATTTTGCGTTAATTTTATACTCTATTTATAGCCTTCTCATAGCTAATTCATCTGCATCGGCATCCTCACCCACTACAACCCGTAGGTCCATGCAAGTGGGTCTACAAATTCTCCAATCGCTTTTATCTTTTGTAAATATTTTAATGTCTCTCTGCCATTCTGAAGACCCTAAAAAATTAACACATACCGGTAAATCATCGCTTGCTATAGTAGTTTAATGTTTTCCATGGTTAGCCTTATCTAGTATTCAAATGTCATGTCGTATGGTACCAAGGTGTGTCAATATGTTTTGTTTAACCCTTAGATCCATGTCATCATTTCTCCGGTTGGAAACCCTGATGAGCATCAAAAATGCTCATATTTTGTATACAATTTCTTGATTATTATGCGGTTGTATAATAAGGATTGCATATGTTTATAAATGATTATATAATTATTTGATGAAATTATGCGTGTTATCTAATTTATGTGTTTTCAGTGTGTTTTTGTGGAATTGCAGTTGATTTAGTTATATTTGGATCAGTCGAGGTCTTTTCATGGACCTGGCACTTTGTTTCTTTTGGAATCAACGTAGAGAAGGTAGGCGCCTTCCTCTTCTAGGAAGGTGCCAAGGAAATACAAGCGCCTTCCTCTCCTAGGAAGGCGCCAATAGAAGGCCAACGCCTTCCTCTTCCAGGAAGGCACCAAAGGAAAAGAAGTGCCTTCCTCTCATAAGGAAGGTGATGACAAGAAGGCGCCACTAGAAGGCAAGCGCCTTCCTCTCATAAGGAAGGTGCCACTAGAAGGCAAGTGCCTTCCTCTCATAAGGAAGGCGCCACTAGAAGGCAAGAACCTTCCTCTCATAAGGAAGGCGCCACTAGAAGGCAAGTGCCTTCCTCTCATAAGGAAGGCACCGATAGGAAGGCGCCACTAGAAGGCAAGCGCCTTCCTCTCATAGGAAGGCACCAATAGAAGATAAGCGCCTTCCTCTTCCAGGAAGGCACCAATGACAGTAAGGCACCTTTCACATAGAGAAGGTGCCCGACATACTTAGGCACCTTCCTCATAGGGAAGGCACCCATGTTCTTCGCCCATTGACCAGACAAGCACGACGTGGACAACAACGACTGGTGCAGTTCCAACTCTATGTCATGTAGAGCTAAATTGGGGATCACACCGACGTATGAGAACATCCTACCAATGCCAGGTGAAGCACAAACCAATCAGTGAACACGCCATCGTTAGAACCGAATGCCAGTTTTAGCAGACGTCGATCACATTTACCAGACTATCTTAGTTTAGTCTGGAATGAATCGACTATTATAACTTCTTTGTAATAGAAGTTCTGTGGGTGTGCTATATAAACACACATAGACCTCTCTGAGAAGATATATAGGAGGATATAGAATATTTTGATAGTAATTATAGAGAGATATACAAAGAAGCATTGTAATACTTTGATAATCATAATACAGTTCTAAGAGTTTCTAAGTGCATGTTCAGCTGGGAGGAAGCTGCTGGAGCCTAGGCCCACTCCAAGCCAGTATTTCTTCCCCTATTTTTCTTGTGTTTTTCTAGATTAGTTTACCGCTTTTATAAGATTTTTTATCGCATTGCTATTTCTAGTATTTGTAGTAGGTTCATTTCCAGGAATGTGTGAATATTTCCTTTTTGTAGATTTAATTGTTTTTATGTAAATTATTGAGGAGTGCATGAATGATTGACAACCGTTTGAAACACCCCCCAATAGTAGAACTAGTGGACTCATCTCAAGTGGTATTGTGAGTAATCTTGTTCAAGACCCTTCGCAAGTTTACGAAGCTCCCTGGGTTGATAAATTAAATGCACGGGCATGTGACAAAAGTAGGAAAGAAGTTAACCTTGTTTGGCCCGCAACATTTTGGCACCATTGTTGGGGAAGCGTCTCAACTAGATTATCTACAATACCTAGAAACCTTCCATCTAACCTTGTATGAGTTCTTCAAGAAGAAGAGGACCTAATGGTAGGTTCATAAAAACCAATCCATCAAAACCTGAGTCAGCCAAACATTCTGAATTTGAATTAGACTCGCCCGACCCACCTCCAACAATCCATTGGAGTGAGGAGCCACACTTTGTGCAAAGTGCCTCCTCATCCCATCAACGTGGGGAAGAACAAATCATCATAAATCCCCTATTTAATAGGACACCCTTAGAGGAAGCCCTGTTGTGGAAAGTTGTAGAATATCGGACGATAACACCAGACAACCTTAGAGCCTTGACTCAGAAAGTCTTAAATGATCGTAAGGCCATAAATACTACATTAGAGACCACATTTCCTAAAAAAATGGCTGACAATGAAGAAGTCTCATCTGGATTTAGTTTCTCGATTGAAGGAGTAGGAGATACCAAAATGAAAAACATATCCCCTGCTCACCTTTCGACCTTCAGAGGATACCCAACTGAGGACCCCGACCTATTTTTATTTAAGTTTGATGTCTTATGCAGGTCTGTGGACTACAAATATGATATGCAAAAGTTGAAACTCTTCCCTTCCACGTTGGATGATGCAGCTCTATGGTGGTTCATCGGTCTGGGAGACAAACACATTGCCACTTGGGATCAAATGAAGAAGCTCTTTTTAGAGCAATACCAAGATTTTGGGAGAGCAAGAGACTCCAGAGAAGAGGTCCTGAGCATGATGCAGAAATAATATGAGTCTCTCGAGGAATACTGGGAGAGATTCAACTTCAATCTTCAATGATCTCCTCACACGAAACTATCTGATAAGTCCCTCAAAAGCATCTTTTTGAGAGGACTTACCAATGAATCACTGGAGGCTCTTAACATGATCTCTGGAGGTGATGTCTACCAACACGCTATGGAAGACATCCGACAACTATGTCGAAACTACTCAAGAAGGAGAGGCAAGACCACTTCTAGAACCATGAAAGTGACTACTTCAGTCATGAAGACAGAAATAGGTAACATGTTGGAAGATTTAAAGAGCGAAATGCTCTCATCTCTAGCATTGCAGATGGATACGCTGTTGTTAGAGAAAAAGAAGCAAGAAAATGAAGCAGCATTGGCTTATTTCTATCCAAAATGTAGAGGGAAGCATGCAAAGAATGCATGCCCGAAGAACAAAGTCAGAGTATGCGCAGTTTGTAGGCTAAACCATAAAACTCGATTGTGCCCGCAACTGCCCAGTAATCAGGAGGATGCTGAAAGCACAGATGCCTACTTCATAGGCAATCGAAAGAGTTGGCCACAACCCCCTATGGGGAATATGCCAACCGAAATGTCGTCATATGGGGGAGGACCATACATGCACCAAGGTCCACCTCAACCACCTAACATGGGGTGGTGGGGGCCATCACCCTGGTCCAATGCACCCCCAATAGCATTCCCGAACCAGCAGCCATGGATGCCATATCCATATCCTGGGCAGCAGTGGAGAGGCCACACTCCATGGAATCAGGCTCCACAGAATGTAGCACCAGCTCACCCCCAATAGAATTTACCGATGTTTCTAGCAGTGAGACCTGCGTAGCTACCCGCACAACCGACGACAAATCCAAATAATAGGGTGAACCAACCAACATACAACATGGAGGGTGAGATGTATCCGATGTACCATATTCAACTTAGGTCTGGTAGATAGCTAGGAGTAGGAACACCTCCACTAGTAGAAGAGGAGGAAGAGGTAGGAGAAACACCTCTTGTAGAAGAGGTGATAGAAGAAATGCCTGAGAGAGCAAAGGCTCCATTTCCCAATCGACTGCAAGAATAGAGGAAAGTAACGCAGCCGGAGTTCGATATCTTGTCTAGCTTGAAGAACCTCACCATGACAATTCCATTATTTCAAGCCATCCGAGATGTTCTGATATATACCAAGGCGATAAGAGAGATGTGTCTAAGGAAGCCAGGATGAAGAGCAACCCAGACTATCAATGTCATGGGTAAACTAGCAGATTTGATGATGGGCAAAATGTGCCATCCAAAGTATGCAGACTCGGGCAGCCCGATGTTGACTATAAAAATTGAGGGACATTCCCTATCCAATACGTTGGTCGATCTCGGAGCAGCCATCAATGTAATGCCTCAGGAGACCATGCAGAGGCTACAACTCACGAACCTGAAACCCACTGCGATAGTGTTGTAGCTGGCCGATCGATCGACCATGGCATCGAAAGGAATGTTGGAAGATGTAATAGTGATAGTCAGTGCATGGGAATACCCAGTCGAATTTTTAGTCCTGCAATCTAAAACTAGGTTGGGTGGTTACCCACTCATCTTGGGAAGGCCATGGATGGAAATAGTTGATGCTTACATCAGCTGTCGGGATGGGCTGATGACCATCTCTGATGGATGAAATTTTAAAAGGTTGACTATTTCACCCCCAACATAGTCCGTCGACTCAGTAGGAGAACCCATGTTGATCGAGCATGAAATTCCTGAGCTATCCATGATCCAGCCAGTGATGACGTTGGATGAGTTGGCAAAAGAAGATGAAGATGGTGCTATTGTGGAGTTCCTCCATGGGGAGTCCTCCATCTCCGCACCTGGATCACCGTTGGCTGGCACCCAAGATCACCACATTCAACAGATACACGTCGGGCCAGGAAGAACATTGAATGTCAGTAGTGGGTTGACTCCCACACAATTGATGAAAGTAGAAGAGCTCCTAGTTAGACACCAACAGGCATTCGCATGGGATTACTTAGATATGAAGGGTATCAACCCAAAGATCTGTACCCATCGTATATACCTAGATGATCAAGCAACTCCAAGCAGGCAACCACAGAGAAGAATGAATCCGACAATGAAAGACATTGTCAAGGAAGAACTGCAAAAAATCTTGACTACCGGATTCATCTATCCAATTTTTGATAGCAGAGTGGGTATCACCGTTAGTGGTAGTCCCTAAAAAGAATGGGAAATGGTGAATCTGTGTGGACTACAGAGCATTAAACAAAGCGACCAAGAAGGACCACTTCCCGCTCCCGTTCATTGATCAAGTCTTGGATACACTCTTAGGGAGGAAGTATTTCTCCTTCCTAGATGGATTCAGTGGATACAACCAGATCCAGATAGGAGAAGAGGATCAGGACAAGACAATGTTCACCTACCCATGGGGAACGTTTGCCTATCGGGTATTACCTTTCGGATTGTGCAACGCACCTGCCACCTTTCAAAGGGTGGTGCTTAGCATATTTTTAGACATGATGGGAGACGCGGTCAAAGTATACATGGATGACTTCACCGTCTATGGAGAAACCTTTGACGAGGCAATGACAAACTTGGAAAGAGTGCTCGAAAGAAGCAAGGAAAATAGTTTGTCCCTGAGCAACGAGAAATGCTTTATGATGATGCAAGAAGGCATCGTACTGGGACACCACCTCTCCATAGAAGGAATAAAGGTTGATAAAAGAAAAATTGAGGTCATCAGAGACCTACCCAGCCCTAGAACACAAAGAGAGGTGAGGAGTTTTCTTGGATCAGCCGGGTACTACCGATGATTTATCGTCGAATTTAGCAAAATTGCAAAACCACTGCACACTCTATTATCTAAAGATGTGGAGTTCAATTGGATGGAAGACTGCGAAGAAGCATTTCAGTTGCTTAAAGAGAAATTGATATCCGCATCGATTTTAAGAGGACCAAATTGGGCCATACCATTCCATATCTATTGTGATGCATCCAACGGTGTGATTGGAGCAGTCCTCGGATAGAAGGATGGCAAAGAATTTTACACCATCTACTATGTCAGCAAAAACTTGGCAGGAGCCGAGCTCAACTACACGATGACGGAGAAGGAGTTCCTTGCAGTTGTGCATGCCATAAACAAATTCTGCCATTATATCATCGGGTATAAGGTATTTTTCCACATGGACCACATGGCTATCAGATACTTGATGAGCAAGCCGGCCATTGGTGGAAGAATTATCAGGTGGCTCTTGTTACTGCAGGAATTTGACATCACAATAGTCGACAAACCAGGCAAGGACAATGTCATAGCAGATTTTCTATCCAGATTGATATCGACAGACCATACAACAGTGGAAGACCAGTTTTTGGATGAACATTTGTTCACCATTAGTGAGAAAATCCCATGGTACGTAGATATAGCCAATTACTTGGCCACCGAAAGAACCTCACCTGCTCTCTCTTTCCAAGAAAAGTAGGCGGTCATAGAGAAAAGTGCATCGTTCCTATGGATTGATGGCCTCCTATTCAAAATAGGACGTGACCAGATTATAAGGAGATGCGTAGCAGAGCAAGAGTTCTCAGAAGTACTCAAAGCATGTCATGACGAACCATGCGAAGGACACTTTGTAGGGAAACAAACTGCCTACAAAATCCTACAGGCTGGGTACTTTTGGCCCACTCTGTTCAAGGATGCAGCTGCGTACGCCAGCAAGTGTGATGAATGCCAAAGAATGGGTAGACCAACCCATCGAGATGAAATGCCCCTCCAGCCTCAGGTACACCTAGAACCCTTCGATAAGTGGGGCATGGACTTCGTGGGACCAATTAATCCACCTTCAATAGGGAGGAGGTTTATTTTGGTTCATACAGATTACGTCACCAAATGGGTTGAAGTTCAAGCGTTGAGAGATTCAAAAGAAAGAACAGTCACCAATTTCTTATTTGCCCACATTTTTACATGATTTGGGGTCCCTAGAGAGATAACAACAGACCAGGGGCCTCAATTTACCTCTAGGTTGATCAAAGAGTTGATGGATCAATACAGAGTTTGACACAATAAAACTACACCCTACCATCCATAGGAAAATGGGCAAGTGGAGGTGATGAACAGAGAAATAGAGAACATCCTAATGAAGACCATGCAACAACATAGAAAGGATTGGGCTACACGGTTGTTGGAGGTAGTCTGGGCATATAATACCACGTGGAAATCCACCACAAGCTTCACACCCTTCCAACTGGTCTATGGGAAGAGTGCGATGATGCCCATTGAATTTGAAATCAAGACATTGAGGATGACTTCAGAATTGAACTTGAGCTTGGATGATGCTCAAGAAGAAAGGATTCGACAGCTAGATTAGCTGGACAAAATCTGAATGGATACTCTGTAGAGAATGGAAATCATACAAAAGCAAAGAAAGTGGTGGCATGATCGCCACATTAAACTAAAGCAGTTCCAATAAGGAGAATGGGTGTTGTTGTACGATTCTTAGTTCTAAGAAAGAAAAGGTAAATTAATGCAAATATGGATGGGACCGTATGAGGTGGTAGAGCTCATCAAGAATGGGGTAGTGCATGTTAGAACAATTGATGGCAGCAACACCGTGTTAATGGTCAATGGCCACCGACTACGTCCCTATAACACATCCAAAACCTTATAGGTGGAATCCAGAATAGATGTGGGGGAGACCCCATCTTGTTAGATCCGGACCAAAATCTTAACAGGAAAAATAATGGGCATGGAGGTGCTCACCAAAATCAGTTAATTTAGTTTTTTTTCTTATAGTGTGTTTTGCAAGGACGACGCCCGCATGCAAGCTGTAGGCATCCTAACCCAGGGCCTAACAGGCATGAAATGCGTCTAACTACATTTATTTTTCTTTCTTTTCATTTGCTTTTTGCAGGTGGAGGACCTGACAGCATGAGGAATAGGTATCTGGGAAACCAGGCCTGATTCGGCTCAGCATTTCGACATCGACACTCATAGGTAGAAGTTGAGGCAGCATGAAGCAAGACTGAGAAGGCTTGATCACCCTTTCCCAGTCAATCGCAACATGATTACCGAGAATAAGGCACCTTCCACATCGAGAAGGCGTAGAAGAAGGCACCTTCCTTATAAATAAGGCGCCCAGCCAGAAGAAGGCGCCTTCCTTATAAAGAAGGCACCCCACCGAAGAAGGCACCTTCCTTATAAAGAAGGCACCTTCCGTATAAAGAAGGTGCCCCGCCAGAAGAATGCGCCTTCCTTATAAAGAAGGTGCCCCGCCAGAAGAAGGCGCCTTCCTTATAAAGAAGGCATCTCGCTAGAAGAAGGTGCCTTCCTTATAAATAAGGTGCCTCGCCAGAAGAAGGCACCTTCCTTATAGAGAAGGCACACAAAATATATATATATAGGCGCCTTCCATGGCTGGAAGGCACCACAAAAAAAAAAATCCTAAGGCACCTTCCACATCGGGAAGGCGCATACAGACCGAGGTGCCTTCCACATCGGGAAGGCGCATACAAACATAGGTGCCTTCCACATCGAGAAGGTGCATACAGACCGAGGCACCTTCCACATTGAGAAGGTGCATATAGACCGAGGCGCCTTCCACATCGGGAATGTGCATATAGACCGAGGTGCCTTCCATAGCAAGAAGGTGCCATCATCAAAAAGGTGCCTTCCACCACCGAAAGGCGCATCCATTCAGAGAGCACTAGCAACATCAATAAAGTGCCATATAAGTACCTTCCACATCGAGAAGGCACCACATAAGTGCCTTCCACATTGGGAAGGTACCAAAGAGTGCCTTTCGTGTACAGCTAGCACTTACGTCTCTCGGATGCCTCGATCAGAACAAAACCACCACACAAATGAGTGGCATCAGATGACCATACCCCTCCCCCGTGTCACAAATCAGTGAATCAACGCTCTTCATGATGCATGAAATGTCGAATAAGGTACGTGCATACTAACTCAAATTTTTATATAATTATTTATAAATTATGCAATACCAAAAAAAATATCGTCATAAAAATCATATCCCCCCATAGCCGAAACCGCGTGCCAATGATATGGCTCGAAAGGTGTACCCTAGAAATAAATGCTAATGTTAGGCACCTTCCCTATAAGAAGGCGCCTTCCTGAAGAAGGAAGGACAGAAAAAATGCAATAGTAAGGGAAGGCACCATGGGAGGAAGGTCGAAGAATCACACAGTGAAGAAGAATGAGCCGAGTGATACGAAAGGAATCAGGGGGGGTAAAAACATAGCTCGAGGTCGAAGGATGGATCGAGTACTGTACCCTGGTCAATCAGGGCTAGGATATGGAGGCAGCCAAGGAATTCATTGCCTCCTTGAGGGGTGACATAGCTCAGGTGTGGGGGGTAGAAATTCTAGTCACCCCCGAATACATCTCGTAGGCGATTGGATTGCCCCTCATAGGGGAATGCATATACAAAGGCGGACTGCTGAAGTCATACGCAGAAGTGCTGCTACCAGGAGAAACTGTGTAGATAAATAAGGAAGGGCTACCCAAAATTAGCCTTCCCATGCACCTGCAAAAGATATTCGAGTAGGTTGCTCGAATATTTACATGCACCGAGAAGTATACCCATCTGCACGCTAACCATGTGCAATTTCTCAATCACCTAGTGCATGGAAGGAAGTTGAACGTGCCCTTCTACCTAGAAAATTCTCTGAGGGACGAAGTGGCTAGGTACTAGAAGGGAGCACCATCTGCCTTGGCCCACCATGGGCTGATATCAGCACTGGTCTACCATGAAGAAGCGTAGAGGCAAAACCTCGACATAGATGGAGATGGTAGCCAAGAAGGGCAACAGGATTTTGTTATCGAAACAGGGCAAGATGAAGAAGCACCCTCAAGGACAATAGCATAGAGTGAATAGAATGCTCCAGGGACTGTAGAGCAGGCCCCTCGGGATGAGAAGATGACCGCCAGGGAGAAAGGGAAAACCCCTATTTGAGCCATCGTATTTTCTATAGAGGCCAGAGGAAAAGGTCCCAGGACGACTCGAAAGAAGGTGAAGGTGACCTTCGTCAAGCCAGAAGAAGACGAGTGGGATATGCAACCATTCGTAGAGAGGTGAAAATAGTTCGAATGGCTACTCAAAGAGATGACAACAGCCAAAGAGACCAGGAAGGCAACCTCGAGGATGTAGGGGGACTCTGGTATCTACATCAATCCGGTAGAGGACAACTAGTTCTGGTATATTTACAGGTCATTCTAGAGATGGCCCTCCATGAGAAGAAGGTATTTTACAATGGGGGGTATATGGTCCTGAATTGGAGGCCATGGCCATTGCAATGGAGAATGCAGGGCTTAATCCTGAAGCAGCCTGATTGTACAAAGCCCAAGTAGTTCATTCTAGGAGGGATAATTCATATATCCCTCTTACAACGGTTAGACCTCAAAAACTTGGCAGGATTCGAGCTCAACTACACAGTGACGGATAAGGAGTTCCTTACATTTGTGCATGCCATAAACAAATTCTGCCATTATATCACTAGGTATAAGCTATTTTTCCACATGAAACACGCGGCTATCAGATACTTGATGAGCAAGCCATCCATTGGTGGAAGAATTATCAGGTGGCTCTTGTTACTGTAAGAATTTGACATCACAATAGTCAAAAAACCAGGCAAGGACAACGTCATAGCATATTTTCTATCCAGATTGATATCGACAGACCATACAGCAGTGGAAGACCAATTTTTGGATAAACATTTGTTCACCATTAGTGAGCAAATCCCGTGGTATGTAGATATAGCCAATTACTTAGCCACCGAAAGAACCTCACCTACTCTCTCTTTCCAAGAAAAGCAATGCGGTCATAGAGAAAAGTGCATTGTTCCTATGGATTGATGGCCTCCTATTCAAAATAGGATGTGACCAGATTATAAGGAGATGCGTAGCAAAGCAAGAGTTCTTAGAAGTACTCAAAGCATGTCACGACAAACCATGAGAAGGAAACTTTGCAAGGAAACAAACTGCCTACAAAATCCTACAGGCTGGGTACTTTTGGCCCACTTTGTTCAAGGATGCAGCTGCGTACACCAACAAGTGCGATGAATGCCAAAGAATGAGCAAAAAAACCCATCAAGACAAAATGCCCCTCCAACCTCAGGTACACCTGGAACCCTTCGATAAGTGGGGCATGGACTTCGTGGGACCAATTAATCCACCTTCAGTAGGGAGGAGGTTTATTTTTGTCTATACAGATTACGTCACCAAATGGGTTGAAGTTCAAGCATTAAGAGATTCAAAAGAAAGAATAGTCACTGATTTCTTATTTTCCCACATTTTTATATGATTTGGGGTCCCTAGAGAGATAACAGACCAGGGGCCTCAATTTACCTCCAGGTTGATCAAAGAGTTGATGGATCAATACAGAGTTTGGCATAATAAAACTACACCCTACCACACAAAGTAAAATGGGCAAGTGGAGGTGACAAAAAGAGAAATAGAGAACATCTTAATGAATACCATGAAGCAACATAGAAAGGATTGGGCTACACAGTTGTCGGAGGTATTTTGGGCATATAATACCACGTGGAAATCCACCACAGGCTTCACACCCTTCCAACTAGTCTATGGGAAGAGTGCAATGATGCCCATTGAATTTGAAATCAAGACATTGAGGATGACTTCAGAATTGAACTTGAGCTTGGATGATGCTCAAGAAGAAAGGATTTGACAACTAGATCAGCTGGACAAAATCTGAATGGACGCTCTGCAGAGAACAAAAATCATACAAAAGCAAAGAAAGTGGTGGCATGATCGCCACATTAAACTAAAGCAGTTCCAAGAAGGAGAATGGGTGTTGTTGTATGATTCTTGGTTCCAAGAAATAAAAGGTAAATTAATGCAAATATGGATGGGACCATATGATGTGGTAGAGCTCATCAAGAATGGGGCAGCACACGTTATAACAATTGATGGTAGCAACACCATGTTAACGGTCAATGGCCACCGACTATGCCCCTATAACACATTCGAAACCTTATAGGTGGAATCCAAAATAGATGTGGGGGAGACCCCATCTTGTTAGATCCAGACCAAACTCTTAATAGGCGAAACAATGGGCATGGAGGTGCTCACCAAAATCAGTTAATTTAGATTTTTTCTTACAGTGTGTTTTGCAAGGATGACGCCCGCATGCAAACTGCAAGCATCCTAACACAGGGCTTAATAGACACAAAATGCGTCTAACTGCATTTATTTTTCTTTCTTTTTGTTTGCTTTTTGTAGGTGAAAAACCTGACAACATGAGGAATAGGTATCTAGGAAACCAGGCCTGATTCGGCTTAGTATTCCGACATCGACACTCATAGGTAGAAGCTGAGGCAGCGTGAAGCAAGACTAATAAGTCTTGATCACCATTTCCTAGTCAATCGCAACATGATTATCGATAATAAGGCACCTTCCACATCGAGAAGGCATAGAAGAAGGTGCCTTATAAAGAAGGCACCCAGCCAGAAGAAGGAACCTTCCTTATAAAGAATGCGCATTTCATATAAAGAATGCGCTCTGCCAGAAGAAGGTGCCTTCCGTATAAATAAGGTGCCCCACCAGAAGAAGGTGCCTTCCTTATAAAGAAGGCATCTCGCCAGGAGAAGGTGCCTTCCTTATAAAGAAGGCACCCCACTAGAAGAAGGCACCTTCCTTATAGAGAAGGCACACAAAAATATATATATATATATAGGCGCATTCTATGGCTGGAAGGCACCACAAAAAAAAATCCCAAGGCACCTTCCACATCGGGAAGGTGCATACAGATCGAGGCACCTTCCACATCGGGAAGGCGCATACAGACTGAGGTGCCTTCCACATCGGGAAGGTGCATACAGACCGAGGTGCCTTCCACATTGGGAAGGTGCATACAGAACGAGGTGCCTTCTACATGGAAAAGGCACATATAGATCAAGGTGTCTTCCATAGCAGGAAGGCACCATCATCAAAAATGTGCCTTCCACCACCAAAAGGCACATCCATTCATAGAGCACTAAAAACATCGGGAAGGTGCCATATAAGCACCTTCCACATCAAGAAGGTGCCACATAAGCACCTTCCACATTGGGAAGGTACCAAAGAGTGCCTTCCGTGTACAACCAGCACTTACATCTTCTGGATGCCTCGATCAGAAAAAAACCACCACACAAATGAGTGGCATCAAATGACCATACCCCTCCCCCGTGTCACAAATTAATGAATCAACGCTCTTAACGATGCATGAAATGTCGAATAAGGTACGCGCATACTAACTCAAATTTTTATATAATTATTTATAAATTATGCAGTACCAAAAAAATATCGTCGTCATAAAAATCATATCCCCCCATAGCCAAAACCACGTGCCAATGATATGGCTCGAAAGGTGTACCCTAGAAATAAATGCTAAAGTTACGCACCTTCCCTAGAAGAAGGCACCTTCTTGAATAAGGAAGGACATAAAAAATGCAATAGTAATGGAAGGCACCATGGGAGGAAGGTCAAAGAATCACACAGTAAAGAAGAATGAGCCTAGTGATACGAAAGGAATCATGGGGGCAATAAAAACACAGCTCGAGGTCGAAGGATGGCTCGAGTTTTGTACCCTGGTCAGTCAGGGCTAGGATATGGAGGCAGCCAAGGAATTCATTGTCTCCTTGAGGGGCAACGTAGCTCAGGTGCGGGGGGTAGAAATTCCAATCACCCTCGAATACATCTCGCAGGCGACTAGATTGTCCCTCATAGGGGAATGCATATACAAAGGTGGACTGTTGAAGTTGCACACCGAAGTGCTGCTACCAGGAGAAACTGTGTAGATAAATAAGGAAGGGCTACCCAAAATCAGCATTTCCATGCACCTACAAAATATATTCGAGCAGGTTGCTCGAATATTTACATGCACCAGGAAGTATACCCATCTGCACGCTAACCATGTGCAATTTCTCAATCACCTAGTGCATGGAAGGAAGTTGAACGTGCCCTTCTACCTAGAAAATGCTCTGAGGGACGAAGCGGCTAGGTACCAAAAGGGAGCACCATCTACCTTGGCCCACCATGGGCTGATATCAGCATTGGTCTGCCATGAAGAAGCGCAGAAGCAGAACCCCGACGTAGATGGAGATGGCATCCAAGAAGGGCAACAAGATGTTGTTACTGAAATAGGGCAATATGAAGAAGCACCGCCAAGGATGGTAGCACAAAGTGAAGAGAATGCTCCAGGGACCGTAGAGTAGGCCCCTCAGGGTGAGAAGACGACTGCCAAGGAGAAATGGAAAACCCCTATTTGAGCCATCATATTTTCTGTAGATGCCAGAGGAAAAGGGCCTAGGACAACTCGAAAGAAGGCGAAGGTGACCTTCATAGGGCCAGAAGAAGATGAGTGGGATTTGCAACCATTCACAAAGAGGCAAAAATAGTTCGAATGGCTACTCAAAGAGATGACAGCAGCCAAGGAGACCAGGAAGGCAACCTCAAGGATGTAGGGGACTCTGGTATCTACGTCAATCCGACAGAGGACAACCAGTTCTAGGATATTTATGGGTCATTCTAGAGATGGCCCTCCATGATAAGAAGGTATTTTACGATGGGGGGTATATGGTACCGAATTGGATGCCATGGCCATTGCAAGGGAGAATGTAGGGCTTACTCCTAAAGTAGCCCGATTGTACAAAGCCCAAGTAGTTCATTCCAAGAGGGATAATTCAGATATCCCTCTTACAGCGGTTAGACATCTGAATGCTGACCTATGGCAAGCTACATTCTAGTCAACAGAGATGACGCTGGCTAGATCATCGTCGATAGCAGCCAGAATGAGGAAATGATAGCCGAAAGTCGCACCCTTAGCTCCACATAGAAAAATAAGAGCCACACCTCTAGATGTCAGGGCACAAAAGAGATAGACACAGGCCGCATGTGTAGTTAGATCCACCAAGAAAAATCAACGATGAGGGGTCAGTAGGGCTACCTGTAGTTTTGATGCCATGAGGGCGTGGCATATGTTAGGCGTGGGGGAATGATGAGCATAAAAAATGCTCATATTTTGTATACAATTTCTTGATTATTATGCGACTGTATAATAAGGATTGCATGTTTATAAATAATTATATAATTATTTGATGAAATTATGCGTGTTATCTAATTTATGTGTTTTCAGTGTGTTTTTGTGGAGTTGCAGTTGATTTAGTTATATTTGAATCAGTCGAGGTCTTTTCATGGACTTGGCACTTTGTTTCTTTTGAAATCAACACAGAGAAGGTAGGTGCCTTCCTCTTCCAGGAAGGCACCAAATGTAAGTAGGCGCCTTCCTCTTCCAGGAAGGTGCCAAAGAAATACAAGCGCCTTCCTCTCCCAGGAATGTGCCAATAGAATGCCAGCACCTTCCTCTTCCAGGAAGGCACCAAAGTAAAATAAGTGTCTTCCTCTCATAAGGAAGGCACCGACGGGAAGGCACCACTAGAAGGCAAGCACCTTCCTCTCATAATGAAGGCACCACTAGAAGGCAAGTGCCTTCCTCTCATAAGGAAGGTGCCACTAGAAGGTAAGTGCCTTCCTCTCATAAGGAAGGCGTCGACAGGAAGGTGCCACTAGAAGGCAAGCACCTTCCTCTCATAGGAAGGCACCAACAAAAGATAAGCATTTTCCTCTTCCAAGAAGGTGCCAATGACAGTAAGGCACCTTCCGCATAGAGAAGGTGCCCGACATACTTAGGCACATTCCTCAGGGAAGGCGCCCCTGTTCTTCGCTCGATGACTAGACAAGCACGACGTGGACAACGACTGGTGCAGTTCCAAATCTATGTCATGTAGAGCTAAATTGGGGATTGCACCGATGTATGAGAACGTCCTACCAATTCTAGGTGAAGCACAAACCAATCAGTGAACATGCCACCGTTAGAACCAAATACCAGTTTTAGCAGACATCGATCACATTTGTTAGTCTTACAATGACACTGAGAGGGGGGGTGAATCAGTGTAGCTCTTTTAACTTAAATTCATAGCTCTTAAAACAGAAATAAGAAACCTTAGAACCAGATAAAGCAAGTATCACAAGAGAACATCACACAACACAAGATTTAACGAGGTTCACCAAAGTGGCTACTCCTCAAAAATGACTGCTTGGACTACCATCCAAATCTAGCCTTTGCAAAGCACCAACTTTACAAACAATTTACCAACACCCACTGAAAGGAGCACAAACCCCTTATTTATATGCACCAACAGAAAGGAGCACCAACCCCCGATTTCCCCTCTGGAAGGAGCACCAACCCTTGATGCCAAGCTGCAACCTGGACTTCAATTCTAAAACTAGAAGATTGATAGTAAGATACCTTTGCTTTTGCTAGACCCTGACTGGTCACCTTTGCTTTTTTTGCGCACTCTGCTTTCTCTACGCAAGCACTTCGCACACTCTACTACACTCAAACTTCACAGACGTCTTCTCCCTATTGCGCACTCTACTTTCTTAGTAAAATTCCACACTTAGAATGATTCGACACGACTTGCTCTCTACGCACAGTGACCGTATTTCGCACACTTTGACACACTCAAAATTCTCCAAACAGCCCTCCTTTTATAACAATATTTTCATGATGAAAACCCTAATCTTAGTCGATTGAAAACCCTAATCTTTGTTGGCTGTAAACCCTAATCTTAGTCGGTTGTCATCGGTCTTCGTCGGCTTCAACTTAACTATGAGAATACACCATGTCATGATATCGTGACACTTTTTCCTTCTCTCTCTTTCTCCTTGCTTTGGCCCTCAAAAATACAACATGTCGCGATATCGCGACACTTTTTTCTTTCTTCTTCTTACTTTCTCTTTTCCTTTACTAGAATGCGACATGTCGTGATATCGTGACACTTTTTCTCCTTTGCTCTTTCTCTTGCCTTCGGGTCATGAGAATGCTACATGTCATGATATCGTGACACTTTTTCTCCTTGCGCTTTCTCTTTGCTTCGGCCCTCGAAAATACATGTCACGATATCGCGACACTTTTTCTCCTTGCTCTTTCTCTTAGCTTTGGCCCACGAAAATACATGTCGCGATATCGTGACACTTTTGTTATCCTTCCTGTCTCCCTTCTTGAGTCGTGAAAATGCGACATGTCGCGATATCGTGACACTTTTGCTTTTCTGCCTTCCTGTCCTTTTCGAGTCACGAAAATGCGACATGTCATGAAATCGTGACACTTTTCTTACTTGTTCTCTTTTCTTCGAACTTGTCATGAAATCGTGACACTTCTTCCTGCTTTCTCTTTTTCTTCCAACATGTCACGAAATCGCGACAGTTTTTCCACTTGCCTTTTCTCTTCCAACATGTCGTGAAATCGTGACAGTTTTTCCACTTGCCTTTTTCTCTTCCAACATGTCACGAAATCGCGATAGTTTTTCCACTTGCCTTTTTTCTTCCAACATGTCACGAAATCATGACAGTTTTTCCACTTGCCTTTTTCTCTTCCAACATGTCATGAAATCGTGATAGTTTATCCTGCTTTTTCTCTCTTTCAACATGTCACGAAATCGTGACAGTTTTTCTTGCTTTTTCTCTCTCTTCCAACATGTCGCGAAATCGTGACAGTTTTTCTTGCCTGCTGTATATGTCATGATATCGCGACACTTTTCTTACTTGTCTTTTTCTTTGATCTTTTGCATATGGGCCACTTCGGTTTTCTTGGACAATCCCTGTACATACTCTGAGTAACCTTTGAACTCCTGTCTTCTACATCTGAAAGGCTTTTGAACTTCTTGTCCACTGCATCAATAGATCTATCTGACTGTGTTGACAACAATGACAATATTGTTGTTGCACCTTGCTCAACAATCTCCCCCTTTGGAATTGTTGGCAACACATGTGCAATTTCTTGTAACTCTTCTCCCCCTTTGACAATAATACCAAAGGGCTACTGCAGACTCCCCCTGAGTCCTTACACAACATTCTCAGACACAATTTATTACACTTAGCAAAAATCATGAACATGAGCACAAAGATAATCAAATACTTAAATGCTCCCCTTGAGAATGTGATCCCTGTAGCTAGTCAATTCTTGGGAAGTGTGACCACTCCCAATTTATTGCGAAGGTACTCAAAAACTTCCTTGGGCAATGGTTTTGTGAAGATATCTGCTACTTGCTCTGTAGTTGGAACAAAATCCAACTTAACCTCACCTTTCGCAACTTTCTCCTTCAAAAAGTGATACCTGATAGCAATGTGTTTTGTGCATGAATGCATAACCGGATTCTTGGAGATGTTAATGGCACTGGTGTTATCACACTTAACCGATATTGGCTCACTGAAACTAATACCAAGATCTTTCAGAGTTTGTTTCATCCACAATACCTACGTACAACATGTTGTCGCTGCAATATATTCTGCCTCTGCTATCGATAAAGAAACTGATTCTTGTTTCTTACTGTGCCATGCGACCAATCTGTCTCCAAGGTAGAATGCACCTCCACTGGTACTCTTTCTGTCATCTACACATCCTGCCCAATCTGCATCTGAATACGAAATAAGGGTGAAGTCTTTACCTTTCGGATACCATAACCCATATTCCATAGTACCCTTGAGGTACCGAAGAATCCTTTTCACTGTTGTCACATGAGTCTCCTTGGGATTAGCCTGAAATCGTGCTACCATGCATACTGCCTGCAAAATATCTGGTCTGGTAGCTGTCAGGTACAGTAAGCTTCCAATCATAGATCTGTACATGGTTTGATCAACAGTTGGAGATTTGTCATCCTTGCTCAACTTGCAACCTCGTCGTCATGGGTGTGCTAACTGGCTTACAATCCTCCATTGTGAACTTTTTTAACATCTCTTTCACATATTTAACTTGAGAAATAAATATGCCCTTCTTATTTTGATTAACTTGCAACCCGAGGAAATACGAAAGTTCACCAATCATTGACATTTCAAATTCTTTCTGCATCTTATTTGCTAAATCTTTACACGACTCATCCTTGCTGCTACCAAATATGATATCATCTACGTATACAACAAGAACAATAAGATGCCCATTTTCTATTTTGACATACAAATTACTATCCACCATACCTTTCTTAAACCTTTGTTGAGTGAGATAGTTGTCTAGCCTTGCATACCATGCTCGGGGTGCCTGTTTTAAGCCATATAATGCTTTCTTCAACTTGCAAACCAAGTTGGGATCATCACCAAGTTGGAAACCATCAGGTTGCTCAATATAAACTTCTTCTTCAAGTTTCCCATTCAAAAACGCTGATTTCACATCCATTTGATAAACTTTGAAATTCTTGTAGACTGCTAAAGCCAAAAACATTCTAATTGCCTCTAGTCTAGCTACTGGTGCAAAAGTTTCCTCAAAGTCAATGCCTTCAACTTGTGCATAGCCCTTGCAAACCAATCTTGCTTTATTTCTTACTACCTGTCCGTCTTCATTCAATTTGTTTCGAAAAATCCATTTAGTCCCGATTATATTTTTATTTGCAGGTCTAGGTACTAACTCCCAAGTTTTGTTTTTCTCGATCTGATCTAATTCTTCATTTATTGCCTTCATCCAACTTTCATCTTTGCTTGCGTCAGCAACATTTTTGGGCTCAATGCTGGATAGTAGAGAGTAGTTACTTACTACTCTTCTTCTTGTTTGAACACCAACTTTGGGGTCTCCAATTATTTGCTCTCTAGGATGATTTTTCTGCCAACTGCCTGTTTTGAATTTCTTATTTTCTTCCATTTCTGAATCACAACTTAAATCATCTGAGTCAATTTTTTGTATCTTTTCAATTTCTTTTTCCTCATCTCCTTCAATAGCCTCTTCATAGATTGGGTAGTTCGTTTCATAGCTAATTACTCGTTCTCTACCTTCATCAAATTTAACATCGGCACTGTCCACAATTTTCTTTAGCCTTTTGTTGTAGCATTTGTAAGCTTTGCTTTTTGATGAATAACCGACAAAAATACCTTCATCCGCTCTATCTTCAAACTTACCAAGATTATCTTCAGTTCTTTTGATGTAGCACTTGCTGCCAAAAACTTTGAGGTATTTTGTTGTTGCCCTTTTACCGAACCACAACTCATAAGGAGTTTTGCTTTCATGTGTTCTCAACATGTACCTATTTTGGATATACACCGCAGTATGGACTGCTTCTTTCCAAAATTTGTCTACTACTCTGCTTTCAGCCAACATAGTCCATGCCATTTCCTGCACTGTCCTGTTCTTTCTTTCTACCACTCCATTCTCATCGAGGTGTCCTGGCTGCTGAAAACTGTCTCTTAATACCGTATTTTTCATAGTACTCTATAAACTCCTCTGAAATGAATTCTCCTCCTCTATCTGATCTTAGACATTTGATCCTCTTTCCTGTTTCATTCTCAACTTGGTTTTTGAAAATTTTGAACATATCAAAAGCTTCTGATTTATGCTTCAAGAAAAATATCCAAGTCATTCTAGAATAGTCATCAATGCACAACATAAAATATTTGTCACCATTTATGCTTTGTGTTCTCATGGGTCCACATAAGTCAGTGTGTATTAGTTCCAAAGGTTTGCTTGTGTAGTACTCTTTTGTTTTGAATGTGACTCTAGTTTGCTTCCCCTTTTGGCATGAAGCACAAATGTTGTTTGCAGGTTTGCTGATGGTGGGAATATCTCTTACTACCCTTTTTGAGGTGATTTTTACTAGATTATCAAAACTGATATGACCGAGTCTCTTGTGCCACAACCAATTTTCTTCTTCTTGTCCAATAAAACAAGCTCCTTTTGAAGTCTCTGAGAGCGTGTACAGGTTGCCAGATGTCCTTGATCCAGTTGCTATCAATTTTCCACTGTTTGTTTTTCTGACTTCACAACCCTGCTTCATAAAGACTACTTCATGACCTTTATCACAAATCTGACTTACGCTCAACAAGTTATGTTTCAACCCATCTACAAACAAGACTTCTTCTGACTTAATTTTTCCATCACTAATTTTAACTGAGCCTTTGCCAACTATCTTAGCTCCATCATTATTACCAAACTTTACTGATCCACCTTCATATTTCTGTAACTTCTCAAATTTTTGTTTGTCACCTGTCATATGACTGGAGCATCCACTATCGAGTATCCATGGTACATATTTATTCTGTGCTTTAAATGTTGTTTGTACTATTAAGGATTCCTTTTCTTCCTTAAGTCGCTCTTTTTCTTTCCACTCCATTTTGATAGTAGATTTGAGCTCTTGTTTTGCCTTTCCCTTATCAATAGCTTGTGTTTGTTTTTCGAGAAGTTTTCTATTTTGACTCATCCTGTTTGATTGAAATTTTCTTCCCTGAAACTGATTTGATGCAAATGTACTTCTACAGTTTCTTGCAATGTGCCCAAAATTATGACATTTATAACATTCTACTGTATAATTCATCAAAGGAGAGAAAGCATTTCTACTGGTGAAATTCCTTGGTCTTACATTATATTTGCAGTCTGAGATTTTATGTCCATAGCCATTGCATTTAAAATAGAAACCAGAAAAGGGATAATTGAACCTGGGTGATGGTCTTTGCCATGTTGTCGTAGGAGCCATAGGTCTTCTTCTTCTTTGATGTGTGACATTGGTGAATCCATCATTGTCAATTCTCCTTTCGTGCCTGGCATTATTGCTTTCTTTTGCATGAGATGTTTTTTCTTGATCAACCTGTTTCTTATCTTCATTCTTTATGGATTCTACATTTCTGGTCTTTGATCCATTTGATGATTCTCCTTCGACGAAGCCCAGACCAAATTTGATGCCTGTAGGCCTTTGGTCATTTATAATCTTATCCAGCTTCATAGAACTTTCTTCGCGTTTGTGATAGCAACTAATTTTGTGATTCATCTCTTCTATCTGCATCCGTAAACCAACATTCTCTTCTTCTAGTTTGCAGCAATAATCTATTTTCATGGTAATTTGTACTTCAAGATCTTCAGATATTTTCTTGTATTCTTCTGTCTATACTTTCAGACTGGTTATGATTTCGTTTGCATCCTCAAGCCTTTTTGAAATTTTCTTATTCTTTTTCTTCTCTATTTTCCACTCTTCAAGTGCAGAGATCAACTCACCTTCTAGATCTACTTCAGCCTCAGGGTTTTCACCACATACTTCAGAGTTCACTCCTTCTTCCTTTTCTTCTTCAAATGCCATGAAAAGAGCTTCACCTGTTTCCTCTTCAGAATCCTCACTTGAGCTATCTTCTGATGAACTGGCATTCCCGGAGATGAAACTTTTCTTCTTGAAGTTGCCTTTTCTGAAATTCGTTTTCTTCTTCCAGTCACTTCGTTCTTGGTGCGATCCTTCATCATTTTTGTTCTTCTCATTAAGTGGACATTTAGTCGCAAAATGCCCAACGCCTCCACAGTTGAAACATTTAAGCGGTAGCTTTCCTCTGTATTTTCCTTTTCCCCTTTTTAGATTTCTAACAAAGTTTGCTTCCATTTCATCTGATGTCTCTTCTTCCTCGGACTCTTGTTTTGCATTTTTATTTTTAAGGGCTTTAAAAGCAGCTTCTCTATCTGTGGGTTTAGATCTTCCTATCCTCATCTCATATGCAGTCAAGGAACCATACATCTCATCTATACTAAAAAAATTTAGATTTTTAGCTTCTTCTATCGTTGAGACTTTAGAATCAAACCTTTGAGGAAGAGATCTTAATACCTTTTTCATGACGATAGAGTCTCCAATATCCTCGTCGAGTCCTCTGATCGCATTAATGATTCCATTAACTCTCAAGCATATATGCCTCAATGTTTTCATCGTCATTCATCTTTAATGCTTCGAACTGAGCTCGATGTGTCTGTAACTTGGCCTCCTTGATCTTATCGTCTCCTTCATGAATACTCCTCAATTTGTCCCATATTTCTTTTGCCGTTTTATAGCTCATGATCTTTACTAGTTCACTGTCTGCTAATCCGCACATGAGAGCATTCTTTGCTTTTGAGTTATTTTCAAACAGTTTCTTTTCATCAGCCTCTTTTGGAGGAGTGATGGGTATTGTGTATCCACTAACTACTGAATCCCAGATGTCGTATCCCAAAGCACAGAGATATGTCTGCATCCTGATTCTCCAGAATGCGTAATTAGATCCATCAAACAATGGTGCTTTGTTTGATGAGAAGCCTTCACCACCTGCCATTGTATTACTTCCAAGATCACCCTAGCCGGTTAAGCTTGTACAGGAACTTAGCTCTGATACCAATTGTTAGTCTTACAATGACACTGAGAGGGGGGGTGAATCAGTGTAGCTCTTTTTAACTTAAATTCATAGCTCTTAAAATAGAAATAAGAAACCTTAGAACCAGATAAAGCAAGTATCATAAGAGAACATCACACAACACAAGATTTAACGAGGTTCACCAAAGTGGCTACTCCTCAAAAATGACTACTTGGACTACCATCCAAATCCAGCCTTTGCAAAGCAACAACTTTACAAACAATTTACTAGCACCCACTGGATTTCCCTAGAAAGGAGCACCAACCCCTGATTTACCAGCACCTACTAGAAGGAGCACCAACCCCTGATGCCAAGCTCCAACTTGGACTTCAATTCTGAAACTAGAAGATTGATAGTAAGATACCTTTGCTTTTGCTAGACCCTGACTGGTCACCTTTGCTTTTTTTTGCACTCTACTTTCTCTGCAAGCACTTCGCACACTCTGCTACACTTCATAGACGTCTTCTCCCTATTGTGCACTCTACTTTCTTTGCAAGCACTTTGTACACTCGCTACACTTCACTTTCTCCCTGTTGTGCACTCTACTTTCTTAGTAAAATTCCACACTTAGAATGATTCGACTTGCTCTCTGTGCATAGCGACCATATTTTTCACACTTCGACACTATCTAAATTCTCCAAATAACCCTCCTTTTATAACAAGATTTTCATGATGAAAACCCTAATCTTAGTCGACTGAAAACCCTAATCTTAGTCGGCTGTAAACCCTAATCTTAGTCGGCTGTCATCGGTCTTCGTCGGCTTCAACTTAACCATGAGAATACACCATGTCGCGATATCGTGACACTTTTTCCTCCTCTCTCTTTCTCTTGGCTTGTACCTACAAAAACACATGTCGTGATATCGTGACACTTTTTCTTCTCTTCTCTCTTTCTCTCCTCCTTTAGTCGCGAGAATGTGACATGTCGCGATATCATGACACTTTTTCTCCTTTGCTCTTTCTCTTGCCTTCGGGTCACAAGAATGCTACATGTCACGATATCGTGACACTTTTTCTCCTTGCTCTTTCTCTTTGCTTCAGCCCCTGAAAATACATGTCGTGATATCGTGACACTTTTTTTCCTTGCTCTTTCTCTTAGCTTTGGCCCGAAAATACATGTCGCGATATCGTGACACTTTTGTTATCTTCCTTCTACCCTTCTTGAGTCGCGAAAATGCGACATGTCGCGATATCGTGACACTTTTCTTACTTACCTTCCTCTCCTTTTTGAGTCGCGAAAATGCGACATGTCACGAAATCGTGACACTTTTCTTACTTGTTCTCTTTTCTTCGAACTTGTCGTGAAATCGCGACACTTCTTCCTGCTTTCTCTTTTTCTTCCAACATGTCACGAAATCACGATAGTTTTTCCACTTGCCTTTTTCTCTTCCAACATGTCACGAAATCGTGACAGTTTTTCCACTTGCCTTTTTCTCTTCCAACATGTCGCGAAATCGTGATAGTTTTTCCACTTGCCTTTTTTCTTCCAACATGTCACGAAATCGTGACAGTTTTTCCACTTGCCTTTTTCTCTTCCAGCATGTCACGAAATCATGACAGTTTATCCTGCTTTTTCTCTCTCTTTCAACATGTCACGAAATCGCGACAGTTTTTCTTGCTTTTTCTCTCTTCCAACATGTCGCGAAATCGTGACAGTTTTTCTTGCCTGTTGTATATGTCGCGATATCGCGACACTTTTCTTACTTGTCTTTTTCTTTGATCTTTTGCATATGGGCCACTTCGGTTTTCTTGGACAATCCCTGTACATACTCTGAGTAACCTTTGAACTCTTGTCTTCTGCATCTGAAAGGCTTTTGAACTTCCTGTCCACTGCATCAATAGATCTATCTGATTGTGTTGACAACAATGACAATACTGTTGTTGCACCTTGCTCAATAACATTTACCAGATTGCCTTAGTTTAGTCTAGAATGAATCGAATGTTATAACTTCTTTGTAATAGAAGTTATGTGGGTGTGCTATACAAACACATGCAGACCTCTCTAAGAAGATATATAGGGAGGATATAGAATATTTTGATAGTAATTATAGAGAGATATACAGAAGAAGCATTGTAATACTTTGATAATTATAATACAATTCTAAGAGTTTTTAAGTGCGTGTTCAGCTGGGAGGAAGCTATTGGAGCCTAGGCCCACTCCAAGCCAGTATTTTTTCCCCTATTTTTTCTATGTTTTTTTCTAGATTAGTTTACCGCTTTTATAAGATTGTTTATCACATTGCTATTTCCAGTATTTGCAGTAGGTTCATTTCTAGGAATGTGTGAATATTTCCTTTTTGTAGATTTAATTGTTTTTTATGTAAATTATTGAGGAGTGCATGAATTATTGACAACCATTTGAAACACCCCCCAATAGTAGAACTAGTGACTCATCTCAAGTGGTATTGTGAGTAATCTTGTTCAAGACTCTTCGCAAGTTTACGAAGCTCCCTGGGTTGATAAATTAAATGCATGAGCATGTGACAAAAGTAGGAAAGAAGTTAACCTTGTTTGGCTTGCAACAAACCCTAAATAAAATTCTTGTACTAATGTCTACCCTGCTCGAATAGCAGCCCATACATCATCTCCGTCGTGTCGTTCAACATCCACGTGCTTCGATCATGTAGGGCATGGCTTAATTCATCTAGCTCATTATTAAACTTTGCTTCGGTGTCATCACCCACTGTCCACCGTGGGGTTAAAATTTAGAAATCCACATCACGATGAAATATCTATGCTGCCAAGCTTGGTCGTCTCACACAAAACCCCATATTGGTGCCACCTCAACTATGATTCTTCCTTACAATCTATCGCCACCATGGGGCCATCGCTCACAACATCCTACAAGAGATATAAAAAACAAAATAACATTAGAGTGAAAACCATAACTTGAGCTTTAATACAAATACCCAAAATCAAAACTTAACCCTCCTATACCATTATGTAATTACTTGCAATGAATCCTTACACATAGGGCATTAGACTTATATCATGCATGAATGTAAAATCCCTAACATTACACTCCTTATTTTTGCAATATAAGGTAAGAGGGATATCGTCGACAGAAATATTATTTCCTTTAAAATTATTTTTTATTATTATTTTAATATATATATTAATTATTATTATTATTAATTTTTATTATATATATGAAATATATATATATATATATATATATATATATATATATATATATATATATATTATTTCACTTTTATTTTCATTTTATATATTATTTGAAACATACAAATGAAAGAAAACATAAATATTAACGATAAAATTGTTAACAACAAAACTGATGATAAATATCGTCAGCAGCAAATTGATGATAAAAATCATCGACAACAAATTGATGTTAAAAATATTGTCGACAATGAATTGACGATAAAAAATCATCAACAACAAATTGGCGAAAACTACAAACCCAAAATAAAGCAAAACATTAGACACTTAAAACAAAATGCAAACACCCAAATACCAAATTAAAAGGTGGGTCCCCAATTTTGGGGCGAGTTGTGCGATAGTCACAATAGGGTTATCGTCTTTATATGTATGGTCCCCTATTTGAGGAAGATCGATGATTGTAGCAATATGGGCCTCTATGACTGGAATTTCTAGTTTACGCATTCTAACGACATCGTCTCTTAAGGATGCTACAAATTCTTTGACTGCTTCAACATCCTGGTTCTGACTAACGAGGCAGTAATAATCCATCCATTTGATAGCTTTGAACTGGCTCTGAACATCCTTATTGATCCCTAAAATATATCTAGGCTCAAATATTTTTAAGTAGATGATTCATGGATTTCCCTCCCATGGTGAATTTCTCTTTGGTTTTCATTTGCAATTCTTTTTTTCTAACTTTATATATTTCTCGAAAACTTACTATTGCTCACAGGTTCTTTCTAACATGCCATTTTAACTCAACTCTATATGTGCATACAAACACTTCCTCACCATAATTAGAAATAATTATAGTTATCTATACAAAATATCATGAAATAGTGTATCGTATTTCTAATGGATGACTATTATAATTGTTCACCCAACTAATTACTGATACTTGGAAAAATGCAGAGTTGGGTATGATGATTGGATGGAAATTCTACGGATAACGTGATGACACTATTTACAAGAATGTATTTCTATGAAAATTATATATATATATATATAACATAAAACTGAGTACATACCTAAATAGCCTTTCGTGCATGCATGATGTGTATATTCTTGTGGTTCATATGGATTGGTTGTCTCATGATGACGATGTTTACCAAAAAAAATAATGACGTGTGTATTTCCCATGTGAAGAAATTCTTCTCCAAATAAATTATTCTCGGGTGCTGCAATTTCATTTTTATTCGAGGTCCATGCAAAAATGCAAGAAAAATATTTAATTAATATTTTTCCACGAAATGACACACATCCCTCCTTTGGAAGTTGTTCATTGATTGTATTGGAACGTGCATAAATATGTAACAAAAAAATATTTTTCTTCGTGAAAAGTTTGACTTTGATCGCGTGGATGAAATGTTGATGTGGCTTCATTCACTTCCCAATTCTAAATATTTATTTCTTATACTAGATACATACACTCATTAGAGTGGAATACAAGTGCCTTTTCACTAGAAATCATGCGCCTCACTCCAATACACAGGATACAGGTGCTAGCTAGTATCGATGCCTGCCTAAATAGGGCATATGTACATACTAACATTACACACACATTTTTTTTATATGAGAACTCTCCAATAATGGTAGATAGGCACCTTTATGATATGTGAGAGTCAAGTGCCTCCCCATCATCAAAAAGTCAACATTTGTTGATGTGTCCACAGTTGAGTGCTTTCGATTGATCAATTTTTTGGCGTTCTTCTTTTAAGTATAGATCAACTTCCATTGTCTAAACTAGCATTTGGGTATTTTTCTCCATGAATATGTAAACACCTAGACACACATTCAGGTATGGTTATCCCACTTCATATGGGGATGAGCGTACTCTACTAAGATTAAAATTCCTAGAAATATGTAAATGCGTAGGTTCATGGATCCTGTGACTGATAGGCCTAGCTGCCTATAGATTGCATTTAGAGCATCGTTCCTACAAAACAAAAACAACTAAAGAAATAAAATGTGGGACTTATAAAATAATAAATTACTTTTTATTCATGTGGACAAAAATGTGTCCACATATTATTGAAAAATAAAAAATTCAATTAAGTGGATCTCCTCCATGCCTATTCTGTACTCAATCGTATAATTCTCAAGCGTGTGATATAGCCGCAATCAATGGCCATTGAATTTCAACATAGTGTTTCTTCTATCAATAGTTCTAACATGCACAACACCATTGTTTATTAGTTCAATCACCTCATATGGCCCTATCCAGCACTGCTGAATTTTTTCCTTTCTCTCCTGAAATCTGGAATTATACAACAATGCTCATTCTTCCACCTTGAACTGTTTTTGTCTGATGTGACGATCATGCCATCGAGCTCTCTATTTTTGAATGAATTATGTACAATGCAAAGTGTATCGCTCCAATTTTTTCACACCCTTACCTTCAGGCTAGAGGATCTGTGCCCAAAAGGGGGATGTGAAAAGGATGTCGCTGTACCTCGAACTGAGAGGACTTGCGAAGGTCCCGCCTCTCAAGGGAGGTGTATATTGGTGATTTTTCGACGGATGGTGGGTTCACCAAGAAACATTCAATGGCAGTTTCCACGTCTAGGTTGGGAATGTGTTTTATGTGTTCGTTTTTAGCCTTAAGCATTCAAATCCTAGGTTTGGCCAAAATGCGTCTACGCTATTCTATATGAAAATGCAGATTAAATCAATACAAAAAATAGAATTAAAGACAAAAACAGAGAAATTACAAAAAATTAAAAGAAGAATACCTGATCCGGATATCTGATGAAGATTCTGATTCTTGAAGCAATCAGGATCGCCTTTGATTTGACAGGATCGTCTGAGATCATACAAGATCATCTGAGATCTAACGAATTCATCAGACGAATTCGTCAGAGACCTGCAAACAGAGAAATAGGTGCAAAATATAGAAAATACAACTATCCTAATAGAGGGAAATAGTGTAAAATGATAGCAACAATATTAAACTAAAAATTAACAAGAGAAACAGGAATGAATTATGCTAATTAGATAATAATTATGATTTAATCATGCATTTGATCTAGATGGGTGAACTCCAAAATACAGAATAGTATAAAATACTAAATAAAATTGCTAATTACAACATAAAACAGTAGAAAAATGGAAGAAGAAATGCAAACTTCAGGCACTAATTGCCTCAATGTTGACTGCAATCGAAATCATCTCGCATTGGTATGAAATCGTCTCTGATTCGACAGGATCGCCTCCGATCTGAACAGGTTCGTCGACGATGATGTAAGCTTGCTTCGGCTGAAAAACAATATGGTACCTGCAACAAAATTGTATAGAACTAATGCAAAATAGAAACTTAGGATGTTTTAACATGTATGCAGTCGGGTTACATGGAATTTCAGCCAGGGGGGTGCTAAGGGGAGGGCTTAGGATTAAATAGGCTTAGGAGGGAGGTTAGGAGGTTGGAGATCATCCTTATTTGAGAGATCTCCAATGGGGGAGGGTCTTTAACGGTGCAGACACACTTCTGCCCGGATTAGAGGCCTGTTGGAACAAAAGCTAATTATGCAAAATCAGTTTAGCGACAAGATCGTCTGGACGTCCTAGCCTAGACGAAATCGTCAGATCTGGGGTGATATCGTCTATTCGAAAACGATATCATCAAACGGTCAAAAAAACCTCTAAAAATGGTGCAAAAAAAGGGGAAACGGATTACCCGACGGTTAACGGACGGTTAAAATTTGAATTTAAATTATTTACTAGGATGAATGTAATTATTACAATTTCACTGTGCCAATTTTAGGGTGCTACATTTTGCCCCCTCTTTAGCAAATTTTTTGAAGAAAATGCGTTAAAGATGAGTTCTTCTCGATCTACGAGAAAGCAAAAATTATTCCCATTTTTAGGCGACGATTCTTGGTCAAATCGTACGACAGCTTACTATGGTGCCCCCTCCGTGTTTTTACCCAAATCGAACGTTTGAGGTAAAAACGTGGAAAAGTAAAATTTATTTTTGAATTATTTTTGAATAAAATTAAGAAAAATAGGGTAAAACCCTAATTCATTTTTACTGTTCATTTTTCTGGTTTTAGAGCTCTGGAAGCAAAAATGGTGGAGACAACGCACAGATCGACAGAGGTCCGGCACGGGCTATGGGTAAGAGTCTAGACTTAACTTAGAATGTTTTAATTTGAATTTACATGCTTTTTAGGTGGATTTTAAATGAATTTTGAGCATCGCGGCCATTTTTGGGCCGTCGACGTCGTCGGGACGAAATCGTCTCGATTTCAACGAAATCGTCTCAAGTTCGCCAATTTCGTCTAAGGGCAAAATCAGCAAAAGGGGGACGATTTCGTCAAATTAGGGACGATTTCGGCTTGCAAAATTGGAGACGATTCTGCTCAAATTTGGGACGATATCATCCAATAGAGGGCGATATCATCATTTGATTAAATTGAACTTGTTTTTAACTTGCATTTTTAATTAATGATTTTTTATTAATGATTGTTTGTTGTTTTGTTGTTTATGTTGCAGAGAGGATTGCTAAAGAGTAGGGAATGGAAATATGGAGGTTTGAGAGATGACTTGGCCGCTCTTACACAGGTAGAGCGAGATCAGCTGGCACAGGCTGGCTTAAAGCATGTGGTAGAAATGCCACAAGTGTCTACAGACATGGGGCTACTGACAGCCCTAGCAAAGAGATGGTATTCGGGTTCTTCCTATTTTTGGCTATCGATAGGGGAGATGACTCCCACACTAGAGGATGTATGGAGGATTCTGAGGATCCCCATACAAGGACGGTTGATCACTCTTGCAGCCAATCAGGGCCATGTTATGGGACGGTTGTGTGGTGACCCAAGCTTCACCCTAGAGAAAGGCGGAGTTAACATCAAGGCACTGCATCAGATGCCTAGGGCATCTAGACTCACACAGGTTTTAGCTGTAGTGGTTGGTGGACTTCTGCTGTGCCACCAGAGTGGGTGCAGGGTACCATGGATGCTAGCAGATGTGATCTGTGATATGTAGGACCATGGCTATAGATTTTCTTGGGGTAGCTTTGTTCTATGTCGGTTGTACAGGATCCTGCATGGGGTCGTGTACAAGGGCGGATGATGTCTAGTTATGACATCGCTCCTACAGGTTTGGTGCTGGGAGCACATTGCAATGCGAAGGCCAGTGGGGCTTTCTCTGACAGGGATTGACGGGGAGAGGCCCCGAGTTTTCTACTGGTGGCTCCAAAGAGGGTCACAACGGCGGATCGACCTTCCGATGTCCCAGAGATTGCTAGATGACCTTGTCCTGGACCAGATCACCTGGAGGCCATGGCGAGGGCACCCAGGGTGGGTCGAGGACGGACAGGAGCTGGCTCACATCAGGCGAGTTTGCTGGCTATGGATGGAGAGGGGAGAGGTGGAGCTCCACCGCTACGACCGAGTTTTGTGATAGTTTGGTCTACAGAAGGGGATACCATCTCTCAGGGATTATGAGTTTTCTCAGAATGTCTGGGATAACACCACAGTTAGCGGGGCTCCAGACATGCAACACTTCTGGAGTCAAGACTCGGACGATGCCCCCATTCAGCCAGTGAATGGGGATGACGCAGGGGTAACCGATGGCTATGATGCCTGGTACGCAGGCATCCACCCTCCTCGAATGACGAGGGCTCAGGGTTTGATACATGCAGTTGTGCGTCAGATAGGGAGGCAGTGCCAGGCAGCTATGGAGGTATCCCAAGGTCGTGGTGGGAGAGAGCTGAGGAGGCCACAGGCATAGGAGAGGCCGCGACAGCGGGAGAGGAGGGCAGAGAGACCCCCTTCTCCATAGAGAGAGAGGCCACCATCGCCCGACAAGGGCAAGGGTGTCGACACAGGGGAGAGTAGTGAGACAGCTACTCTATGAACAAATATGATCCATCTCCAAGCACAAGTGCAGACCCTACAGGAGGAGGTTGCACGACACCGAGCTAAGGTTACACAACTCAGAGACGAGATTGCACGTCTTAGGGCACGGGGTGGAGGGGCGAGCACTGGGGAGCTGACATGGGCTATTGCCCAAATTACTTTCTATCAAAAATTATACTATCATCTGGTGCTAGAGGAGGATAGACTACCCCTACCATCTAACATCACAGATCCGATTAGGATCGGGTCATCGAGGACTTCATCCCAATCGATGACTAGGACTCGCAGTACTACACATACTGCGATGGGGCCACCTCGTCCACCTCAAGGCGGGGGAGGAGATGAGGCTGAGAGCTCGAGGGGTTCTCAAGGCTAGAGTACTACACGACATTGTACAGATTGATATATAGTTTTTATTATTATTTTTTTGTTGATAGAGGATTGAGTATGCCAAGGTACAGATTGTGGCATACCGATCTAGTTTTGATGATGTATATATACTGTTGATATATATATGCGATGAGATATTTTTGATCATATGACTTGTGTTATGTATTTTTATGATACTTTTATGTTTGATTGATTACTTTGGATTGAGGATTCATGAAATTATGTCGTTTTGAAAATTTATAATTTTGATGTCATGCTGTAATATTTTAAATGAAATAATCGGATGTAACAAATTGGTTGTTTGTGATGAAATGTGATAAAAGATAAAAAGAGACTTTTAACAATAATTTCAAAGGACATTGTCGCTATTATAGACCATTTCATGGAGTCGCCGCTCACTCGGTCGTCAAGCTAATCCAAGGATAGAAATATTGTTAAAAGTAAAAGAGTGCTTAAGAGACTGTCTTAAGACTTTGGTGCAATGGTGCAAATGATGATGATGATGGTTTGTTTTTCATATTTTCATACAAATAATATGCATGAAATAAAAATTATTTTTGCTAGGCATGAATTCCTAAGTGTGAAATTTTTTTGGATAATTCCTTAGGAATTATACCATCATTGCAAAATTGAAGGTTGACATAATGACATGAAATAATGAAAATGTGCATGCTTAAAAGCATAATTTGTGTAACAAAATGATTTAAGTCATATGGTTTTCATGATTTTTAAATAAATGGGGAATAAAAATTGTTACAATGGTTTGCGCTAGGCATAGAATATGTAGGTATAGACTTATACCATCATCGCGAAATCCAAAAAGAGATAGTTTTATTGCATGGTTGATTTTTAATAAACGAGAAAATATGAAGATGAGGACTTGCGCTAGGCATAAAATTCCAATTTTGGTTTTAGAACTATACCATCGTCACGAAATTCGATAATATATATATATATATATATATATATATATATATATATATATATATATATATATATATATATATATGTTTTTATTGGATGGTTTGAAAGAAAATTTTGATTTTTCTATTATGCATATAGTTGTCGAAACAACTGTTCTTTGAAAGAAGAAAATGAATTATTTCAAACAATTTGCAAAAATATATTTCAAAGTATTTTAAAGACAAAATTTAGATTTATAAAGAATCCCATGTGCATATGTGAATTCATTTCCAATCTTGATTTATCATAATGATACACAAAATCTCTCAAATATAAAATGTGTGTGCAATTGCTATGTTCATTTACCAGTTGTGAGCAAGATACTATGATACAAGTGATTTGAAGAAACCAAATAAGTGTTCATTAACCATGATGTAGATGCATATAACCATACTATACTACTATGTAAGTCGGATTATCAAGAGCTAGCTAATCCATAAGCAGACATAGGTTTGTACAAAAGAAGGTCACTAATGTGACAGACATATCGCCACGCTAGGAGTTACCCAAGGCCAAGCAAGTTGGGCACAAACCACTCGTTATGGGGCTTACCTCACAGTTTTCGAATAATTGAGAATTCCAGGGATTCAAGCTCATCAACCCTTCTTTTCTTTTCAAAGGGTAGGGAAAGGGGATTTTATTGCTTTTGCTTTTTGCTTTCTTTTGCTTTTCTTTTATTTTTGTATTTTTGCTTGATTTTTGAGATAATGCTTGAAATATTGCTGTAATGATATAAAATAACATTTTTTTGTCCTTTTCTTTTTCTCTTTTTCTTGAACTTTGCCTTTTCTTTTGTGCTAGGGATACTTGCTTGGATTAGCTGTAGAGCAAGGGATTTTTATTCTGGGTAGGGGTGAGCTTGTCCTTTTGCCAATTCTCAAAGATTCTAGACCATGTGCATGATAGGATAGCAGGGGAAACTTTTCGCTCAAGAAACCACTTCTACTATGTAGCAAAACATGGAAATTACAAATATAATCATTTTATTGTGAAAAGATGTGCTTGGTTTAAGTAAATAACAAGATCAATTCTCTATGCTCAAACTTTATTTAATTGAAATTTGTGAACTTTGATATAAGAGAGATTAGTAATCATGCCAGATAAAATCAAGATATTTATTTTTGTGAGTGTGCAAGTGAGGGATTCCAAATAAATGCTAATTTATCCAAAATAATTTGAAACATATAACTGCAATAATTGTAAGAAAATAAATACTTTTGGAGAAGTTTTGAGAATGTTGACTCTCTCTTTCTTCTTTATTTTGTTTTGGTTTCGAAAGAGTCAAGAATATTGTTGTTTTTTGTTTTTTTTTATCAGTATTTTTTTATTTTTGAACAAAAAATTAACAAGTGCCATAAATAAATGCAACAAATAGTTTTGAAGATTTTGATGATTATGAATGTTTTTGGTGTTTTTGAATTTATAAATTGAAAGAAATACAAGATAGTGATGTTGAAAAAATATATACATGGATGAAATGACAAAATTTATACATAGTAACGTTTAAGATGCAAAATATTCATGGGTTCTTTAAGTTCTTTACCATCTAAGGTAGATAATTTGTATGCTCCTGATTCGAATTTAGCAGTAATAATGTATGGTCCAAGCTAGTTGGGCTCAAATTTACCTTTAAGGTCCTTAGTTGCATTAGTATTTGTTTGATTTTCTTTTAAAACAAGGTCACTGATTTCAAAGGATCGATGATGAACTTTTTTAGCATATGATCTTTTAAGCTTGTTTTGGTATGCACGGAGATGCTCCAAAGCATTGATGCGTTTTTTATCTAGGAGTTCCAGCTGACTGAGTCTACCAGCTCGATATTCATCTCCTACTTTGGTATCTTGAAGTAGCAGAGCCAAAGAAGGAACTTCTAATTCAAAGGGAAAAACGCTTCGAGCACCATAAACCAAAACAAATGGTGAATTTCCCGTGGGGGTTCGAACACTAGTTCGATAGGCCCACAAGGCTGGATATAACTGAATGTGCCAGTCACGGCCAATTTTATTGACCAATATTTTGAGAATTTTGATTAAGGTTTTGTTAGATTCTTCTGCTTGACCATTACCCTGAGGATAATAGGGAGTGGACTAGCGATGTTGAATCTTATATTTTTGGCATAATTTTTTAACATCTTTATTTTTGAAACAAGTTCCATTGTCAAAGATGAGATTTGTAGGAATTCCGAACCTACAAATGATTTGATTAAAAATAAATTTAGAGACTTGTGTGCCAGTGCAGGAAGCTAAAGGCATAGCTTCAACCCACTTCGTGAAATACTCAGTGGCGGTTATGATGAATTTGTGTCCATCAGATGACACAAGATTGATTTTGCCAATAATATCTAAGCCCCATTTAGAAAAGGGCCAAGGAGATGAAATAGCCTGTAGTTCTTGTGCAGACGCATGGACAAGGTCAGCATGTTTTTGACACTTATCACAATGGTGCACATAATCATGTGCATCCTTTTCCATGGTAGGCCAAAAGTATCCTATTCAAAGGAGATTTTTAGCAATGACACTACCACTAAAGTGTCCTCCACAAGATCCATCGTGGGCTTCACTCAAGGCTGATTTGGATTCTTCTAAGTTCAAACATCTTAATAGGATACCTTTAAAAGATATCTTATATAAAGTATTGCCAATTATTACAAATCGACTTGCTCGTCTACGTAATAACCGACGCTGGTTTCTATTAGAATTGGCAAGGAAAGTCCCATTTTGGAGAAAATCAAATATGTCCGTGTACCAAGGTTCAGGAGTAGTTTCATTGATTAGAAACACATCCAAAGGTTCTAAGCATGACTTATTTGAAGCGGGCTCCTAGAGTCGATGAATAATGATAGTGGCATATTCGTCATCTAACTCCAAGGGCAGGAGAGATGCAGCTGCGGCCATAGCATCAGCTACATGGTTGCAAGTTCTAGGAATAGCTTCCAAGGTAACTTGATCAAATAGAGACATTAGTGGTAAAACATAGGCCTTATATGGGCACAGTTTATCATCTCTGGTCTAATAAACTTCATTCATTTGGTTTATAACCAGTTGAGAATCACCAAAAACTAACAGATGTTTAATTTTTAACGTTAAGGTAGCTCGTAATCCAAGGATTAGAGCTTCATACTCAACAATATTGTTGGTGCAAGCAAATGTCAATTTGAAGGACAGAGGAATAAGATGTTTTTGCGAGGATATTAAAATAATACCCGCACCAGCCCCACTCATGCATCGGGCTCCATCAAAGTATAAGGACCATTGTTCAGTATGGTCTGCCTCTAATTGAAGGCATTCATCAAGAAACTCAATGATGAGGGGATGGGTAGACTCTAAGGGTGTCGCAGCTAATTGATCTGCTATGATTTGACCCTTAACAGACTTCTGTCCTATGAATGTGATATCAAACTTGCTTAGAGCAAGAACCCACTTGGTTGTGCGACCCGATAAATAAGGTCGACTCATGAGATACCTCAAGGGATCGTATTTGGCAATGATATAAGTTTTTTGACTAAGCATATAATGTCATAATTTTTACGTAGCAAACACGACTGTTAGACATAGTTTCTCTAACGCTGTATAGCAGATTTCATAACTGATGAAGGTTTGGCTAATATAATAATTAGCCTGTTCTCTCTTTTCATCATCAAGCTGAGCTAACATAGCTCCTAAGGCAGAATCTGAAGTTGAAATATATAGAAGAAATGGGCGATCAGGTTTAGGCGGTGAAAGCACAGGTGGATTAAGGAGGTATTGTTTGAGAAGTTCAAGCTTCTCTACAGTCATCGTACCAATTAAAAGGGACATCCTTCTTAAGGAGTTTAAGAAAGGGACCAGTTTTGTCCGCCAACTTATCGATGAAGCGATGGATGGCTTGAAGCTTACCTTGTAAACTTTGTAACTCAGATATATTAGTAGGTATGAGCATATCAGTGATGGCCGCAATCTTGAGAGGGTTGATTTCGATACCACGTAAAGAAACTAAAACCCCTAATAGTTTACCAAACTTAACTCCGAATATGCATTTTGCTAGATTTAATCGAATAAGATATTCTCGTAATCAATTAAAAACTTTTCTCAAATCATCTAAATGATTATCTTCAATAATAGAGTGAGCTATAATATCATCTACATAATCATGTAGGATATCATGCATCATATCATGAAAAATATAGGTCATAGCTCGTTGATAGGTTGCACCTGCATTTTTTAAGCCAAATGGCATCACTTTCCAACAAAAGGTACCCCGGGGGTAATAAAGGCTATTTTAGCCTGATCTTCAGGAGCTATCCTGATCTGATTATAACCGGAGAATCCATCCATTAAGGACATCATCCCACTCTCGACAGTAAAGTCAATGATTTGATCCATGTTTGGAAGAGGAAAGTCATCTTTAGGGCATGCAGTGTTAATATCTCTAAAATCTATGCAAACCCTAACTTTGGTAGCTTATTTTTTGGTAACTGGAACTACATTTGAGATCCATTCAACATAATCAATAGCTTGTATAAAGACAACATTCAGGAGTTTTTCTAACTCCCCTTTGACTACCAGAGCCACTTTGGGATGCATTTTTCTAAGTTTTTGTTTAACGGGTTTAGCATCCGGATGGACCACTAGATGATGCATGACTACAGAAGGATCTAGACCTGGCATATCTTCATATGTCCAAGCAAAGACATCTTCATACTCTTTAAGGAATGAAATATATTGCTCTTGTTTTTCTTGAGTTAATTTTGATCCAATATTGATTATGTGAGGATTATCCTCAGTTCCAATGTTAATTTTAATGATGTTTTCTACCTCCATGTGTAGATCTCTTTCAAAATTAGGTGGGGCGGGTGAAACGCCCAATTCTTGTAATTCTTGTAAGGTTATTTTGGATAATTCATCTTGAAGATTAGTGGACTCAAGTTGGGCTATAGTTGGTATAGAACCATCAAAATAAAATCCATTGTGTAACATCTCTTCAACAGAGACATCATGGAAGATATCTCCTTCCAACTCTTCATCGGGGTCAGTAATCATTTTAGGGTAAGCTATGGATAGCATGTTACATGTAAACGACTGATTTTTTAAAGGCAAATCAACATGCCTATCCAAATAATCTTGATAGCATATGAGTTGATCATCATCTTCAAAAGGAAAGGGTTGACCCTTACTAGGAAATAGGTCCACACCACAGCGGGCAGGCCACGGTTCTACCTCAAAAGTTTCTTTCATGCCATTTTGGAAAGGTCCCAAGCCTTTCCCTTTATATCCCATTTTAAGCATTATGGGTTTAGCTTTAATATATTCATTGGTAAAATAACACCGAGCGTATCCCTCATGATGAGTTTTGATATTCCGAGGGATTCTTCCCCAGTCATATCCTTTATAAATGAAGGCACAACTCCCAACTTGGTAAGTGCTTCCCATAGGTTGTGGGAGGCCCAAAGTACGAGGAGATGGCGGTAAGTTATTTAAAAGAATTGAATCTTGCATGAAAGCATTTATTTTTTTTTTATATTAAGATTGTGGATAAATCTGGTAAAAGTTCATCAGAAAGAGCATAATATGTAGAAGGATTATTCCCTATATCTTTATATGTGGAAGGGATGATAGATGTGTCTATAGGTTTTGAATTTATAGGGATTGAACATGAAGGATTGGTTGTAGATTTAAGATCTTTTTGAGGTTCTAGAGTGATTTGTTCGAAAGATGGTTGAGTTAAATGGATAGGTGTAGGTGATGGGATAGATGATGTTATGTGTGTGTGTTTCACACGTTTAGATGAAAAATAAGAACTAGGATGTGTGGATGACAGAGCGGGGAAAAATTGCACTCCAACAGGTTCTGCCAAGGCACACATATCAAAGGGTCTAGGGTCACCATGGATAGTGACCAACTGATTTTTAAATTCAAATTTAACACATTGGTGTAAAGTTGATGGGACCGCTCGCATCACATTGATCCAAGGGTGACCCAAAAGTATATTGTACGATGCTGGGCAATGTACAATAAACACGGTTGTTTCTAGGGTTCTAGGACCAACTTGCAAGGGGATGGTAATAACTCCACATGTTTCTTGTGTTTCGTCATTGAAAGATTTGATAATCATATCAATTTTCTTCATTTCATCACTTCTAAATCCAAATCTTTGGTAGAAGTCAAAAGTGCAAATGTTTAGAGATGAGCCATTATCAATAAAAACTCGTTTGACAGCTACATCTCCAATTAGAGCAGTAATATATAAGGGATTGTCCTTATGTAAACTGTGTTGTGGGATATCTTTATCCCGAAAGTCAATACAATCAACTTCTCGAGTGATGATAGTATTGGCCATAGCTTCAGGTTGAATGTTTTGAGGTACCATAATTTGGCTTAATGTAAGCATCAACTCATCCCTATGGGTGGGAGATGATCTTAACAAATCTAAAAGGGAGATTCTGGATGTAGTATTGGACAATTGCTCATTAATATTGTAAGGGAGTTTAGGTTGAACATGGGAAGCATGATTCCCTTTATTGGGATTTTTCAAAACAAATGGAACTGATCCATCATTCTGATTTGGTTCTTGTTGAGAATTTTGAGCCTGTTGTCGGGTAACGACTCCAATGGTACCTACAATGTTATATTGAGGACGTTGAACTGGTCTCGGTCTAGCATTTATGGCTTGTTCATTTGAGAGGAATTGATTAGAAGAAGGTCGAGTAGTAACTCTTCTAGGAAATGGTTCTTCTGGAACCATAGCATCTATGACGGGTTGAATAGGATCTGATTCATTTTTAGAACTATTCGATTGATTTGAAGTAATGTCTAGTTCACTTTCAGTATTTGATTCTATATCACTAGAATCTGAAGTTTGAAAATTATGTAAGGGCCTGGTCGTAACCAAGGATAAGGTTGTGTCAAATATTTGAGGATCCTGAACAGGTAATTGTTCGCTAATGGTTCCTACATATCGGGTAGGAGGAGGAACATTATGATGTTCGATTTGATTGGCCACTTCTTTACCATGTCTTGGTAAAGGGTGTTGAAATATGTCTAATTTTTTATTAGCATTTTGATTTTGATTTTGGGGAATGGTCTTTTGAGTATTATTAGGAGCATTTTTTTTAGGTTGGAAGGCTTGCACTTCCATTTCATTATTATCAATCAAATCCTGTATTTTATGTTTCAACCTTTTACAAGCGTTGGTAGAGTGTCTAGGTCCTCTATGGAAATCACAATGTAAGTCAGCTTTGTATCCGGGTATAGTTGGATCAGGTTCCTTGGTTAGCTGTTAATTGGATCAAACCTCTTTCGAGTAATTGAGGTAAAATAGTTGATAAGGGTTGATTCAACCGAGTAAATTCTCGAGAAGGCTTATCAAGAGGTTTCAATATAAATTTTTATGTTGTCTTCGTTGCATTGATATTAGCAACATTTCTGTTGTCAGTGACTCCGTCACCAACAACTTATTTGTTTTTATATTGATTTCTGGATGTTTTCTCATCATCCTTCTTCCTAAGTTGGCCTCTCCTGATAAGGGCATCTTCTACTCTTTGAGCTAAATCTATAGCTTGATCGAAGGTAGTTAAAGTAGCAGTTGATAGCTCATAAGATATTTGTTCTTGTAAATTATTGATAAAAATGTCCAACATTTCCCTATAAGGTAGCACAAAGTGTAGTTTTCCTATCAATTGCCTCCATCTAGCTAAGAAATCGGAAAAACATTCATCCTTGTCTTGTTTTAAGTTGTATAGATCTTTAATGGTTACATGCCTCTCGATGTAGGCACTAAATTGATGGACAAAAGATTTAGTTGTTTCTTCAAAGTTTCTCAAAGAATGAGTGGGCAATTGATAGTACCACTCTAATGCCTTTCCACCTAAACTTTTTGGGAACATTTTTAGTAATAGCAAGTCATCATGTGATATATAATGACATGCTATCCTAAACATGCGAAGATGCTCTATGGGATCTTCGGTTCCTTTATATATAGGCAAGATAGGCATGGGAAAATGCTTAGGGTATGGTTGAGCTACAACCATGGGATCCAAAGGTTGACTACAAATCTCTCGATAATTATATGAGGGACAATAAGGATCTATCTGGTCCATACACGAAGCTAACTATTTCACCATGGCTTCCAGATTACTAGTTTGCCCCCCATATTGGTTTGGTAGGGCATTGACATGGGTTTTGTGAGCATATGATGGAGGGACATGAAGATTAGATGCTATGTTGCTATTGTGTAAATTTTTGGTAGGAAAAGTGTTATGAAGGAATTTTGAAGTGGTATTATGTTGTATTCCAGATTGTTGAAAATTGGTGTTTGGTTTCGTTTTAGGTTTTTGTTTACTTGAAGCATATTGCTCAATAGTTTGGCAAAATAAAGTAGTGAAGGAAGTTTTCTTTTGTGTGGGAATGATTTTAGGTTGAATAATAGGTTCCTTAGGAGGTTGGGTAACCTGTTGTTTTGACATGTTTTGCATCATAGTGACCATGTCTGTATTGGATGGCCCAGCCTTATCACTTTCTTGATCAATGAAAGACAAGGGATTAGTGCGCACATCATACATATATTCCATGGCTACTTGAGTGTTACTAATTTGCCCTTTATCAATACGAACTGTCACATTAAGGACGTCGATGTTATCATTGAGAAATTTCCAAAAATGATCTACGTTGTCAAAAGCAATAGTTCCATCTGGAGCTACTCTATGGGATGAGGGTCCATCCTCTTTAACACTTTCTTCTTGTTCATTATCTTCACCTAGGTCATGTTCTGGTTGATCTAGAGTTTTTCCTTCCGAAATTGGATCTACAGGAAGGGCATTTGGGTCTCTAGTTGTATATTGTAACCAATCTTCTTCTTCTCCTTCAGTTTGTTTACCATTCTTAATTTTAGGCATTGTGCCTTAATTTTGATTTCAGCAAATATATATATATATATATATATATATATATATATATATATATATATATATATATATATATATATATATATATATATATATATATATATGCAACAAGTTTAAGAGGTATATATTAATTATATACCTACTACAATATTTAAAATGAAATGTTTAAGTTTTTGCTATGTTTTTTAGTTTTTTAGTTTTTTTTTTTAGTTTTTCTTTGTTTTTGAAATAATATTGTAAAAACGACAAATAACACAATAAATGCAAGAAATAAGACTGAAAGTAATAATCTAGTTTTCTATAAACAATTTATAAAAATCATTAATGGGCTCGAGTTCTTCAGGAGTCATGAAGTGTTCTTCTTCAAATTGAAAGTTTTATTTTAAAAATTTAATGAAAAGAGCTATAGTGATATTATCTGTCTCAGATTTTGGTTGATAGAAGTAAAGCTCATGGCAATACTCTCGATATAACATAGCTCGAGGAACTCTATTCCATATTTCTCTATCTGTAAGAACAACCTCTTGGTCTTCTACACAACCTAGGAACTGGTGTACAATGGTTGCGTTCTCGAGGTATTCCTCGAAGGTGAATAATTTTGAAGATACAAGAGCTCTCCTATAAGCTAACCATCTATGGCAGGCTCTCTGAAGTTCATGATAAAAGACAAGTTGATGAGGATCCAAGATTCTATCTAGGACTAGCCTCTTGATTTGCTTAAGTTCTGTTGACCTAGATGAGATGACACTAAGTCTTCTATCAAGTTCATCCCACAAGAGTTGATTTCTATCTATTTCAGGCACACTAAGTACAGAATTGATTTCTATGGCTGCCAATTGGTTTTCTACATTTATAGTAACTGCTAATCTTTTCTTAGGAGCTACCATCTAAACATGATATTAAATTTAAATGATCTAAAATGCATTTATGTTTTAGTTGTTTTATTTTTTTTTGTTTTTGTTTTCAAAAGGTTTACAATGCATTCACGTTGGGTTCACCAAAATGTATCGCTCCAAATTTTTCACACCCTTACCTTCAGGCTATAGGATCCATGCCCGGAAGGGGGGTGTGAAAAGGATGTCGCGATACCTCGGACTGAGAGGACTTGCGAAGGTCCCGCCTCTCAAGGGAGGTGTATATTGGTGATTTTTCGACGGATGGTGGGTTCACCAGGAAACATTCAATGGTAGTTTCCATGCCTAGGTTGGGAATGTGTTTTATGTGTTCGTTTTTAGCCTTAAGCATTCAAATCCTAGGTTTGGCCAAAATGCGTCTAAGCTATTCTATATGAAAATGCAGATTAAATGAATACAAAAAATAGAATTAAAGATAGAAACAGAGAAATTACAAAAAATTAAAAGAAGAATACCTGATCCGGATATCTGATGAAGATTCTGATTCTTGAAGCAGTCAGGATCGCCTCTGATTTGACAGGATCGTCTGAGATCAGACAAGATCGTCTGAGATCTGACGAATTCGTCAGACGAATTCGTCAGAGACCTGCAAACAAAGAAATAGGTGCAAAATACAAAAAATACAACTATCCTAATAGAGGGAAATAGTGTAAAATGACAGCAACAATATTAAACTGAAACTTAACAACAGAAATAGGAATGAATTATGCTAATTAGATAATAATTATGATTTAATCATGCATTTGATCTAGATGGGTGAACTCCAAAATGCAGAATAGTATAAAATACTGAATAAAATTGCTAATTACAACATAAAACAACAAAAAAATGGAAGAAGAAATGCAAACTTCAGGCATTGATTGCCTCAATGTTGACTACAATTGAAATCGTCTCACATTGGTACGAAATCGTATCTGATTCGACAGGATCACCTCCGATCTGAACAGGTTCGTCGACGACGATGTAAGCTTGCTCCGATTGAAAAAAAATATGGTACCTGCAACAAAATTGTATAGAACTAATGCAAAATAGAAACTTAGGATGTTTTAACATGTATGCAGTCGAATTACAGGGAATTTCATCTAGGGGGGTGCTAAGGGGAGGGCTTATGATTAAATAGGCTTAGGAGGGAGGTTAGGAGGTTGGAGATCATCCTTATTTGGGAGATCTCCAACGGGGGAGGGTCTTTAATGGCGTAGACACGCTTCTACCCGGATTAGAGGCCCATTGGAACAGAAGCTAATTGTGCAAAATTAGTTTAGCGACAAGATCATCTGGACATCCTAGCCCAGATGAAATCGTCAGATTTGTGGCGATATCGTCTGATCGGTGACGATATCATCAAACGGTCAAAACAACCTCTAAAAATGGCACGAAAAAGGAGGAAACGTATTACCCGACGGTTAACGGGCGGTTAAAATTTGAATTTAAATTATTTACTAGGATGAATGTAATTATTACAATTTCACTGTGCCAATTTTAAGGTGCTACACAAAGCACCTTAAAATTGGCACAGTGAATGTAATTATTACAATTTCACTGTGCCAATTTTAAGGTGCTACACAAAGCATCACACCGGTACTCATCCAATTGGTTAAGCTACTGAATCCATTCTTTTTGTGCTTCATCCAGATTCAAATTCAGTTTTGCTACAGTTTTGAGAGTTCTGATTTCAAATTCTATAGGCATCATAGCATTTTTCCCATATACCAACTGAAATGGTGTAAAACTAGTGGTAGTTTTCTAGGTGGTTCTGTAAGCCCAGACTACTTCTGGTAATCTCATAGCCTAGTCTTTCCTGTGTTGCTGCACCATTTTTGTGAGAATGTTTTCCAATTCATGGTTAGTGACTTCTACTTGCCCATTTTCTTGTGGATGGTAAGGAGTGGTCTTATTGTGCCTGATTTTGTACTACTGCATTATTTCTTGGATCAGCTTCAAAGTGAATTGGGGTCCCTGATCAGTAGTGATTTCTCTTGGAATGCCAAATCATGTGAAGATGAATGCAAATAGGAAATCTGCTATAGTCCTTTCCTTGGAATCATGTAATGCTTGCACTTCAACCCATTTAGTCACATAGTCAGTACAAACTAAAATATATCTCTTACCTACTGACTATGGATTAATGGGTCCTACAAAATCCATTCTCCATTTTTCAAATGGCTCAATGTGCACATGTGGTTGGAGTGGCATTTCATCTCGAAGAGTTGGTCTGCCCATCCTCTGGCACTGGTCACATTGACTCACATATTTGGTTGCATCCTTAAATAATGAAGGCCAAAAATATCTAACCTACAATACTTTAAATGCAGTCCTTTTACCTACAAAATGGCCACCATAGGGTTCATCATGGCAAGCTTTAAGAATTTTTGCAATGTCATTTTTAGCAACACACCTTCTCATGATTTGATCAGGCCCAATTTTAAATAGGCGACCATCAATCCATGAAAAGACCACACTCTTCTCTATTAATGTCTATTTTTCATGCGGTGAGAGTGCATGGGATACTTTACTCATGGCTAAATAATTAGCCATATCTACATACCATGATATTTGTTCATCAAGAGCAAAGAGATGCTCATCTAGAAATTGATCTTCTGTGGTTGTATGATCTGGAGGTATTAACTTGGAAAGAAAATCTGCAACCACATTGTCTTTACCTGGTTTGTCAATAATTGTAATATCAAATTCTTGCAAAATTAAAATCCATCTAATAATTCTACCACTAATTGTAGGTTTATTCATCAGGTATCTGATGGTTGAATGATCAGTATGCACAAAGACCTTGTAACCTGTAATATAATGGTAAAATTTGTTAATAGCATGAATGACTGCAAGAAATTCTTTCTCTATGATAGTGTAATTAAACTCAACACCTGTAAGATGTTTACTGACATAATAAATGGCATAAAATTCTTCACCATATTTCTATCCTAGTACTGCCCCTATCACATTATTGGATGCATCCACATATATGTGAAAGGGAATGGTCCAATTTGGACCTCTCAATACTAGAGCAGTGGTCAGTCTCTCTTTCAAAGTTTGAAATGCCTATTCACGTTCATCTATCCAAACAAACTCTACATATTTTGACAACAATGTGTTCAAGGGTTTAGCAATTTTGCTGAAATCTGATATAAACCTCCTATAGTATCCAACAGAGCCAAGGAAACTTCGGACATCTTTCTGAGTTTTGGGAGTGGGCAGATTTTTTATTACCTCAATTTTATTTTTATCTACCTTTATCCCATCTCTAGAAATATGATGTCCTAATACTATCCCCTCCTGCATTAACATAAAATATTTTTCATGACTCAGGGACAGATTAGTTTCCTCACACCATTGAAGCACTCTTTCCAAATTTGTTGTGGCTTCCTCAAAAGTCTCACCATAAACTATGAAGTCATCCATGTATACTTCCATAGTTTCTCCAATCATATCAGAGAAGATACTCAATACTACCCTTTGAAAAGTGGTAGGTGCATTACACAAACCAAAGGGTAAGACTCGATAAGTGAAGGTTCCCCATGGATAAGTGAATGTTATTTTATCTTGATCCCTCGCCCTAATTTGTATATGGTTGTATCCACTAAACCCATCCAAGAAAGAAAAGTACTTTCTTCCTGCTAAGGTGTCAAGGACCTGATCCACAAAAGGTAAGGGGAAGTGGTCTTTCTTTGTTGCCTTATTGAGCATTCTGTAATCAACACAGATACACCACTTTCCATTTTTCTTGGGCACCACCACCAAAGGTGATACCCACTCACTATCAGATATAGGGTAGATAAATCCAACTATCAAGAGTTTTTGTAATTCATTTTTAACAATTTCTTTCATGGTTGGATTCATCCGATGTTGTGGTTGTCTTACCGATCTTACTTGTTCTTCCAGATATATGTGATGAGTACAGACTTTAGGAGCAATTCCCCTCATGTCTGAATAATCCCAAGCAAAAGAATTTTGGTGTTTGACTAATATCTCTTTCAGGGTGTCCTGTTGAATGAGTGTCAACTCATTATTTACATTCAATATCCTCCCAGGTGCAACCTCAATTTGTTTGATGTGATGATCTTTACTTCCAACAAGTGGTGATTCTAGAGGAGGGTAGGAGGATTCTCCTTGGAAAAAGTTTGTTATAACTCTCTCCTCATCATTTTCATCCTCAAGCTCATCCAATGCCATTATGGGTTGAATCATTGATAAATCACCAGTATTCTGATTTTTATAGTCGGGTTCTCCCAACAAGTCAATGGATTGTGCAGGTGGATGAATAATCAAATTTTTAACATTCTGGCCATTAGAAATGGTCATTTTTCCATTCCTACAGCTTATGTAGGCATCATCTATTGCCATCCAGGGTCTACCTAAGATGAGTGGATAACCACCCAATCCAAACTTTGATTGCAACACCAAGAAATCTGTTGGATATTCCCATGCATCTATTGTAACTATAATGTCCTCCAACATTCCTTTAGGGAGCATTATAGATCTATCAGCCAATTGAAGAACAATTTTAGTTGGCTTCAGATTTGTGAGTTTAAGTTTCAACATAGTATCCTTGGGCATGACATTAATGGCTGCCCCCAGATCTACTAGTGTGTTGGGTAATGGATAGCCTTCGATTTTGATAGTTAAAATAGGGCTTCCTAGGTTAGAATATTTCTGGTGGTAGGTGTTTCCCAACATGAGATCAGCTAACTGACCCACCACACTAATTGCTTTTGTTGGCTTTCATCCTGGTTTTCTCAGACATAATTCCCGTATGGCTTTTGTGTAAATTGGAACATCTCTTATAGCTTGGAAAAGAGGAATTGTGACTATTAAATTTTTCAAACTGGATAAAATGTCAAACTTTGGTTGTACTGGCTTCCTTGGTTCCTGTAACCTTTTAGGAAAAGGTGGAACCTCTTCTCTATCATTTTTAGTAATTGGTTCTTCCTCTACTTCTTCTACAAGAGGTGATTCCTCAATTTCTACTTCTACATTTTCCTCCTCTTCTACCAAAGGAGCTATTTCTACTCCTACTTGTCTTCCTGATCTTAATTATACAGGATTACAACCTACTCTAATATTATACATTGGAAACATCTCATTTTCCACTTGGTATGCTGGCTGATTTGATTTGTTGTTGTTGGGATTTGATGTGGGTTGTGCAGGAAGTTGAGCAGGTCTCAAAGTAGGGGGAGCTGGCAAACTCTGTTGTAGTGGGACTTGTGTTGCATTCTGTGGAGTTGAATTCCATGCATTATAGTTTCTCCACTGAGGTCCAGGCTGCTGATATGGCATCCATGGGTATGGATTATAAGGAGTGGTTCCTTGGGGGGTGTTTGTCCAAGGTGGTTGTCCCCACCAACCCATATTGGGTGGCTGAACTTGACCTTGATTCATGTAATTACCTCCCCCATAGGGTGGCATTCTAGCTGGCATGTTGTTTCCCATAGGAGACTATTGCTAGTTTCTCCTATTTCCCATGAAATATGCTTCCATTACTTCAGGATATTCTCTAGATTTTGGTAATTGTGGGCACAACTTTATCTTATGGTCTTTCTAACAAACAACACATACTCTAATCTTATTTTTTGGACATGCATTTTTGGGGTGCTTCCCTCTACATTTGGGATAGAAATAGGCTAATGCTACCTCATTCTCCTACTTCTTTTTTTGAAGCAAAAGAGTATCCATATGAAGTGCAAGGGATGACAACATCTCACTTTTTAGGTCTTCTAGCATGTTACCTATTTTAGTTTTGGTGACTGTGGCTGTTGGTTTGATACTTTGGGAGGTTGGTTTACCTTTCCTTCTTGAATAATTCTGACATAACCATCGGATATCTGATATTTGATGTTGGTAAACATCTCCTCTAGATATCATGTTTAGTGCTTCAAGAGACTCATTGGTGAGTCCTTTTAAGAAGATACTTCTTAAGGACCTATCACTCAGTTTTGCATGGGGAGATCTTTGCAGGTTAAAGCTAAATCTATCCCAGTATTCTTCCAATGATTCATCTTCCTTTTGAGTCATATCAAAGATTTCCTCTCTAGAATCTCGTGCCCTACCAAAGTTTTGGTATTGTTCTAGGAAGAGTCTTTTCATATCTTCCCAGGTAGTAATCTATTTATTTCCCAAACTAATGAACCAGTGTAGGGCTGAATCATCTAAAGTTGAGGGAAACAGTTTCAATTTTTGGGCATCAGTCTTGTAATCTACTGACCTGCATAGAACATCATACTTAAAAAGGAATAAGTCAGGATCTTCAGTCTAAAATCCTCTAAAAATAGGAAGGTGGGTAGGAGAGATGTGTTTCATTTTTGTGTCTCCTATTGCCTCTTCTATTGGAAAGTTAAAACTGGTGGATGTCTCTTCAATTTCAGCCATATTTTCAAGAAAATGGGGTCTCTACACCTGCTTCCCTTAAAGCAGTCTCTAAGGCTCTTCTATCATTTTGAGTATTCTACACAAGAATATCTAATTTAGTTACTGATATAGTTTCATCCTCTACTACTTTCCAATGTTGGTTGTACAACAAATCCTCCTCAGATTGGATTCTTCTAAAGTTTCTATTATCTACCATTAATTCTTCATCAAGATTTGGTTATTTTGGTAAAGAAGAACTTTGTGCAAAAATTGGATGTTGACTCCAATGCACTGGTGGAGGTGATGGGGGTGATGAAATTTCAACTTCAAAATTTGGTACAACTGATTCAGGGGCTTCTTGTGAAACAATGTCTTTACTCTTGAGAAAATGACCATTCGATCCTCTAATTCTTGGTGGACTCATACAAGATTAGGTGGAAAAATTCTGTAGATAAGTTAACCTAAAATTTTTAGATACACTTGCTATAGAATAGGGTATTACAGTTGGTACTTCCCTAAAAACGATACCAAAATGTTGGGCAAAACATTGGTTACAACTACAGCTAATTTATTGCCTCCATTTAAATTGTCAAACCTAGGAAAGCTCATAAACTTGTGAAGTACCATGCACAATTTATGCCTGTAAAACCAACGAGATGAGTCCACTATGTCCTAAGGTTTGGGGGGTGGTTTGTGGTGTAGTTTTATTTCTTGTCCAAACCATTAATCTAGCCTACATTATCAAACACATGACTGAAAATAAACTATGGAAAGTAAAAACACACACTTGCTAGAAAATACAAAAAAATAGGGAAATTACAGAAATCAAATAAATTGTAGAAAAGAAAGAAAATAAGAAAATAAATAGTGAATAAATTAATTACAAAAAAATAGGAAAAATGGGAGGAATATTATTGAGAGTGGGCCCAGGCTCCAGCAGACTCCACCCAGATCAATTCACGCACACCGAACGCTTAGAAATATATATATGAACACTCGAATGAATTTTATTTGCAGCTTCAAAAATGATTTATAGAAAATGTTCGGGATCCCTTTCTTAGGGGTGGCCTGTGTATTTATATAGTGTACAACCATCCCCTATTACAAATTTAGGCAAGTCTATTTCAGACTTGTAGTTATAACAAATACATGAAAAACAATCATAGACGTTTGATCAAAATGAACACGCGCTAAATTTATCCTTCACAGGATAAATTAGGCATGTTCTATTTATCTAAATAGAATATGTCTAAAATTACACCTCAATCGATATCAATAGTTTCGTATAGGTGTTTTCTCGATTTGCATGTTTGCTTAGCCATTGATGAGAAATGGATAATTTTTTGGTTCATTACGTTGTCCTTCATCCACATCTATCATTGGAAACCGCTACTCTATTTCATCTAAAAATAGGGTCCTTATTGTACTCTACTTCAATGGGAGTCAGGCACCATCCAACCTATCATTGGAAGTCGGGCACCGTTGACCCCAAAGTTAGGAGTCAGGGCTCATTGTACTAGAATTCAGGCAGTCGTTGACCCCAAAGTCGAGAGTCGGGCCTGTGGAAGTAGGTTGAGGGGCATCGCTCTTTCGAAAGACAAGAGTTAGGCGCCTTCCAACCTTTAGCCAAAAGTTGGGCGCCTAACTTAGCATACGTAACTCCTTGTTGTGGTCACCTTTGTCTTTAGTTCTCCACCATAAGACATGAAGTGCCAGGTCCAAATGGGACCTTGACGTAAATATGCAAAAAAGTAGTAAAATCATCGAATCTACACACAAATCACACTTAAAATGCATATTAGAGAATATACATGAAGAACACAAGCTTATACTGAGAGGGGGTGAACCGTATAAGACAACTTTTTACTTTTATTTCCCAAATAATATTATGCAATGTATAGATAGAAATATCAATGTCTATAATCAAAGCAATGCATAAATCACCATACATAATAGAGACACCACAATTTACGTGGTTCATCCAATGTGGGCTACTCCATGAAGAAAATATTTCACGAAATTTTTCTCAATCAATCTCTTGGGAATCCTCTCCTTATTACATTTTTTATGGAACTTTGTCCAAAGGAGACACCAATCCCCTAAATCAAGTTCGTGGATCTCTATCCACGGGAGAACTTCTCCTCTGCTTTGGTTGGTGATCCTCTAGAAGACTACTGCCTCCACTGCACTGGCTTGTGGATCTCTCTCCATTGAATACTCTTATCCCCACTCAAAATACCTATCCTCACTACCCTGGCTAATGGATCTCTATCCACTAGAGACTACTATTCTTTGCTCTCTGTCACCTCAAAATATCTATCTCAAATCTGCATTAAACATAGTTCTTCGGTATAGCATAAATCAGCTCAATCTCTGTCTCTGATCTGGCACAAACTTGTCCTCAAATTTGCACCAAACTCTATTCTCAAATATGCACTAAACACAGTACTTTGGTCTAGCATGAATTTGCTCTCAATCTCTATCCTTAAGCCTTAACTCAAATCTTGACTCAATCTCAAATCAACGCTGATGTATCTTCCCTAAACCTTAACTCAAGGTTTGAACAAATCAATCAATCAACTCTACTCTCAATCATTTTCAAAGACTTGTTTCAAATTTGCCTTGTAAGCTTCCTCAAAATCTTAAACTAATCTATCCATAATTTCTCTCTAGAACTTGCTCAAATCTGCTATACAAGTCCTCTCTAGAACTTGTCCAATCTGCTCAATAGGTCCTCTCAATAACTTTCTCAAATATGCTCTACAAGTCCTATCTAGAACTTGCTCAAAACTGCTTCACAAGTCCTCTCTAGAACTTGTCCAATATGCTCAATATATGTATTGTAAGCTTCCACAAAAGCTCACACCAGATCTTTCCACAAGTCTTCTCAAAGACTTACCTCAAATCTACTCAGTAAGTCCACACATAACTTGTCCAATATCATAGAAACATAAAGAGAATTGTTAGAGACTCAATATTTTCTACACTTATCACAATGCTCAATTACTTTAAATCACTCTCTTAGAAACATAAGGATAATTATTAGAAACTCAATATGCTTCAATTTCAACTCAACGCTCAATCGCTTTCTCAAATCAAAATATAGAATAATTTTTTTATGGAACTTGAACAATCACTTCACACACCCACTTTGACTAGGCTCAACCAACTCTACTCATCCAAACACTCAATGAAACAACCCTTGCTCACAAAACCTAGTCCAATCATATGATCACTTACTCAAAATATTTCCAACAATTCCCAACAACAAGTCTCACATAACAATGATACTCATGTTCTTTTCAAACTCTAGTTCAAGTTCTTTGCTCAACAACTCACTTCAACAACAATGCTTATAAAACAATCTTCACATAGCAATGATACTTAAACCCTAGTTCAAATTCTTCACACAACCAATAACTTCAACAAAAATGCTTATAAAAAAATCTTCACATAGCAATGATACTCAAACCCTAGTTCAAGTTCTTCACACAAACAATGGTTTCAACAACAATGCTTATAAAATAAGGTTTTAACAACTCTTTATTCCAAAAAACCTTGAAGCATTAACTCAACATATTCAATAGGAAACTCTAATAAAGTCCTTTTCACTCCAAACTTATTTTCCATAAAACCAACCAATCAACTTAACTATAAAAGAACATGCTCATACATTTTTCTTGATGATGAAGGAATCTCATAAATCTGCCACAATCATAAACACTTCTTTTACAAGCTCAAATAAATTGTTAGATGATAAACTTTCTCAAAATACAATGTAAATATCAAGACACACATACACCTTATCACTCCATATTTACGAAAATATTCATCAATATTTTACAAAAATAATACACCACTTAAACCTTATAATCTCCCAATTAAATTATATTCAATGCACTCTTCTTTTCAATATAACTCAATGCTAGAAGTTCCCTCTATCCTTTTAATACTTCAACAAATCAATGTGACAAAAACACTTTATTAAAATAAACCTAACACCTTATAACTCCAACTTATCAAAAATAATTTTCAATTAACAATCCTTTTGAGCAACCCTTTTAACTCCAAACTTTAGGAAACACACAAAAATAATAATCAAAATTTATTACCTTGCCTTGGAAGAGATTCAAACTCACAACATAGCCTCAACCAACACCCTAGTCGCGGCTCCAACTGCCGCATGATCTAGGTGCTGGCTTGGGGACTAAGGAGCACCACGTGCTCCAAAAGGCTCCCCGCCTTGCCTAGCACAAAAATGTGCGCCTTTCCTTTGGCACTTCCAACATTGCAACCACCAAAAATGTTGCCATCGCATTTTGAACGCAGGTCTCCTAGCACCCAAATACTCTAATTGTTGTCCTATTGCCACTAGGCTATGCTACCCAGTTGGTGCTTGGTACTTTGGAACTGTTCTCCTTAAACCTTATTTGCTGGCACTAAAACACAAAATTCGCTTCTCTTATTCCGCATGAATTCAACACAATTGCACGCATTCCTTAATCGAGCAAAAGGATAAGGTTTAATGCATCTAAGGCATTGGTATATATATTGATTTCTCTCTTTCATGCATAACGTCGACGCTTGAACTTCCTCCAATATATTAGACGTCAACGCTTTTTATTTCCCTTTGAACTTATTAATTTATAAATTATTTAAGTTCATTTGAATTTAAATTTTATAAATTAATTCTTTAAAACCCTTTGGTTTTATTAAAGCCATATTTCATTGTACAACTTGGTATAAATAATATTTATTTATAAAATTTACATTCACTTTGAATTAAAATATTTTATAAAATAAATATTAAACCTTCCTTTAGCTTTGCAATAATTTTCCTTGGGTTTTTATGAAAAACCTTTTAACTTCTTCCACATACTATTAAAAATATTATGAAGCCCTTTTGCCTTTAACCTCTGCATTGTTCCTCTTGACTTTCGACATCATCAGTGGCTTATTCCTGGATATCAATGACAAATTTGACAACTTTGTTTCTTGAAAAAATCCTTGATATTAATGATGACTTTGTTCCTTGACATCAATGACAACTTGACTTAATGACTCAAAATATTGAAAAATCTCCCCTTTGTCATTCATGGCAACCCAAATTCTTTTTACTAAAAACTTGTCTTTTTATTTGTTTTGCTCCCCCTGGGACATTGCTTCCCCTGGCTCAATGCTTTCTCATTTTACTCAAATACCAAATCTCTCCCCATTTGACATCAATGGCAAAGGGTCACCTTTGGGGCTCGGGGCTGAGAATGAGCCTCTTAGCTTAGCCCCTCCCCTACCTCCTCTTGAGATGGTTAATTCTAGGGTGGGAGTATTTCTACTCCCAAAAGGTATTGTTCTTTACCTTTATCCTCTTTCCTTCTTATATGATCCTTCTGATTCCTCTGACTGTTTCTTTCCATGTCCATTTTCCTATCCACGTATACATTCCTATCCCTATCCTTGTTCTTGTTTCTATTCTTGTTCATATTCATGTTCCTATTCTGTTCATATCCATGTTCCTATTTCTATTCCTGTTCTTGTTCCTGCTTGATTATGGAATGTCTACTCTACACCATTTTGTTGTGTGACCATCATTATTGCACTTATAACACTTAATGTTATTATTCCTTGGAGGTGCAAATATCTTAGTATTTCTCCTAGTGAATCCATATCCTCTTGTGTCATGAACTCTGCAATTCATTGCCTTGTGACCAAACTGATTATATGAGTAGCAATACCCTTGGAAAATTTATTTGTTTCCATATTCCTATATTTCCTATGTCCTGCACTGTGAAGCCATGTTCCCAAACCTGTGACATAAAAAGCATCTTCCATTGAACCCTCCTTGTCTTGACCTCATTGGTCTCCTAGTCTCTCTTGGCCTATTTTGATTGTTGTTCCATATGTATCTTCTTTGTGCATTGTTCATGTTCTTGTTGAAATCTATATTTTCCAACTTATCCTCAGATGTCTCACTCTCTTTTACACTATCTTCTTCTGAAGTATCTTCATCTGAAGTTTCTTCACTCCAAAACTTGAGGTTGACTTTCCTTCCCATTTCTTTTGAACCTATTCAAATCCAAGACCTGTTTTTCTTGATGTAGGCTTTTGTATCTTGATGAACTTATCCAAGTTCTTTGAGCTATTTTTAAACCCTTTTAGATTGAATTTGGAGTCTTTTAAATCTTCTCTTAGTAGTGCCACTTCTTGTGCTAACTTTTCACATTCTAAGATATTTGCTTCTAACTTATCTTTGAAGCTTTTTGTCTTAGCCTTTGAATGTTCTAAATCCTCTATAAGCAATCTTCTCTCTTCATCACATTATTGAAACTGAATTTCAAGTTTAGAGTTTTATTTTCTTACCTTATTTACTATTTCAAGAGCATAAACAAGTTCTCCCTTGAGATCATATACATCTTTCTCTAAATATTCTTCTATTTTTTTGCCTTTGTCCACATCTTTATTTTCTATTGGCTTATCTTCTAGAGGATCACCTACTTCTTCTTCTAATGTCATTATAAGGTTTTCATCTGGTCCTTCAAGTGCATCCTCATATTTATCATCATTGAAACTATAACCATCCCTTGTACAATCATATTTAAGATGTCCAAAGTTACCACATCTAAAACACTTAAGAATTACTGGAGTCCTTTTATTAACTTGTTATTTTTCTTCAATCATAAATAGGACTTCATATCTATCATTATCTGAAAAACTAGCATCACTATCACTTGAGTATTTACATGCATTATCTGCATAGTAGCTCCTTTTTTGCCTTTGAAATAACTTCTTTCCTTGTCTGCTTTTTCCATCATTTCTTTTCTTTTGGTGCCTGTATTTTTCTGATTCCATGTTCTTGTGATCCTATTTTTCCTCATCATTGTTATTCTTAGCTTCTTGAAATTCAATTGCATAATGACCATACCTTCCACAATTGAAAAATTTAATAGATCTTGTATCTCTAAATCTTCTTGAATCCTTATTCTTTCTACCATAATTTACTTCTTCATCACTGGATGACTCATTGCTTGATTCTGACTTCTTACCCTTTGTCTTCTTGATTGCTTTGAATGCTACTTATTTATGAGGATTTTGTTCCTTTTTTGTTATCATCTCATGTGCTTTAAGAATACCAAGCAACATATATCTTATCAAAGTATCACCATCCATTGACACTTCTATAGCAAAAACCTTTTCACTAAATCTTTTTGGAAGAGTTCTTAAGACTTTATCACAAACATTTGATTCATCAATCTTCATTCCAAGTCCTTGCATAGCATTAACAACCTCATCAATTTGAAGTATATAAGTACTAATGTTTTCCTCATCCTTCATTCTTAATTCTTCAAATTGTCCTTTGAGATTTTGCATATTTGCTTTCTTGACACATTTATCTCCTTCATATATATTTTGCAATTTATCCCACATTTCTTTTGCAATTTGACAATGCATAAATTTCATAGACTCTATTCTATACAAACCTCTCAAAAGTGCATTCATTTATTTTGAATTGTAATGTTGTAGGAGCTTACCTTCCTTATTTTTAGGAGGATTAATTAAGGGATCATATCCAAATTCAACTACTTCCCAAATTTCATTTCCAAGTACCATCGGGTAGATCTTCATTCTCATACTCCAATATATATAGTCACTTCCATCAAATACTGGTGTTGAATTATCTAAGGATACATTCTTAGAATACATTGTATTCTTGTTATATTTTCCTTCAAGATGTTAAACTCTTTTGAAGGAACCCGCTTTGATACCAATTGAAGAACACAAGCTTATACTAAGAGGGGGGTGAACAGTATAAGACCACTTTTTACTTTTATTTCTTAAACAATATTATGCAATGTATATATAAAAATATAAACAATAGTAATCAAATCAATGCACAAATCACCACACACAATATAAACACCACAATTTACGTGGTTCACCCAATGTGGGCTACTCCACGGAGAAAATATTTCACTAAAATTTTCTCAATCAATCTCTTGGGAATCCTCTCCCTATTACAATGTTTACGGACCTCTATCCAAAGGAGACACCAATACCCTAAATCAAGTTCGTGGATCTCTATCCATAGGAGAACTCCTTCTCCTATGCTCTGGTTGGTGATCCTCTAGAAGATTACTGCCTCCAGTGCACTGGCTTGTGGATATCTCTGCACTGAAGACTCTTGTCCCAACTCAAAAGACCTATCCTTACTACCCTGGATAATGGATCTCTATCCACTGGAGACTATTATCCTCTGCTCTCTATCACCTCCAAATATCTTTCTCAAATTTACACTAATTATAGTCCTTTGGTGTAGCACAAATCAGCTCAATCTCTGTCTCTAGTCTGGCACAAACCTATCCTCAAATCTACACCAAAATTTGTTCTTAAATTTGCACTAAAAATAGTCCTTTGGTGTATCACAAATCTGCTATCAATCTCTATCCTCAAGCTTTAACTCAAAGCTTGACTCAATATCAAATCAACTCTATTAGATATGCCCTAAAACTTAACTCAAGGTTTGAACAAATCAATCAATCAACTTTGCTCTCAAGACTTTTCAAAGACTTATCTCAAATCTACATTGTAAGCTTCTTCAAAATCTCACACTAATCTGTCCACAATTTCTCTCTAGAAATTGCTCAAATCTGATCTACAAGTCCTCTCTAGAACTTGTCCAATCTGCTCAATAAGTCCTCTCAAGAACTTGCTCAAATATTCTCTACAAGTCCTCTCTAGAACTTACTCAAAACTACTTCACAAGTCCTTTCTATAACTTGTCCAATCTTCTCAATATCTGTATTGTAAGCTTTCACAAAAGCTCACACCAGATATATCCACAAGTCTTCTCAAAGACTTACCTCAAATCTACTCAGCAAGTCCACACATAACTTGTCCACTATCATAGAAAAATAAATAGAATTGTTAGAGACTCAATATGTTCTACACTTATCACAATGCTCAATTATTTTAAATCACTCTCTTAGAAACATAAGGAGAATTGTTAGAGACTCAATATGCTTCAATTTCAACTCAATGCTCAATCACTTTCATAAATCAAAATATAGAATAATTTTTTTTATGGAACTTGAACAATCACTTCACACACCCACTTTGACTAGGCTCAACCAACTCTACTCATCCAAACACTCAATGAAACAACCCTTGCTCACAAACCCTAGTCTAAGCATATGATCACTTACTCAAAATATTTCCAACAATGCCCAACAACAAGTCTCACATAACAATGATACTCGTGTTCTTTTCAAACTCTAGTTCAAGTTCTTTTCTCAATAACTCACTTCAACAATAATACTTATAAAACAATCTTCACATAGCAATGATACTCAAACCCTAGTTCAAGTTCTTCACACAACCAATGACTTCAACAATAATGCTTATAAAACAATCTTCACATAGCAATGATACTCAAACCCTAGTTCAAGTTCTTCACACAACCAATGGCTTCAACAAAAATGCTTATAAAATAAGGTTTTAACAACTCTTTATTCCAAAAAACCTTGAAGCATTAACTCAACACATTTAATAGAAAACCCTAATCAAGTCCTTTTCACTCCAAACTTATTTTCTAGAAAACCAACCAATCAAATTAACTATGAAAGAATGTACTTATACATTTTTCTTGATGATGAAGGAATCTCATAAATCTGCCACAATCATAAACACTTCTTTTTCAAGCTCAAAGAAATTATTAGATGATAAACTTTCTCAAAATACAATGTAAATATCAAGACACACATACACCTTATCACTCCATATTTACAAAAATATTCATCAATATTTTACAAAAATAATACACCACTTACACCTTATAATCTCCCAATTAAATTATATTCAATGCATTCTTCTTTTCAACATAACTCAATGCTAGAAGTTTCCTCTATCCTTTGAATACTTCAACAAATCAATGTGACAAAAGCACTTTATTAAAATAAGCCTAACACCTTATTCCTCCAACTTATCAAAAATAATTTTCAATTAACAATCCTTTTAAGCAACCCTTTTAACTCCAAACTTTAGGAAACACACAAAAATAATAATCAAAATTTATTACCTTGCCTTGGACGAGATTCGAACTCATAGCGCAATCTCAACTAGTGCCCTAGTCATGGCTCCAACTGCCACGTGAGCTAGCTGCTCACTTGGAAACTAAGGAGCACCACGTGCTCCAAAAGTCTCCCCATCTTGCCTAGCACAAAAACGTGTGTCTTTCCTTTGGCGCTTCCAACACTAATGCAACCACCAAAAATATTATTGTCGTGTTTCGAACGCAGGTCTCCTAGCACCCAAACACTCTAACCGTTGTCCTCTTGCCACTAGGCCACGTTGCCTAGTTGGTGCTTGGTACTTTGGCGTTGTTCCCCTTAAACCTTATTCGCTGGCACTAAAACACAAAAGTCACTTCTCTTATTCCACATGAATTCAAAAAAATTGCACGCATTCCTTAATCGAGCAAAAGGATAAGGTTTAATGCCTCTAAGGTATTGGTATATATATTAATTTCCCTCCTTCATGCATAACGTCGGTGCTTGAACTTCCTCCAATATATTAGATGTCAACACTTTTTATTTCCCTTTGAACTTATTAATTTATAAATTATTTAGATTCATTTGAATTTAAATTTTATAAATTAATTCTTTAAAACCCTTTGGTTTTATTAAAGCCATCTTTCATTGTACAACTTGGTATAAATAATATTTATTTGTAAAATTTAAATTCACTTTGAATTTAAATAATTTATCAAATAAATATTAAACCTTCCTTTAGCTTTGCAATAATCTTCCTTGGGTTTTTATGAAAAACCTTTTAACTTATGCTTCCAAATAATATTAAAAATATTATGAAGCCCTTTTGCCTTTAACCTATGCATTGTTCCTCTTAACTTTTGATATCATCAGTTTTTTATTCCTGGATATCAATGATAACTTTGACAACTTTGTTTCTTGACAAATTCCTTGACATTAATTATGACTTCATTCCTTGACATCAATGACAACTTGACTTAATGACTAAAAATGTCCAACAATACACAGTTTCCTATTGAATATATATAAAACCTTCATAAAAAATACATTTCTGTCAAAATAATACCATACATGTTATGAATCCATAAAAAAATATGAGCATTTTTTGTGCTCATCAGGCCTCAAGATTCCTTTGGTTTATAGTCAAATTCAAGATTCTTAAAGGAAAGAGTTTGCAAAGAAGATATCATGGACCTTTTAGGTAGGTATTGTATGGGAAGAATCTAAAAATATCAAATTATTTATTTTTCATTCTTTCCCTACTTACACAATCTAGGACTAATTTTTGAAATATAAAAATATATTAGGTAACTCCATCAACACTGAAAGAATTGTTGAAATATTGAATTAATCATGTCAAAGATGAAACATTATGTATGATTTGTTTGAGTGCTCCTACCATTATTTTTAGAATTTATGGCTTGAGAGGAATAATAATTTTTTTAAATATAAATGTAAAAATCATACCCAAATTTGGAATTGTACTATTGTTTCTCTTGTAGAATGATTATGGACATGGTTTTGATAATGGAAAGCCTCAATTATGGAAAAGAGGTACTAGCCTCTATTTTACAAGATTTGAATATACATGAAAGGCTCATTTACAACAATGGACTTAACATAAAGGATTTGCTTCAATTCTTTGTTAACATCCAAAAATGAAGCATTAGAATTAATTTTTGATGGCACTTTCAAAGGAAATCTAGGAAAAACTAGTGGATGTGGTAGTATAGAATTTTAAATAACAACTATGTAGAGGCTAGGACATATTTTACAAGGATAAAAATTGCAATTGAAAAAATATGGAAATATATTTCAATTGAGGGGGGTTTACAAGTGCTATTAACAAAAATGAACGTGGGGTTGGATAAAAAATAATATTAATATTATTGATATTCATTAGCTATTTTTGGTAGTAATATCTTGAAAATGTGAGCATATCTTTAGAGAAGGAAACCACATCTTACAAGGATTAAAATTGAATTGAAAAGGCTTACAGTGGTCCAATTTTTTTACTTTTGAACAACTTTGGAGGGATTGGCCTAATCAAGAGGGTGTTGATCATTTTATTAGGCAATTAGTTTGGATGGGTTCTACCATTCTTCTTTGGAATATATGGAATGAAAGGAAAAACCAATTTTTTTATCAAGAAAGGAAGGATATTCACTATATTTGGAAAAAGACCATTCCCAATTTAGTTGAATTAGTCCATAAGCTCCTTAATCACCCCAAAAACTCCAACCAAATATGGGATCAAGTGATGCAAATATTGAAGATTAAATCTTTTAAGAGAAACCAACTTAAAGGGAATGTGAGTAATTGCAAGATGGATAGAACAAAGAATTGGAAACCTCCTCCTAAGGGTTTTAGAAAAGTCAATATTGATGGAGCCTCTAGAGGGAACCCTAGAAAATCTAGTGTGGGAGGTATTGGTAGACTTTCAGATGACTCCCTGGTTTTTACCTTTGCTGAGAATTTGGGTATTCTATCCAATAACCTTGCTGAGGGGTATGGTATCCTTAGAGGCCTTCAAGAGATTACTAAGATTGGCTGGGAAAAATGTACTAGTTGATTCTGACTCTCAAATCATGATTAATCTTTTGAAGACTTTTAAGAATCATAAGGTTGATTGGAGAATAAAAAAAATTGGTGAGAATATTTAGTTAATCTAGATGGAATTTTTGAAAGTTGATTACAATCATGTGGTTAGATATCAGAACAAGAGTGTTGATGTTTTAGCTAATTAGACTTTGGAAAAAGGTGATCTTACTTGCTATGACCACCCTCCTAGATGGTGGGCTTCACTAATAAGGGAAGCTCTTATTGCTATCATTTCTTTAAATGGCTCCAATTCTAAAGGTACATAGTTTCTTCTTGCTTTTTTTTTGCTTCTCTTTAGTTCGGTTAGGGTATTTTAGTTCCCTACCTCAAGCTAATCTTTCTTTTGTTTCCTCTGTTGATTCTTGCCTTAATAGTCTTTTGGTCTATAAAGTTCATTGTTGTGTTCTATTTTTTTCTTTTTTTCTTTTTTTATTTTCTATTTATGTGTGTGCTTTTTTTTTGTTGTTTTTTTTGTACGTTTTTGTGTTGTTTTTTGTTGTTCTTGTGTTTTTGTTGTTTTATGTTTTTGTTGTGGTTGTTGTATTTTTGATGTTCTTGTGCTTGTCTTTTTGTATGTTTGTGTTAATTGGTGTTTTTGGGTTTTGGTGTGTGAGTGTTTTCTATGTTTTTATTTTCCTCTGTTGTCTGTTGTTGGTTGTTTTTTTTATTCTATTTTATATTTTTAATGTTTTGGTTTTTTATGTTTTTCATGTTTTTGTTGGTTGTGTCTTTGTACCGTTCTATTGTTTTTTGTTATGTTTGTGTTTTGTTATGTTGTTCTTGTGTTTTTCTGTGTGGTTCGTGTTGTGTTTTTTTATCTTATTGTGGGTGTGTTTATTTGTGCTTTATATTTTTGACACACTCAAGGAGCATGTTTTTTAATTTTTTGTTTTTTAATATTTGTGTATGTTTGTGGTTGTGTGTTCTTGTTTTTTGTTGTTTCAGGTTTGCTTCTTGAGTATATCAAAGGTGGTAGGCTAGGTGGGTGATTTTGGTGGAATAGATACCCCTACCTCCTTGGGTCTTACCCGAAAGTGGCATCCCTTTTGGGATGTTTTCCACACCAAAAAAATTACAATTGAAAAATGATGAGAATATATTGCAATTGAGGGGGTTGAATAGATTAACAAGAATGAATGTGGGATTGAATTTTATATACAAAAATGAATGTGGGTTTAGATTAATATATTATGAATACCATTAACAAAAATGAACGTGGGGTTGAATAAAAAATAATATAATTATTGATATCCATCAACTATTTTTGGAGGTAGTCTCTTAGAAATGTGAGCATATATTTAGAGAAGGAAACTAAGTAGTAGACAGTTTAGCCTATTACAATATTAAACTTCATCTTTGCAAAACTTGATTTTTAGAAGGCAATTAGTGAAGTGTGATTTTATCTCTTTATGAAAATGATATGAAGAAGTTAATTGTTGAAGCACAGTGGTTTGAGCAATTTCAAGAACATATATGATAGAAAAGAATATATTTGATAAAAGGTAAGTTGATATAGTTTAATTGACCTAACACCAAATGTAATGGTTTGTTACATTAATAGAAGTGGCCTTTAATAGAAGCTACTTATAACTTATTTTAAAAAATTAAATCCCTTAAGATAATAATAAAAAAACAAATAAAATATGATTATGATCATAATAAATATATAAAATTTATCAAATGGCATTGGCTCAATATTCCTTAACTTTTAAGAAAAATATGGATATCCTATTGTAATACTACTATATATTCGTGATGTAATGCGAGTAAGGCTTGTTTCAATCTCATATAATACATTGAAAAAATTAAATAAATAAAATATAAATTAAAAAAAATTAAATATAAAAATAAATAAAATATTATTTTTTATCGGCTCATGTAAAGGAGTTGGAGAGCAAGTGGGTAGTTAAAACTCTCCAGTTGAAATGGAGAGGCCCCAGGTTCAAATCTCTCCCCTCACATGCTGCAAATATGCTATGTATAATATATATATTATTTTTTTGTTGATAACTTATATTTTTAGTTGAAGGACGATAGAGAGAATGAAAAACCTAAAAGAACACAAAAGCTACAACAATGAAAAAAAAGGATTCAACTACAAAAGCATTGGAGAATTGAACCTCAAATAAGTCTTATTCATTGGATCCAAAGTGAGTCAATCAAATATAATTTTAATTGGAATGTTGTGTTTGATTGAAAGTTGTTATTATAGTTGTTAGATAGTATAGCATAACTTATTATTATAATTAATTTATAAATGAAAAATAAAAGAATAAGTTATTTTAGTTGAAGGATGATAGAGAGAATGAAAAGCCTAGAAGAACACAAAAGCTACAACAATGAAAAAAAAGGATTCATCTACAAAAGCATTGGAGAATTGAACCTCAAATAAGCCTTATTCATTGGATCCAAAGTGAGTCAATCAAATATAATTTTAATTGGAATGTTGTGTTTGATTGAAAGTTGTTATTATAGTTGTTAGATAAGTATAGCATAACTTATTATTATAATTAATTTATAAATGAAAAATAATAAAAAAAATTATTTTAGTTGGAAGGATGATAGAGAGAATGAAAAACCTAAAAGAACACAAAAGTTGAAAAAAAATATTCAACTACAAAAGCATTGGAGAATTGAACCTCAAATAAACCTTATTCATTGGATCCAAAGTGAGTCAATAAAATATAATTTTAATTGGAATGTTGTGTTTGATTGAAAGTTGTTATTATAGTTGTTAGATCATATAGCATAACTTATTATTATAATTAATTTATAAATGAAAAATAAAAAAAATAAGTTATTTTAGTTGGAAGGATGATAGAGAGAATGAAAAACCTAAAAGAACACAAAAGTTACAACAATGAAAAAAAAGATTAAACTACAAAAGCATTGGAGAATTGAACCTCAAATAAGCCTTATTCATTGGATCCAAAGTGAGTCAATCAAATATAATTTTAATTGGAATGTTGTGTTTGATTGAAATTTGTTAGTATAGTTGTTAGATCAGTATAGCATAACTTATTATTATAATTAATTTATAAATGAAAAATTAAAAAAATAAGTTATTTTAGTTGGAAGGATGATAGAGAGAATGAAAAACCTAAAAGAACACAAAAGTTACAACAATGAAAAAAAGATTCAACTACAAAAGCATTGGAGAATTGAACCTCAAATAAGCCTTATTCATTGGATCCAAAGTGAGTCAATCAAATATAATTTTAATTGGAATGTTGTGTTTGATTGAAAGTTGTTATTATAGTTATTAGATCAGTATAGCATAACTTATTATTATAATTAATTTATAAATGAAAAAAAAAAAAAAAAGTTATTTTTTCTAGCAAATAAATAAAATTATTTTAATATTAAAAATATATATTTTAAGATAAAATTTTAATAATAAATGTATTCAAACTATTTCTAAAAGTGTACCCCCATTGTTTCAATTTTAGATCATAGGAAGAGTGGTCCTACCTAGGTCTAAAGTTTAAATACAAGGAGGTGGTCCCATTGTGCCTCAATTATTAAGAAAAATAAATATTTTCAAATAAGAGGTCTAGAGTTTAAATCCAAAAGATAAGATTGTACATCATTTTTTTTAATTAATTATACATATAATTCCTATGATTTTGTTAAAAATAAATAAAATAAATTTTAAATAAAAATTTTAAAGTTTAAATCAAAAGATAAAGTTTTTATGATTTTTTTTATTAGATGAAAAAAAATTAAAAGAAACTTGAAACTTTTAAAAAAAACATCTAAACACTTTTTTGGAAAAGTCAAAAACTTATCAAACTCAAAGCAGAAAACAAACCTACCACCTTAAAATAACTAACTGGGGTCGTTTAACAGCAAACAACCCAAAGCAAAACAAACAGAAAACAACACCTAAAGAAACTAAAATCCATACCATACGAGAAAAAAATAAAACCAAAAGAAAACAACAAACCACCTAAGAAGCCCCTATATCAACAAAACAAGAGTGCCCCAAAAAACCAAGCTGAGAAAAGCAAGAGTGCCCAAAAAAACCAAGCTGAGAAAAGCCAAGACACCACCCAGGCAGAACAATAAATTTTTGGTTCCGCTGGTCTCTGTTTTATTCTCCTCTTTATACTCGTTCATCTCCCAAAGATTCCTAACCCCTGAGGATGAGAATTAAAGTTTCTATAATTTTATTAAAATATATATATATAAAATGAAAATCATAGTTTTCTATTGACAAGGAGGCCACTTAAAAATATTGGTAAAAAAAAACTATACATCTGTCCCTATGTTTTCGTAGACGTCGGTGCTGGAAGTGCCTCTTGGTTTCAGGTCCATTTTTATTTAAAATATAAAATAATTACGAGTTCAAAAATTCGAATTGGCATTCCAGAGTACATCTTGGTCTCAGCCCCGTGTGCTTAAAATCTATCAAAATATATAATATAATATAATATAATATAAAGCTAGCCAAATCAGGCGTGGGTAATCTGCCTGCCAAAAAAAAATCAAAAGGTAACGGAATTTTTGCAGTTGTGCTTGACACAATCCGTAAGGCTTTCAGCACTTTACGTTCGCAATAATATTTGTTAAAGGATTCCAGCTAAGCTGAGCCGTTCGCAATTCGCATGCAAGCTGGCGAGAGACGACGAAGAGGGTGACAACAGAGAAAGTGCGAGTACCTGTGTTTTTTTGGGTTATATAGGAGAGTTGGTTACAGCTACTATTTGTAGTAACTGGCAGCGCAGGGTTCAAATCATAGGAACTGCAACCATCAAACTTATCCGTCTCGTAAATTGTTGACCCCGTGTGAGATGGGGACTGCTTGTAGCTTGGGTTTAGTATCGTCATCATCGCGGTTCTGGTGCACTCAGAAGATTTAGAGCAGATTATTACCTTTTCAAACTGACATCACTAATATTTGAATCTAGGTCTTTTCTTGATAAGTGCCTAGACGGTTCTGGCGCACTAAGATTAGAGCAGACTATTACCTTTGCAAACTGACATCACTAAAATTTGAATCTAGGTCTTTTCTTGATAAGTACCTAGAATGAGTATTGTAAAGGCAGACATAGTGAACCTGCTGCTCACAGTTTTACAGCTTTCGTCCACTGTATCCACCGAAGTCAACTTGAAGAACTGTGTCTTGGATTTAGCACTGAGGGGCGTGACTGAACTCTGGAGGAAGTACGCACACGATAACATCTATCTATTGTATTTTATTCTATTATTGTACTCTTGTTGTATTGTATGGTGTCAGTGACTGATATTGCTCTGGGAAACAACCGCGAAACCACTTTATTATATTTTTTATATTGCCTTTGTACTCCGTTCAAACTCTCAATAATTAATTTTCAGTTGTAACTTTCTCTATAATTGTACTGGCCAAAAGGGCATTTGCTGGCAGGAATTGATAGACAGCAATTGTGACGTGATCCTCTGCCCCTGTGGATGCCTCTCAGTCAATTCTAGTGTTGTGAACTGATAGACAGCAATTGTGACGTGATCCTCTGCCCCTCTGGACGCCTCTGAGTCAATTCTAGTGTTGTTTAGTTTGCTTTTATCAAAAGAAAATTGGATAATTGGGCACCAAAAAAACAGATGTATACACGTTTCCTATGATGCTTATTGCCCTTCCTGTCAAGCATGGTTGCCCTTATTCATTGACGTCGCTTCCTCATCTTCTAGTACAAACGATTGGGTATTGCGTGGCGGTTGATTCTACTTAAAACCAGGTTAGCCAGAGTGTTGTAGATATAAGCATCTCATCTACATCCAAATCACGCAAGGTGGTCCAAAAAATGGCCACAAGATTAGTAGAGCGACATGAAGGTCCTATATTGCGTGTGAGTTTAGAGTATTAGTTAATGGGTATAAAAGTTAGAAGTAACAAAATCAATGAAGGTAGCAGTAGCATGAGTAATATTTAAAGACAGATTCAACCCAATTATTTAGAAAAAAAAACAAAAGCAAAATCATTAAATTAGTATGTGTTGTATTATTCTAAGTGGTAGGTTAAAAAAAAAAAAAAAAGTGAATTGAGCAGATGTTTTGAAGGGTGGTTGTTGGTTTCTCGTGAAGGATCAATTTTTGGAGAGATAAGTGGACATAGATAGACCTTTAAACTCCATTTTTATCTTCTCTCATATTGAATTTATCACAACACAAGCTTTCAGAGCAAGGGTCTGTGATTACTTTGGGATGGTGAATGGCAAAAAATGTTGGAAACCTCTTTCTTTCTCAAACTGGTCTCAAGATGAGGAATCCGCTTGTAAAACCCTTTCAAAATTACTAAAAATCATTGTTATAGTCTCTAGACTAGTCTCAAGATGAGGAATCCACTTGTAAAACCCTTTCAGAATTGCTAAAGTTCATTATTATAGTCTCTGAAGATAAACAAGATAAATTGGTTTGGGGAACTAAAAACAATGAATGTTTTTCGGTAAAACCAACATATGCACTCCTTGACAATCACAAAGAGGCTTGGTTCCTAGCCAAGAAAAATTGCTGCAAAGGTTTCATGCCTAAAGTGAATATATTTTTCTGGTTGGCTGTGGAGGGAAAGTGCTTAACGTTGGATAATTTACAAAAGAGAAGTCTTAGTTTGTCCAACAGATGTTATTTGTGTGGGTTGGCAAAAAAATCTCCTGAGCATCTGTTCTCACTGTGTTCCTATTCTAAAGAAGGTTTTGGGATGTTGCTTCGTTTGGTGGGAATGGATTGGGTTCCCCCTAAAGAGCTAAATGCCCACATGGAGCAATGGAGCACTCCCTATTTGTTTCCTCGGATTCGATCATTCACATCCTTTGTCCTCCCTCATCTATGGTGGCGGATATGGAAGGAAAGAAATTCCAGAGCTTTTAAGAACACTTCTCATCACCCATAATCAGTTTTCGTTAAGACTGTCCTTGCCGCAATGGAGAATGTTGATCTTCTATCCCTGGATGCGGGGAACACTGGTACAAAAGCTGGGATAGAAAAGAATTTCGGTTTTAAATATTCTTTTGCTTTGGTCTCAAGAATCCATTAGCCCGTAAGAGCAGACACTGTTTGGGAACCACCCCCTCCTCGGTGGTTAAAACTGAAATTTGATGGTGTATCTAAATATAAGCAAATGTTGTTATCAGGGATGAGAGGGATGAATTTTGTTGGTGTTTGTCGAAAATATCGAAACCCAAACTAGCCATGCAGTTGAGGCTAGAGTTCTCTTTCAAGGAGTCTTATAGTTAAAATCTCTAGAATTTAGAAAAGTTATAATCGAAGGTGACTTGCTCAATATCATTAATATTGTTAGAGGATGCAAACTCCAACTTAGACAATCTCAAACCTATTAGAGGAAGTGCATAAATTAGCCAAAACATTTGGAATTATCCAGCATGTGTTTAGGGAGGGTAACAATTCGTTGATTTCTTGGCTAACATGGGCACCTCTCAAAATAGCCTCTCAAAATAGCATCATAATTTGGAACAAGGAGTTTTCGAAAGGCTTAATCCAACTAGCTAATAATGTCGAAGAAAGTAATTTGCTTGGTGCTTATTTGGAGGCCAGGGTTTGGCTCTATTTAAGAGGGAATTTGCGGTATTTTTTTTTAATTTTAGGAACCGTCCTCTTTTAAATCCAAACAAGATGATTTTATTTTGGGTTCGAGATGATTGGTTTTATGGCCCTAATCTTCTTGTTTCCAATGGGTCGCAGGACAAATCTATTTTGGCTGCTGGGTCTAAAATCCTCCTGAGTTTTGATGGAGTTGTGGGTTTTCATTGCTAGATTGTCTCTCCAGCTAATGGCCTGGTCTCTAAGCAGTTTGGCGGAAAGATTTTGAACTGTTTTACCGGGCTCAAAACCAAGCTGAAATTTTGGTTTCATTTTTGGTGGTTTTCCATTCTCAAATTTTGGCACTTGTTTCTAGATCAACTGGACGGGAAGCCCGTTTAAATTTGTAGTTTTAACTTTTCAATGGTCATTTGTTGTTTAATTTGCTTCACTTTGTATGCCAAACTCTTTCTCGGTTGGGTGACATTTCGATTTTTTTATTTTAATTTATGTTGATGTAAGTGTTGTCCGGGTCTGCTGGGTGTAGCTCCTTTTTATGTTGATATTTGTTGTCACTCTCTTAGTGACTAGTTTCTCTTTGTATTAGGTTTGGAGATAAATTTATAATTATAGAATTGATCAATAACAAAATAATTACACTCGCAATCAATTGAATGTTTGAAGATATGTGAAGGCTTATACAACAACAAGGAGGTATGAATGAAAAACAAAATTTAATTTAATGAGAGTTTTGTTTGGAAAACTTTTAAATTTTTTCATTTATGGTTAAAGGGAAAAATGGAAAAGAATTTCTCTTAGAAAATAAAATAAAGTGCTTGAAAAAAATAAATAGTTGTAAATAAAGAAGTAAAATAAAAATAAAAGTTGGTGCTTAAAGAAAGTTTTTTTTTTTTTTCGAGGTGAAAAAAAAAAATTAATATATATTTAATTTTATTATTTTAATAATTTTATATTTTAATGTATATTTATAAGTTGAATCCATTAGTGGTTTATTTAATATATGTATCATTTGCTTAGATTAAATTGTATGGAAACATTGTTTGTCAAATATATTGTATGAAGTTGTAGTATAATTTTATTATGATTAAATGAAATATATGGTATGGTTTTGTAGCAAGTTTAATATATGATTATGTCTTGTATAGATACTTTATGTATATATAGTTAAAATTATAAAAATTATTAAAGTGTGAGATAATTTGTATGTTCTTTAAAATCAATTTTATAGCAAATATTAAATCTATATCGCTCCCATCCACATAGAGAATGTTCTATTACTGAATTACTCTTTTTGGAGAAGTAGATAGGAAAAGGATTGCAAAGGGCTTCTTCACAATGCTTTCCTCTCCTTCCTCACCTCAAGGATAGGGATAGTTATAGTTTGTGAGTTTAATGTATAGGGTTTAGTGGATTAGTTAGAGAACACTAACATTTTTCCTAAAAAAAAAAATTTGACAAAGCTTAACCTTAATGTAGTCCTAGTTAGCTATAAATGCATCACCTAATGTAACAAACAAGATCTTAATAACTAATATGGTTTTAATTTTGGATGATAAATGAAAGATAACTTTTTAATTTTAAGAGCAAGGGTTCAAGGATGATGCAACAAACAAGCCTAATGCAACTATATGTGATTTTGCTTTCAATGATAATAAGATTAAAGATGGTCCCCTAATGATTAATGCTAACTAGTTTCTTTCCTTTCCTTTTATCCTTAATGAATAAACAAAAATATAGAAACATAATAGCTATAACGTAATCAACAAAAAATTATAAGACCTCAATGCTAAATGTGAAGATATTGGATTAGAAAACTTGTTTTTCTTGTTAGAGAGGTAAAAGCGCTATAGTTTTGCAAAAGCGTTACTTGAAGAAGCACTGCTAGTCCTACAAAAGCATATTCGATGCTACTGCTTCTTGATGTTGCTTTTGTTCACCTAAAAAATAGATAGAAAAATGATAAATTAATAGTAAAGGGGTCTGCCTAAGTTGAAGGTTAGTATGTGGCTCCCTTGACTAGCATTAGACCCTTTTTTAGAAATGGAATTGAAAATATATAAATGATAAAAACAAGGGTTGTGTGCTCAGTGGCAAAAGTGCCACTAGGGGAGTGATAGCATTGTTGGTGCTTTTGTTGATTGATAATACTTTTGCTTTTTGTGACTATGACTAAAATAGAGAGTGATAATACCACTAAACTTGCAATTAGACAATGCTTTTGTTCATATGTACAGAAAAATGATACTTAGATGCAAGATTTATTATCTTTATAAATGATGCAAGGAGGGTCCCCAACCAAGGGGTGTAAGTGCCTTGAGAGATGTAGAAAAATAGAAATATTTTTTATACAAGATGCAACCTAGAAGCTCCAAGAAAAAAATGGCGACTAGATGCAAGTATGATAATCAAAGCAATGCTAGTAAGCTATGAAATCAAATACTAGAGAGTTGTAAGACAAATATAATGATAAAATATAGGAAGGGGAAAGAGCATAATCAAAGCAAATTTTTAGCTCTAATGTACCAAGATTAGTCTTCATTTATATTAAGGAAGCTTGATAAGCTTGCTTATTGCTTGAGGGCTTCGCTGCTTGAGAGCTTGTGAGATTGAGACCATGAGTATTTGAATTCTTGAATGCTTGATGGCTTGAGTGCTTAAATTCTTGAATGCTTGAGATCTTAAGAGCTTGAGTGCTTGAATGCTTAAATTCTTGAGAGCTTAAGAGCTTGAGCACTTGAATGCTTAAATGATTGGATGTTTTCACAAGATCATGATATGTTTTTAGCATAATATTGCCATGATTGAAGAATGGTTACTATGAATTTTAACAAAGTGTTGTTGCATTTAAAAACCATATGAATTGAGCTTCTCAACTATTGGATTTATAGGAAGCCATGGATCCTTAGGGGATGGTTGAATTGAATATGATAGGATTAGAAAAGGTAAGATTTTGAATTTGGATCAAAATACAACTAATAGATTAAATATTAAAAATGGAAAATTTTGGGCTTTAGGTTTATGCTGGAGTTGTAAATTAGATTTGGTATGATTAGGTCTATTTTTGGTGGGAGGATTGATAGATACTAGCTATAAAAATTTACCTTTTTGGCATCTAACAATCAATATAACACTGGCAACACTAATGCTCTATCACTTTTTCTAAGATGACCTTTGCTAGTCAAATTGGGAAGAAAAAGGTCAAAAAGTCAAGTTTTATAAAAGCATTGCTAGGAAGCAAAAGCACTACTAGGGATTTTGTTGATGCCCTTGCGTTTTTGCTTTTAGAGCAGTAAATGTTCTTATTTTGGGCTTGAATATGATTAATTTAGTTTGGATGCTTGATTGGTTTATTGATGAAGATTTTGATAAGTTTGGAGATTGATGATGCGTTCAAAATTGGGTGTTTACACTCTTAATCAAAATTACTTTAAACCAAACATTACTAAAGCATACAAATTCTCTCACACTTTAAGCATTCTTAAAATTTAAAATATATATACAAAAAATATTTATAAAAGATAGTCATATTATTAAACCTTCATGCACAAACACCACTCACATATTTCATTCAATCATAATAAAATTATGTTACAACTCCATATAATATCCTTCATGGTTAGATCCCATAATATTTAATCCAGCTCTTGATGAACAAATTCAACTTGTAGATGATACATGAATATATATAACCAATTCAATGATAACAATAGCTTTTCTTAACCATCAACTTATTATTTTATATATTTTACAACTTTCTTTTTATTTTTACACTATTTTTTTCATTTTTCTTTCTTTCCGTAATTATATTTTTTTTCTCAAACTCTTTTCCAATTTTCTATGAGAATTATTACACGTTTTTTACATTAAGAATTACCTTTTTCAACATTAAGCATATGACTAATATTGTCCTTGTTGGAAATTATGATATTAAATGTGAAAAAAAATCAAAATAAGATAAGAATTAGACAAAATTTGAATAGGACAAAATTGGTGTTGTAAATGAAAAATAAAAAACAATATTCTCACATAGATTTGGAGACAATATGAAGCATTAGGAGTCTCTTGAGACAACCAAGAGATAATCTATTATAAGTATATCAAAATAATTCATTATATTGAAGTTGTATATGAAGATTGATAGTGTATTTTTTGGGGGTTTTGCACAAATCCATTTTCTATTTATTTATTTTTCTTGTTTTGTGTTAATATTTGATATAGAGTACCACCGTATCCCACGTAGTCGTATTAGATATTTATATCACATACAACCAACTCTTTATACAAGTACATTTCCAAGAAATAAAAGTGTTAAGAGTGCCAAAGGATCTTGGGATACATTGAAGATAATCTATCAAAGGTTTGATCAAGTGAAATTATAAAGCTATGGAAATTGAAGAGAAGATAAATCTAAGAATGAAGGATAATGAGATATTTTTGTATAAGGGTGCATGGTATTATGCATAAAATGGTCATCTATGGTGAATAACTAAAATAAGGAGAATTATCTTAAAGATGTTAAGAACATTGGCATCAAAATAGAACAATTATCAATGATTACTGAAGGAAACAAATATATGAAGAAGTTAGAATTTGATAAATTGTTAGGATCATTTATGTCCAATAAAAAACAATTAAAAATAGGGAATAATAAATCTTGGAGTAAGCTTTGCATTCAAATGCTAGAGTGTTAAACAATAATGGGGTAGCTCAAGCTATAATTACCAAAGAAAAAGAGGGTAGTAGAAAAATAAATATTCTATAAGAGGGCGAGGCCAATGTAGAATAAGAGGCTAAATAGGAATAAGAAGTAGATTTATGGATAAAATATATGATTACTATGAAAGAGAATGTAGAATCAAGACAAGCAATGGAGGAAAAAATTAAAAAAAAAATCACATAAATATGAGAGGTCAAAAATTATGTTCTTCTAATATAATGTGATAGAATTTTTTAACTAAAGATGGTCCTTAGTATTGGAATATGTGGTGGTTAAGCTTCTCTTGAGGCCATGATTTATTTTTGCACATGTCTTTTTCATATTTAACCTTTGGGCCTATGTAAACCTTGAAAAATATACTTTTGTAATATTTACAAAATTTTATTCCTAAAGGTTGGTCTCACAAATTGTATTTGGGTGTAAATACCCCTCCTACACCATTTTGATCATCAATTGGAATTTTATTTCAATTTATTTGATAGTAATATAATTTTATGTCCATAGACCATTCCATATATTATGTGTTCTTCATTCTTCATTTTGTGTGTTTCTTGTCAAGCATTTCTAGGTAATATTTGATTTCATTCATTTCTAAAAACTACTATCAAATCTAACATGGCATCAGAGCAAATGTGAATTTGATAGAGATATTACATTATTTGGTATATTGAGTATTATTGAAGTACCATTGGGTACTATTGTAAATATTTATATTAGGAAGAGTGTGTGTCTAAAGTATGTATCAAAGTGTGAAGAGTTTTATGTGTTATGTAATAAAGTGTGAAAGGTGTCAAGAGTGCAAGTGTGAAGTGTGCAAGTGTGAGTGTGCATGGTGTCAAGCATGCAAGTGAAGAGTTATAAGAGTTAGGTGTCATGTATGGAAGTGAATAGTCATAGTAGGAGGTTATGTAGTCATAAGAGTTTCATCATAATATGAGGCATGTTAAAGGTTGCGTCTCCAAGGATTTTGAGGAGAGCAATAGTCGGGAATGTTAAAGAGTTTCTTTGTAAAGTTATATATTGGAGATAAATTTCCATGTTATGTAACAATTGAGTGTAATATTTTGAATATATGAAATTTGAGCTTATTATTTTGTGAAATATTATTATGAGCAGTGTGTGATTATTTGATCTTGGATAAATTTACCAGTGAGATAATCATGCATATTTGTCAATAGTGGTATCAAAGGCATATTGGCTCAGAGCTATGCTCGTGAGATATTGTTGAACATGAGATATTATTGAGGAGTTATTGGAGATAATAATAAGATTGAAGAAGAAAATTTGGTGATAAAAAAGATAAGTTGCTAGAAGAATTGGAAGAAGATTGAATAAACTAGAACAAGAAGAGTTTCTAGAAGAATTGAAAGAAGATTGAAGAGATTGAAATATAGAAGAGTTGTTGAACTATGAAACATTGGAATATTGGAACGAGAAGAATATTTTTAAGAATACATTGCTAGATTATTGTTGAAGAAGAAATATTTGAATGCCAGTAGTTGAAGAGTCATTAATGTCTACAAAGAAGATTAAGGTTCAAGGACAAAAATAAAAGTTGAACGTTGTTTTGGAGGAGAAGAATGGAGGTGAAGATTCAACAACAAGCATTGCTTTGGAGGTGAATATTTGAGGATAAACACTATTGTTGGAGGTCAAGATTATTGAGATAGAATGTGGTCACAGAATACAGAAGTGTTTGTATTGAAACTTGAGTTGGAAGGACTATGTCGAAGGAGAACAAAAGTACCTATGTTGAAACTTGAGATAGAAGGAATGTGTTGTGTAGAATGAGAGCACCTAAGTAGAAGGAAAAATATTATTTGAGATAAAGAATTTGAGCAAGAGGAAGATTATTTATTGATTGAGTCAGAAAGTAGAGAGATGAAAGTGTGAGCGTAATAATACCTATTTCACCAATGCTTGTGAAGGAGGATAACTTAGATAAATTAGAATAAATGCTTAAGTGAAGGTGAAACACTACCCAAACAAATTGCCTTGTGTGCAGAAAATATAGAAGGTGAATGCTAAAGGTTTAATTTATTCCTTAGTCGCATATTTTAAAATTAAGTGCATAATTTTGGGCATGCATGATTTATTAAGTTTAGAGTTATAAGGTTTTCAAGATAATTTTAGAATTTGATAATTATAAGATAACTTTAGAAGTAAATGCATGCATTGGAGACTTAAGGGAAATAGATCATTAATTTTTTGATTAAAGAATTAATTGGAAGGAATGAATTAATGAATGAGAGATATAAGGAAACTAAACATTTGAAATTTGAATTAATTAGAGTGTGGATTAAATTAAAATTTAAAGGTGAAGTTGTGAAAGTGAATTGATTTGGAGATATAATAAAATTAAATAATTGAATGAAATGAAATGAAGTAAAATTGAGAATAGAATATTGATTGTGAAATTTGAAAATTTGGGAGATAAAAGGAGATTAAAAGAATTGAATTTGAAATTTGATGAAATTGAAATTTGAAAACTAAATGTGAGATTTGAAAATTGAATGATTAAAGAAGAGGGAAGAATTTGAAATTAAATTTTAGGAGTTATAAGAAGAGAAGTGAAAAGTAAATTTGCAAAATTGATTGATTGTTTAATTTGAAGAAGAAGAAGAAGAAATTTAAAAGATCTATATCATGGCTAGAAAGCAAGAAAAAATGAATATCCAAGAAAAATAAAAAACTTATAAGAATCATTTACATTTTTTTTTTAAATAAAGAAAGCATGGACCAACATAATTGATGGAACATATACAATTCATTCAAAAATAAGTAGAATGTGTTGTTCTTATGATTCTTAAAAATACATAAATTATTGTTTTAAATATACTAATGAAGGAAATCCAAATTGTAAGACATCAAGGAGAGTTACACAATCAATAAACACAATTTTTGTTCCTATAAGAGTTTATTGAAAATATAGAAGATCAAATTACACTCAGGTGTGAACAATGCAATAAGTATGGACATAAAGCTAAAGATTGTTGGAATCTTGTTTATTATCAACATTGTGGGAGCCATAATCATTTCCACAAAAATTTTTGGTACAAAGTAAATGGTGTTCATAAAATTAGAACTATAAAAGGTATCTTAAACATGGAATTAGATGAAATACTCAAGCAAATCATTGCAAAACTACTATAGAAATAATCCAAATTATGATAAATGTAGCTTTGGTACTAGCAGTAGGATTAGAGGATAAAGACAAAAGACAAATATTGAAGACTAAAAGTATTCACACCAAATAATGTAATATAGGGGGGTGTTAGAGATATTACATTATTTGGTACATTGAGTATTATTGAAGTACCATTGGGTACTATTGTAAATATTAGATTAGGAAGTGTATGTATCTAAAGTATGTGTCAAAGTGTGAAGAGTGTTATGTATTATGTAATAAAGTGTGAAAGGTGTCAAGAGTGCAAGTGTAAATGTGCAAGGTGTCAAGTGTGAAAGTGAAGAGTCATAAGAGTTAGGTGTCAAGTATGGAAGTGAAGAGTCATAGTAGGAGGTTATGTAATCATGAGAGTTTTGTCATAATGTGAGGCATGTGAAAAGTTGCATCTCTTAGGATTTTAAGGAGAGCAATAGTTAGGAATATTGAAGAGTTTATGTGTAAATTATATATTGGAGATAAAGCTCCATGCTATGTAATAATAGAGTGATCTTTAGTAATCTTTTGAATATATGAAAGTTGAGCTTGTTATTTTGTGAAATATTATTGTGTTTGATTATTTGATCTTGGAGAACTTTACTAGTGATATAATCAGGCATATTTGCCAACAAAATTTCCATTACTCGATTACTTTTTTCAATAGTTTGGATTTGATAACTTATCTCAAGGTAAACTATAGTTGGAGCAACTCGGATTTTTTTTTTAAATTTGATGGTGGAATTAGAAGAATTTTATAATAAAACATTAGGTGGACTTTGATTGTGAGGATATCATTGGGATTTGTAGACTTTCTCTAGAAGAAATATTCATCAAGAGGTTCCTTTATTCCTCTCATTAGAACTCAATCCTTATTTCTAATTAATTCTTGACAAGATGAATGCCTTAGCTTTAAGATTGAGTTTTTTGAGGTTTTTTTAATAGCCTCATTTACTTTTTATGCATTTAAAAAATATATATTTCCTTTTTTGTTTCAGTTTCTTGTATCCAACAATAGCAAAGATGAGAGGATAGACTATTTTGTTATTGTAAAATATTACAATAAGAGGTTGAATATCTTCAGATAGACCCCTAGTGCTAGAGAAACCATGGGCATGATTTTATGCTTAAAAAAGACTTGCAAGCCACTTGAAAAAATTACAAATATGTTCTAACAACGTTTTACTGCATAGACATGAGAGAATATCCTGATTGGTTACATTCGATAAAAAGGTTGTGTATGCGAAACCATGATAGATATGGATAAACCATTAATTTTTTTGAATTCTTTATGAAGTTTTAGTGGGGGTACTACTTTAGTACTTTCATTTATTCTACCTCTAATGACCTTAATTTTGTGTTTGAAAGTTTTTTCTTTTACCCTTCAAAAATTAAAAATCTGAATTTTGAATTTAAATTATGCTAGGAAATATTCTAAGTAATACTCCTTGGTTCGTTGGGAAGAATGGGGCTCATGAGTATGTGCTTGCATAATTTATGATATAGGATCCCATAAATAGGAGTTTAGCTCTTTCTTGAGTTTAACTTTGATTATTTGACTTCATCTCCCAAGTGGAGTGCTTGGGAAGATAACTAACCAACCCCAAATTGAGTCTTGGTGTATGTGAGATCCTTGGTTTGAATCCCCTAGTTCCATACTATTTTAGGTGATTACAGCAATGCACCCTTTGATTATGTGGCACATTGTAATAATGTCAGCATAGTTTTTGATGATGTGGCATCCTCTAATAATGTGGCACCTTGTGATGATATGGTAGTGGATGACATAACCTATTTATAGGCAAGTAATGACATGACAATAGCATATGATTAATACATGGTAGTCTATACAACTAATGTGGCAGTTTGTACAATTGATATGGTTATTAGCAGATGAATCTCAAGGTGACATGCGGTAGTCCATATAATTGAAATGGTAGTCTCTACAAGTTACATGGTAGTCCAAATAGGTAACATGACATGACACATGATAATTGGCATAGGAATTGATATAGGTAATGACATGGCAATTAGTGCATGAATCCTAAGGTGACACATGGTGGTTGATGTATGAGGTGATGCAAGCATTGGCATGGTGGGTTCTGATTAGGATGATATGGTAGGTCATACACCATTAGGATTGTATACATATGATATCAATCAATCACATTTTTCCATCTCATCAAACTTAACAAGTACCTTGCATAGTCAACAACATACTTAGTGATGCACAAATTTTGAAGTGACTCAATATGTGAAAAGTGGTAAGTATGATTTACAAATTAAACAAAAAAATAGATTGTTATAAGTGGCATCACAAGATTATCCAATGTTATTAATAATCAATGTATGCTTGGTACCCCCTTAGCTACTCATCTAGTGGCACATGGTGGCCTCTCACTTGGTGTAGGTACTAATTTTTTTCAAAGGTTTTGGAGGTATTTTTTTGTGATTTTAGGAAAGAACTTCTAGGGGCCATAAATTTTTCATACAAAAGCATTTTGAGCCCCTTATTTCAAATAACACAAAATTTTCAGATCTCTATATTAATGATGTTGTTGTTGGTTACAACTACATGTAGGGTTACCATGTAAAATGAGCTAATTTTGGCTATAAAACTACATCCCAAACTATGCAAAACCAATGTTGTCAGTCCTTGTTGGAGGACTAAAATCTCCACCTTGCATTGATCTTGGGTACCATAGGCAAGTGGGGTGAGAACCATGAATACCATTTTTAGGGTTTATATTTCTTGAATAGAGTGTTATAGTGCTATTTCCAATCTTTCCACCAAGGATGAATACTCTTGACCTCAATTTTGTAAAGCATGTCATGGGGGATTGAATCCTTGACCACTTAATATCCTACTTTGAGAGGTTGAATTGAGACTTGGATTCTATTGATGAGAGCCAATTTTTGGTGTGCCTAGAAAAAGGTCAAAACAACCTTTATGCCTTTGTGAAAAAAGCATAAGGTCCAAATCCAGGGAATTTTGACCAAAGGCTGGTCTTGGTGAGGAAAAATGGGGAACCACTAAATTTATTATTAGTTGATGGACAACCCATTGATTAGCTCATTATCATTTCAAAGAATCCCAAGTCTGATGACTTCCCAATCCTTTAAAATTATTTTAGCCACAAAAGTGTCCTAAATCTACATAGGTACCTTCATAACCAGAAGTGAGGAAACCCAAGCCCTTTTCAATTTTTTTCCCATGGGGAGTAATAGAGGTAATGTAGTTGTGGAGTAGGAATTTTCAAACCTAATTTTGATATAAGGCTCTAATAATCTATTTTCCATAGAGAGTTGTTCCCTACCTTTGGTTATCCAGAAGACCAATCCACCAGAGTCCCTCGAGAGACAACAAAACTCCCAAGATAATCTATGGAAACCTTTCATATTCTCTAAAGATTTCCAAATAAAATACAAGAGAATTTTTTGTAGTTTCTTATATGAGGATTTTTATGGGGTCCAACATGATAAGTAATAAACATGAGTCGTAGTCAAATGTTTTGAATAGACTTAAAATTTTTTAACTGATGAGAGAGACTTGATGGGCCATCTATGTAGATTTTTTCCCACTCTATCAAGAATATATTGTCACAACATAGAGGAGGATAAAGAGAAAGAAATGCTCATGAACCTAAAAAATTCTCCATGCTATATCCAATTCCAACCATATATTTTGAGCCAATAGGGTTTTGGTAGGAAGGGTTTCCTATAACACTAGGTTTTTTGCCATTGGATACTAAAGCTAGAAACCAAATAGAACATGTCCAAGCAATACAAAAAATGATTAATGTTATAATATACTCAATAAGAGTGAGAAAGGAGTCATCTACAAAGTTCCCATAAACCAAATACTGAGAGGTGTCTGGAAGAGCTATCCCTTTCACATGACCTTAGAAACATCTACTAAAAGATAGCCAAACCCTTTGGATGCAAAAACATATAATATTGGAGAAAGAGGTCATCCTTGATAAATTTATAGATGTAATACAAAAGAGGGGGATTTCCTACCGTTAATGGTAGGACAAGTAGAGGCATTTGTTAAAACACTTTAAAAGTGTAAAAGAAATCAGGTCCAAACCCTAACGCCTATAGCTTTGCTAAAATGAAGGGCCATTCAGTATTATAATAAGCTTTTACAAAATCAATCTTAAGAAATATGGCATTCTATTAGGATTTACTTGCCCACTCCATCTCTTCCTAGACAAAAATAATCTTGTCTAGGATATATATGCTTTTAATAAAGACAAATTGCTCTAGGTATATGATAAGAGGGAGAATATTTCTCATCCTGAGAGTGAGAGCTTTGGATATCATTTTATAATAAACATTTAACAAAGTGATGGGTATCTAGTTGCAAATATATTTTAGGTATCTATATTTGGGGGTTATTTTTACGCTTCCCCTATTTATCAATTTTTCCAAAGAATGGGTTTTTAGGGCTTTAATATAAATTTGGTGTAAGTTAGGCCCCAAAGTATCCTAAAAGGATTTATAAAATTCATAGGGAAATCCATAACAACCTAGGTATTTGTTATTGGCCATGGAAATTATGACATATTTGAATTCACCCTTGGATATAAAAAATTACACACAACTTATTAATAGGTAGAGAGCCTATAAGGCACCATGTTAACACACTATTGTAAAGCATGGTCCTGAGTAGAGGAAGGCTATTGAGATTTAAAAACCTATTGATAGTGTCAAAAAAATGATTGGAGGATATTAGAAAGCTCAATGAGCACTTGCTATCCCTCTTAGATGCTCTTGATTTTCTAGGTTGTCTCTTCCTTTTAGGGATTGAAAAATTCCTTAGATACTCTATCCATAAATTTGAGCTAGTGGAGTCTTGCTTTGAGTTGAGCTCCTTAGGTCACATGAGAATCAATTATCTATTGTTGCTATCAAATCTTGACTACACAAAGTTATAAAGTTGCCAAGAGAGGTTGAGCTTCTAGATCCATTATAGTTTGGTGGACTTCCAAGGTGGTGGCCTTGTATGAGCAATGGAAAACAAGAGCTAGTTAGTGCCCATATGTGCGAAGGAAGCAATAGGTGTGCTTGATAAACCATTCAATCCATCCATTTAGGATGTGAGGCTATGGATCCAAATTCTAAATATGTTGGATTTGGGTGAGATAAGACTCATGGTTTAGCAATGATATGTTTAGTAGAATTGAATCCTTAGGGTTGTAATTCCATTACCTGATCATTCAATACAAAATCGAATGGAGAAACGGTACAAAAGGACTACCTTAGGCATTGGATCTACTAGGAGGGAAAAGTAGTTGGTAAAATTAAATGTGGTATGCTCTGATAGTATAACCCTATAAAGCTGCTTGAGGATCTTATTAGGATTGGCATGCATGTTGGGCCACATGTACCAAAGAGCATTGATGCTACTGCAACTTGCATTGGGTTCATAAAATCCCAACTTATTATGTATGTAATACCATGTTACCATTTTTCTAGTTTTCCAATGTACTCAATGGCCTTTGCACTTATTTAATGCCAACTCTATCATATTAAAATTGCCACAGAACCCTATCGAAATATAAATATTTTGCAATCCATAGCCATAATTGGGCTCACTCAAAGGTGCCATCGGAATCATAAACATTAATCACCCTAAAAGAGTGGTTATTATTGATTCTCCAATATACATAGGTATGAATTTGTACCTTAGACTAGAGTCAAGATTGGATGGCTTAGAATAATTTTTTATCCAACCTCTAAAGAAGGATGGTTCCTTATGAGATATGCTAGGAAAGACTAAAAAAGGAAATAATAAGGGAATATATGGGAAAGGGTTAGAGAGACTGAATTAAATATAGTCAAGGCTCAACATACAACAATACGTTAAGCTACATGAGCATAGACCATCTAGTACAAGCAAAGCCTAACAAACTATACAATTAATGCTATGTAGAAAATACATTATCCTTAAATGTTACATCATTTAGCATTAAAAGCACTTAAACAAAAGAAATCCAAATAGTTTAATCCTAATATATAGACTAGAGGAATACCAAACAATATTAAACCTAACAAAAATACTTTGATCAAAGCAAACTAGCAATGTCAAAAGTGTAAATATTATGTAAAAAGATCTACAAACATTAATTGGGGTAAGTCAAATAGCTCTTGATTGTAGTATAGTGTAGCATAAACATACAACTTATCATAGGCAAACATTGAAACATTCAACACTTTACAATGAGGGGTATTTCCCTATTTATAATTTTTTCTAAGCTAAAATAAAGCTAAATACTTTGTACAATTATGAGCACAAATGGCTCTATATGATTGGAGGTGAGTTATCACCACTCAATATCTTCATGTCTTCTATGAGGTAATTGTTATTTGGAGGGTCACCCACTATGCTTAGTTGAGGTGGCTATCATTTTTAGGCTCAAACAACCTCCTCATGGCTTAATCATTCTTCTCCTGGTTGTTGAGTGCTCTTCACACTAATGTTTTTTGATCCAGAATGTTGATACTTTACCTTGCCTTCCTTTTGGATTACATTTATGCCTCTTGTATGCTTCTAATAATGGCAAAAGTCTAAGATGAACTTACTGCTTATAATATTTATATTGTGGTAGAATTTGTGTAAGTCCATATTGACATCAATACTTGAAAATTTTGGAATGCTAATTCTTAGACTTGAATGCTTCACATACTTTTCTCCTTGCTAGGTATTTGGAAATATATTGCTAATGTTAGCTCATATAAGGTTTGGCTTACCTACTTTACCATATAATAATAAATTATTATATATAAAAAGCTTCTAAATTAGAGGAATTAACAAACCTTAAGAAATTTTTAGTCTTGAATTGTTTGATTTAGCTTTTGAAACTAGTTGTTATTTCATCAATCATTTACTTGGTGCAATGCATGCCCTTTTGCTATGATCCTACTTCTTGCTTGATTTTTTATGCTTCAAAATTGCCTAATTACTAGATTTTTTTATTGTGCCTAAGCAATTTTTTATCTCTTTGTCCAATTTTAGCCACTTCACTTCCTTTTATTTCTTTATTGTTCTTGAGTTTCTATTCCCTAGGGTGACTTGTTGGTGTTGATTTGTAACTGCATTGGGGAATACTATAAACCTAATAAAGTGAGGAAGACAAGTTAATCTATGAGCTCATAATTTTATTTGATGGATGAGCTCATAGCCATTGTATGGATAGAAACCCTACCAATAGTAGAGCTCTTTTAGATGTCACTAGAGATCTAGGGTTACTTCTTATGGCACGGTTTGGCTTACCTATCACCAGAAATGCTATAGTCCTTTGTCTATCTGGTTAGGATAGTTAGCATAACCTTATGGCATGGGGAGTTTTGAATTTGCTAGAAAATTTTAGCATAGACCTTTCCTTGTTAGCATCTTTGGAATTTTTATAGCGTTGGGTGCTTGATAGATTGAAGTAGCTTTAGGTCATCTCATATTACTTAGCTCTAGATGATGATTCAACTCAAAATTTCTCCTTTAGGCTAGATTTGCCTAGTGTAGTAAAATTTCACTATACTTTGGTGACTCACTAGGGGATTCTATTTGTAGGAGGTAAAGAACCCAAAAATAGTAGCCTTTCTATTGGGCACATAGTATATGGATGCAAATCCTAATAATTTTAGGTCTCAAAAAATAGAAGAGGTTTTATTTTGAAGAGCAACTTTTCTTGGGGCTTATGAAATTATAAGAAGGGGAATCTCCTTATATAGACTTATTTAAATGGGAAAGTCATTGAATTTTCTCATCTAATCAACCCTCCTTTTCATAAAATCTTCTTTGACAAGCTTATTGGAAATGATTTTTTCTATGTAGTTGAATCAACAAAGGCATGATTATCTTCTATTGTACCTCATGTTTAGTCTTGGTATTTGTCTCTTCATTAATTGGATAACTATTGAGTGATTTATGGTAATATGGGTAATGTTATTTCTTATCTATTTTACTAATTCTCAAACCTCTTGGTTCATGCAATCCTCTATGCATGTGAACCACCTGATGCACTTTCTCAAAAAATTATTTTGTGTGAGCACTACGCCATTGGCCACTATAGCCAATAACTATACAACACTTAGATTTTATTAGCTTTATTCTAAATTCCACTTATTTATAATATAATACATGATTCTTATGCACCTTTGCATGCCAAATATTTCACATGGAGTTTATTCATAAGAATTTACAATGTCTAGACCAAGGTGACCCAAACTTCTACCACTTTTGCTTGTCTATTATCTAGAACATGTGTATGGTTGTAGCTAGGATTTGATGGTTGGTTAGCTTTGGCATGTGATGAGTTCCCATATTTAAATGGATTATTGCATTGAAATAAATCTTGGAAATAATATCTTCCATCAATGACTTTTGTATTAGCTCCTTAGATATTTTGACTTCTTTTCTATTAATTCCTTTAAGTCTTTTGATTTCTCTTCTATATCCACTCTGAGGTAGTCTAGATAATATTTAGCCTGATTGAAACTTTAATTTTAAATATTCTCAATGTGATTGGGGTTGGGCTTCTCCCCATATATTTATAACTTCCTTCCCTCGTAGGGAATTACCATGTGAGTGTAATCTAGGGATAGATAACCCCCAAGCTTTGATGTGAACTTCCTTGATAAGTATAACCCAAATAGAAATAGAAGATACACCATAATTACCTTATAGACTATTGAGATATCCAAAAACTTGTGTAGCACCATTGGGATATCCATCACTACTCCCACCAACTAGAATGGGGTCTCATATAACTACATTACACCGAAACTAGTCTAGGTGTTTACCGTACCCATTATAGCCATGAAATTTTGATCCATTGCAAAATTCCTAACCCCTCTCAGCTCAAGTATAATCCATCCTTCATCTGCCTACCCTTTTTATGCACCTTTTCAATAATTTTATAACCTCCATCTTCCTTTTTTTGTCATTTTTATAGAATTTGGCAGTTACTAGAACAGTTCCAACAATTTTCGAATTCGCTAAATGGAGTACTAACCTATGTCGGTTGGTAGCTATTGGGATTTTGGCCTAAATTTGATTTTTTTGTATATTTTGCAAATTTGGTGCTTGTTGGAATAGTTCCAACTACTGTTGAATTCGCTTAGAATGGCAATTTTACCAAATTACCTCAACTAACCTAATTCAATTCATTTTTCTTTACAAAATTTGGTTAATCTCATTCTTTTCAAGAAACAGACTAATATTTAAAAATACTAATGGTGATTTGGGCATTTGAAGTGTGTCAAATTTCTACATTTAGTACGAGATCAGGCGGAATTCACGTTGCCATCATAATTCAAGCGACATAAAGAGATTGGATCCAATACATAATCAATGTAAGCATTTCATTATTTAATTTCAAGCATATCATTTATCATTTTGCACTTGCAAGTTTGTTTTTTGTAGGTTTAGTGATTTGGCAATGTCAAATTCGTGTTCTGTTTCCTGCTAAATTCACCTATCAGTATTGAATTCGCACAAACATAAGCTAGGGGTAAATTGATGCCCTCAAATTCATCACCTTACTTTTCACTTTATATCTCGATGACTTATATAAGAATTATACTTTGTTTCCTACACTTTTTAGCGTTCACCTTCAGTCATTCATTCGTTTGCAATAAGATTTATGATTTCTATATTTTATGCAAGGTTTTCTAAAGGGACCTATGGGATATAACTACCATGCCATCAAGACTCATTTGATAATGGCCTAAGCAGATCCCTAACCACTAATGATTATTTTTAGTCCCCTATGTGATCAATTGTAGGTCTTTAACAAATTTGATGATCAACTTTGTGATAGAAAGTTAGCTGTCGAATTTGCTTGTTGCTATCAAAATCACTTATTGTTGTCGAATTCATTTTTTGCTTTCTACCAAATTTTTTTTCTACTACCGAATTTGCCTACATCAACCATATAGCTTATCTAAGTGCATCAATATGCTTTATTTCAAGTTTTAGATTTTGTTTCTATTTTTGTTGATCTGTTTCTATTTTTGTTTCTGCATTAGGCTATCAAAACATCAAAAGACGAAAAAATATAATGAATTTGCATTTATCTTAGTAATATTACGCTTTTATGTGTTATTTTCAAGAAATCATAATTGCATATAGCATAGACTTTAGGTGCATTTTACCCTAAACTTAGGTGTATGTTATCAAAAGAACTCATCAAACCTTATACCTTGTCTAGACATGGAGACAATATTTAAATATTTTCTAGTGAACCCACCCTAATTTATTGATAATCATAAATGGAGGCACGACACCAGGTGCCCTTCATATTGAGGTGTAGACCTCTTATTTCCCATCCTCCTTCTAGGCATGGATCCATTAGATAAAGGGAAAGAGATACAAATTTTTTGATCTACATTCTTTGATGAACCCGATGTGAACCATCATTAAAGGGTTTAAATTTTATCACATTTATCTTCTTTTCACCTTTCATCTTTTAAGATTTTCTAGTGATAGTCCATACTTACATCAGTCTAGTTTCATCCTGTTGAGTGGTAATTTTTTCCCAATTGCAAAACCACACTCACACTTAGGATTTTGATTAGAAAACCCTCTCTTGCAAAGAAATAGAAATTTCTCCAAGGTTCCTTTTACTTAATGTGTGCTTGTAATCTTGTGAATATGTATCAAATAAGTACTAGGAATACCTTAGTGATTTGTAAGTAATTGTTAACAAGGAACCTGTGTTGATATTACCTTAACAAGGGGCTTGTATTGTTCATGAAACTTAAAAGAAAATAAAATGTGATTGGCCCTCATATGACCACGATGTAAAGTGAATTAATTCCTTTTATCTTGAAGTGTTTTAGGTAGATTTTATCTTCTTTTGGTTAAGCATATTTTAAACAAGTTTTATCTTCCTTAAATCCTACTTTGAGCATGAAACAAAATATTAAAATCTATCTCTAAAATATGAATCTAAAATGATGAGTGGATTCATTTTACATTGCTTGATGAATGAAAATAAAATAATCTACATGACTGACTTTAAAATTTGATGGCCATGAAATGTCGTACCTCTTTAATGAAATTAAAATTTTCATAAAGGGAGGTTAATTTATTGCTTTAAATACAATAACCTTTGGAATGCCATATAAATTACCCCTCTTTAATGAAATTGTAATTTTCATAAAGAGATGTTAATTTATTTCTTTAAAAATGAACATGTAAAGATTGACATCTGACTTACCTTCAAAATGTGAAATTACACTAAATTCGAAATTGCAAAACTCCTTTAAAAATAAATTTGAATAATTTTTTATAATTTCAAATTGGCTTCAAAATAAAATTGAAATAACTTTAAATGAATATTTAAAGCTTAATATTGGAATCCATGCAATTATTTTTGGAATTCTAAAATTTTAATATTTTTTATTTTATTTAAAAAATAAAAAAGAATGAAAAAAGATAAAGTTAGAAAAATAAAGTAAAAGTTTAGAAAATGGACCAGAACACTGAAAACATTAAAATACAAAGTGCTAACAACATAATGCTATCCTATCCTACAAAACAAAGATGTGAGAATTCCTGAATGAAACCTAATCTATTCGAAGTTGCATTTGCACAATCCAAAATAAACTAGGTGCAATCTTCTATGGAAACAAAAACAAACTCCATGATTCTAAATGTTCAACAGTGCAACCATCACAATGCATTAAACACTATATATTGGTCTAAAAGCATAGAAGATAAAGATAAAAATTAGCTCACAACATTCAAAAAACTTCTCCGATTTTGCTTATAAAGTGTAAGTTTCTGGATCCATTTGTATTTTACAAACAAAAAATTATATCCCTGTTACAAAAAAATTTCATCCAGCCCCAAAAACTTATAGTTATCATTCTATATTTTGATGTCATATTTAAAAAATTTTATAACTATTTGCTTCTTTTCCAATGTTGTTCGTCTTTCTTCCGTTTGATTTTCCAAAGCCTTCCTTTTTGTGGCTTCATAATAGCCAAAGGTATGATGGCACTATTTATGTTATGCATGTGATAGCCTAGTGCTATTTGGTCCTTTTGTCATGGATTCCCTCCTGTTATGGAAAACTGTTTCATCCTCATTTTCAACATCCTCATGGTCACCCACTCACCATAGTCCCCCTTGCCATCATAACGGGCGTGCTATTCACTTTAATGCTACTCGGCCTATTAAAACTTGCACTTTTACTACATGAAAAACTATGTGGATGTTTTCAACCTATTTATTAGACTTTGAAGGCTCATCTGTATTATCTACACACCCATATTAGTTTTATTCATGTGAACATTGGGTATCTATCCTTTCGTCCATGTCTATATCGACTGTTACACGACACGTCTGCCTTCACCATTATAGTGCACGTTCAATTTTTGTTGTGAAACACCTTGCATTGCATCTCACTGTCCATTGAAAGAATGATGAGAGAAAATCAAAACTGCTATTTGAAATGGCTAACTAATAACACTATCTAAATAGCTAAACAGTGATTCTCCTATGCACAAAGACCAATATTCTCCATTCATTTTGATTTCACCAATGCAAACACAAGTATGGATACACACTGCACTCCAATTTTGTGTCTTGACCTCACTTGCGCTCGGGCTATCTAGATGGTTGTGTATGTATTATTTCGCACGATGATTAACCTCTTTCACAGATGAAAATCGGTAGTTTTCCAGATCTATTTATGGTCATCCAAGTCAAGAATCATTGTACATTATGCATGTCAAATTATCTTAATTTTTTCTATACACGCCATCCAATTTTCATCAAACACTAGTTTTTTCTCATAACCAATTCATTCACCAATAAAATCATTATCTTCACATGGGTGGTGGCCCATTTCATCCCGTCTAACTAGTGAACCTCATCCCTTCCTGATCCTTTGCATACATGTTCGATATCGATGAATTTGGCTATATCCTTGTTATATCCATGTGGTTATGGTTATTTTCTACCTATGTCCAGACTATCCATGTCACCTTTGTCACATGTGCGATAGGCTGAGTCATCCGAGTCACCTGCATCTTCGCGATTTTATCCATCAATGTTGTCCCCATATTATGTTGGACGATGACTGTATTTGTATGCAGTATTTCAAATTTCATGTGTGGCTCACAAAATGATAATGCATCATATTTAATACACCATTTTCATGTCTACCCACTTGTTGTTCAAGTCTAAAATCTATGAACGGATACAATCTGCCCCACTCACTATATTTGACATTCATAAAGAACCATTACGACACAAAAAATATGATAACCTAAATCAAAATACACTCTTTATGGTATTCATATCCTACTATTCATGGTTGATTCAGTCCACAATGTGCATCAATATCCAAGCACGAAATCTAGTTGTCTTCATCACCCATTGTTGAAACATACCTCGTAACCGCTATTCTAGGTCCATTATTGTATGTCTGATACCAGCACTGATTTTAACCCATCTTCTTCATTGATGCTTATCTAGTGTGACACCATCACCATGCCATCTCCCTGTCTTCATCCCGATTAGCCGTGGAAGGGTTCCACATCAACACCATCGGCTTGTTTGCTTAGGTGGTCTACATTATCATGCTTAAAATCCGCCAACCACCATCGTTGGTCTGAGAATGAAGCCCTCCATAGACCTCGAGATTTGTCAAGTCAAAAATCATGTGGTCACAAATCTGCCATGTCCATAGATGACCACCTCAATAGTTCGTTTATGCCATGGTTATCCACGTCACTTTGTCCTCATCGTGTGGTTCGTTAGAATTTCCCTTCATAGAACTGCATGCAACATAAACACATTAGACCCTAATTTAATCATCATTTTAACAATATGTAATGCAAACATCTATTAAAGTGTATGAAGAAGGGCATATCTATTAGAGTGCCAAAAGAACTTCAAATTTTGTTTTTATTATATTCATTTTTTATTTTTTTTGTTTTTTTATTATTTTACTATTAATTAATTTTATTATTTTAACTTTATTTTATTATTATATATATATTAATTTATTTATTTTTTAATTTTAAATGTTTAAAATGGTTAAATCCAAAACAATACATTAACTAATCATAACACAATATGAGGAAACAAAGCCTACCTCACAATAGACAACTCACAAAAGACTAAAAAGAGAAACATTAACTAAGAACTAAAACTTGGAACCTTTATTGTAAGGTCATGGGTAGGGACCTAACAAAATCATCACTCAAATACAAGAAAAACTTCCAAAAACTAAAATTTTAAGGTGGGTCCCCAAATTTGGGGCTAGTTGTACAATGGCCACAACAAATGGTGACTCTGCTAGGAAATGCTCCTGAGCATTTTGGGTGAAGAACCTAGTTCTGAAAATAAACAAACCAAATATCATAAATACAAACCATCTAGCAACATCCAGAAGGTGGGGTAGATAACTTCAAATGAAACACATGAACCCTTTTCTTTAGCTTAATGTGTGTGAAAGTGATTTCATTTTGCATGCTTGAAAACCATCCGGACTCCATCACTTGCTTAGCATTTAGGCTATATAAATACTGCTCATTAAAATAAATTTCTTTAGACAAAGCCCTACTACTAGTCAAGCATCTATAGCCCTAGTAGAGTTTATCTAAATTACCCTTGTGTTTAATTGATATTTTTGCAATAACTTTTTTTTTATTATTTTGAACAAGCTTTGTCTAGATAGATCCCTACTTCCAATCAGGCATCTATAGCCCCGGTAGAGTTTATCCAGGCATGGTGATTGATTTTAGCATGTTTTCCTTTGCTTTCCTTTTTTTTGAATGGTTTTGCAAAATTTTATGCACCACATGGGTTAGAAAGTATTTGAAATGGAGCATGTTGGATTTTTTGCCTTAATTTGCATACTAGAATGATTTCATCCTTCAATATTTCAAAGCATACCCCTTAATATGATGTGTTCATGTGTAGCTTTAGCAAAATGATTCAGTATTCCAAAATTCACTATCTTAGTCCCAAAATCTAGGAGTGGTTACTAAACAACTTCATCCCCTTTTCCTTGATCCACGTGATAGGTAATTCACCCTTCATGACAAAGGAACACAAAAATTATCAAGAGGCCATTAGTAGCTACCACAAAACATCACCTCAAACGAAGGGACCAACCTAAAAACATAAAACTCAAAAATCAAACTTGGAGATAAACCCAAAACTTAACCTAATGCAAACTGACAAGAAAGCCATCACAAAAATTATCAAACCAAAAATTAAGGACAAAGCACAAAAATAGAAAAGCTAAAAACAAAAGCATGAAAACCAAAACTATATACAATAATATACACTAATGTACAAGATGATGCACAAATTAGGCTATCACTTCCCTGGATCCCAAACATGATTAGCACACTTTAAAAGATATATATCATGATACACATGCCAAGATTTATAGAAATCCAACCAAAACAATATTAGGCCAAATAATACAAAAACTTTCACTTTACCTCTCTCACCCCACCAATTTGATTCAATGATATTAGCAATTCCATGTTGAAACTTTGATTCATTAAATTTGTAAGAAAATACATGATTTTCAATTATCTTTTGCTTATTCAAAGAGGTGTAAATTTCCAAACATGATTCATTATTCCAACTTAAGTTCTCATTTTCACAAATAGATAATATTTCTTTCAAATAGGAGGCTATTTCTAAAAATTTTGAAGCCAAGTCATCATCTATATCTTTAGGCCAATCATACTCATGCAATAATTTGTAAGCATCTAGGATATCTATTAAATGAGGATCATCATAGGTTTGTATCCTAGATTCAATTGTTACTTGTTGATGCACTTGATTCAATAACTCAAGCCTATCTACTTATGTTTCATTCAACAAAGCAATATCATTAGTGGTGTGAGGAAAAATTAACTCAAATTCTTTATCAACCACAAATGGCATTTCATCATTGATAACATTTGAATCTAATAGAAAATTAGGTAAAATTTCACCCAGAGTTCGAATGGTTGAACACAAAAGGTGGGATTCTATCTTTGATACATTTCCATTTACCAAGACTAGGAGAGGATTTGTAACTTCTCCATCTTCATGGTCTTCATCATCATCCTCTTGTAGCACTTCTTCTTCGTCCATGACCTATTTATCAAAAACACCAAAATTAGGCACCCAATTAAAAATATGTCCATCCTTTTCAAACCATAAATCTTGTCTATCAAGGGATGTTTCAAATAACACATCTCCATGATCAACCACTTGAGTTGTTTCAAATAAAGCAACATTTTCATTTGGATCATCAATGATATCAAACCCAAACCACTCAGGTTATGGAATTTCCTCTATCTGAGGTAACATAGGTATTATAGGATCCTTAGGTGAAATAATGCTTTCAATTTCTTGCACCTCAAATGGGAATAAAGTGAGTGATTCCCCTTCTTTGTCTAGAATGGTAGAGTCATTATCTTTCTGAAATATTTGATGAGATTCCATCTCTTCTTTCATGCCATTTTCATATTGTTCAAGAATTGTAAAATCTTCAGGTGAGATAGAGATTTTAGCATCGTGCATATCAAGAAAAATAGACCTTTCATCAGTAGGAGTGTGAGAAACCAATGATTCCTCATATCTTTCCTGATCATTATAATAATTGTCTTCTAAAAACAAGTGATGAAATTCTATCGTGTCTTCATATTCATCCATTGATTCTCTTTTAAATTCACTTTCATCCACTTTTTATGGCTCAAGGGTTTCTATAATGGGATCAATTCTTGTATTTTGCTTTCTATGATTCTCTCAGTCTTCCATTGTAAATAAGGACTCTAAGCCACTCATCTCTATCTAGTCATCATTTTAAGAATATTGAAGGTTTTGATCATCAATTTTAATCATCTCATCCAAATTTATGGAAGGTCCTGATTTGTCATATGTTTCAAAACTAGTCCACTCTAGGACCCCTCCATTGTCTAAAAGAATATCACTTTTAGTATCTTCGACCTTTGCCTCATGAGGATGATTCGTAGAATCATCAAGATATGAATCTTGAGGCATTTTTTCTATAATTGAGTTATGTCTCTTTTAAGATGTAGAACTAGCCTTTGCAACTTGTCCTGCATATCAGGTGAAGTGAGTGCTTCATTAGAAGGAGCGATAAAGTCCTACTCATTTATTCCACCAACAATAATCATCTTCCAAAACTAGGGTGTGTCATTCAACCACTTCTTCACAATATTTAAATTCAATAATAGGGTGCTTTTCAAATGCACCTTCATCCACTTTTGAGGGCTCAATTGTTTCTAAAAGTGGATCAATTCATGCATTTAACTTTCTATGATTCTCCCAATCCTCACTTGTAAATAATGACTCTAAGCCTTTTATTTCTAGTTTGTCATTATTTGGAACATATTGGCTTTCTTGATCATCCATTTTAATCCTTTCATTCAACTCTATGGAAGGTCCTGACCTATCACATATTTCAATACTTGTTAGATCTAGGACTCCTCCCTTGTCTAAAATAGTATTATTATGAAAATCATTGAAATTTATCTTAGGAACATGATTCAAAATATGATCAAGATGGGTATTCTAAAATTGATTCGCACTTGAGAATGATGGTTGATTTTGAATAGTAGGTTGAGGTGCACAAACTATTGGGTGGGTAAGGGAGGTATTAAATGATGGAGAATTATACAATCCAAAACCCCCACCATAACCTTGCAAATTCAACTATTGTTCAAATGCTATTGCTTTGGTGTAAGCTTGGGATAACAATGTGATTTGAGGCATCCCTCACAAATACATAGAGATTTATGGGTCAAGAGCATTGAAGTACACTTGGATAGTGACTCCCTCTAGAGGAACATAGGGTACCATCAATTGAGTATATAACCCATGGAACCTTTTAGTGAACAACTTCAAAGATTCATTTGGTCCTTTATGGGTAGTGAAAAATTGATTATACATGAGGATTGGGTCAACTAGATTTTTGTTAAAATGATTGAGGAACATTACCTCTAGTTGAGCCCAAGAATTGATAGAACCTACAGGTAAACTAAGGTACCAATCATAAGCAAATTCATCTAATGTAAATGGAAACATGTTACAAGCAACATCTTCATGCATAATTTGTAATTGAATTAAAGTGTTCTTGTATGCCTGAATATTTTCCTCAGTCGATTGTATTCCATCATGCCAAAATTGAGGTAGATAAGACACAAAATCCATAGGCACATCATGTGAAGGCCCAAGTATATTTAAAGGACTGCCTGTCATCATTGGAGTAAACCAAGCCATTAGTGGACCTTAAAGAATACAACTTTGATACAATTGTTAGTAAAGAATATCTTGCAAAGAAGCATGAAATGACTAACAATCCTCAAATATTTCACATATAAATCATCATGTTTATCAACCAAAATATATGCATCAATTAAACCATGACATTAAATAACATTTTCCAATTTTAAAAAAAGGTTAGCATTAATGCATCATCAATTAGAGAATGTTAGAATCAATGAAAGTGATCAACAAAACCTCACTAGTCAAGACCAATGCCTTCAAATAACTCTTCTAAGTGATATGAACAAGTTAGCATCTAAATAGCAATAAAGTAAACCAATTCAGGCCCTCCTTCTAGCGCAAAAATGTTGAGTGGTAATTTTTGCCCAATTGCAAAATCACCCTCACACTTAGGATTTTGATTAGAAAACCCTCTCTTGCAAAGAAATAGAATTTTCTCCAAGGCACCTTTTGTTAGAATAATAAATTTTATCCTAAGTTGTTACTAGGATAATTTGTGTGGCTGAGATTTGCTCAGTTGGTTATGATCCTATGGATCAGATTGCATACATTTACTATTTAAGCAAGGCTCCTTTCAATGAATAACATGAAGTTTTTAATTTTCTAACATGGTATCAGAGTGGGCTTTCCCTGCCTTGTGAGCCTGAGGAGCTTTTCCTCATGGGGGTATTTCCCTCATGGAAATTCCCTCCCTTTTTTTTCCTTTTTTCTCCATTTTTTTGGATACTGAGGGAGTATGCTCTCCATCCTTTGATGGATGGATCAAAAACCAGAAGTTGAAAAATTAATGGTTGCAATATTGGGAGGATAAGTTTTAGTTTGAGTTTTTTTTAAAAGGTTCATGTTCTGTCTATAGGATGTGTATGTTTGTGGATCTTTGTCATATGGCCCAGATCCAAGCAGTCTCGTGGTTATCTATAGACTATGAGAACATTTTTTAGTGGTGGCTCTTTGACTGTGTTACCAAGGGAATTTCTTGGCACCTTTTTGTCTTTGCCATATTCCCCTTTTTTCAGTCATTATACTACCACAACAAGCTTCAAATCTATTCTATGGCCAGATCTGCCTAAAATTACCCTAGTTGTATCTTTGCGTAACAATGAAGGAAGTGAACGAAGCAAATTTGAAGGTTGGTTAAACTAAAAATATAGCTATTTTTTGATGTTTTGTCATGATGCATCAACCAGTTACTTCAGGTCATTTACTAGGAATAATGCAAGATTGAAGCAGCCAGCCACATTGGAGAGATCTTCTTCCATTTTGATCTAGAAGTGATGGGATCTTGTTTTGAGGGTCGAATACCATGCCCTTTGTTGATGATTCCAGCAGGGAAGGACCCCCTTTTGGTGGAACAACATTTGATATTTGGTGAAATATTGATTTGGTTATCTGTTACCACCAGTCACTGCCCAAGAATTTCTATTTCCCAATCGATATAGCCTATGCGCGATCTTGCTTCTTAGATGATGCCACTGGTGGACATGGTTATTGTTGTAGTTTCTCATGGTGCAGCATGTGACTTGTGTGTATCTCTAGTAAGGATTTTGGATGCATTGATGAACCAAATTTTACAATAGTGAAAGCATTGTGGGAAACGCGTTAGATATAAATATGTACCCCGAGCTGAGGGGGGATGGCCATCAATGATCGATAGTGGAATTTGGGCTGGGTCCACTAAAAAGTGGAAGATCATTATTAATTAATGTTTTTGTGTTAATGTTTTGTGTGTGTTTACAAATTTCTCTGTTTGTCTAGTGTACCTGAGGAAGTTACTAAAGCTTCCGTGCATTTAAGCCATGTGTTGATTTCGTTCGAAGATTATTGATGCCACCATCTACCTTCTTCTGTGATCGATGTAAACTCTATTGGAGATGGCATAATGGCTAATCTATGACTCCATTTTTTTCTCAAAGCTTGTTACGACATATTTTTCTTAGATCATGAGGACAACACAGTGATAGAGGCCAGCAAGTGGAAGTGGGGTCACTATGAAGACAAATAGTCTTTTTATCTGCTTGTGATAGTGGATTTTTGAGTGAAGTAGGATGTTCATGGATAGTTGGTTTACGTGCCCATTTTTTTTGTCGACATACATTTTTTTTTATTCTTTTTTTAGATCTGACTTCAGCCCCACCTGAGGAATTTGAACTTCCAGAAGACATCAACATTGACATGGCTATATCGGTGAGGAAAATGAAGGTGATGCTCTCAAAGATAGAGGTGCTAAATAAAAATGGTGGAGTACATTATTTTAACTTAAGATATTATTCACTGTGAGGAATTGTATTGATGGGCCCAAGAATCTGAATTGAGCATATTTGTATAATCTTTGATGGTACCTTTTTATTTGTTTGAGGAGCTGAGTTATCTGTGTCTAGTTTAAATCTTGCATAGGATGGGATTGATTTCTCCAATAGTGAAAGTCACCAAATTTCAAAGAGATGAGTCGTGATATTTTTTCATCATGCCCACAGTTTTCCTTCTAACATTGATTTGTTGTTTCGTGGTGAAGTTATTCTTTTTTTTTATGATGAGAACTGCACTCGGGTATGGATAATATTGGAGTCTTTAAAGTTTTTTTTAATGTGCATTTTTGTGAGTATGCATTGTAAACAGCTATTAGGACTATTGGGACATCGATCCGATGAAGGGCAAGATCCATCCGATAAGGGAGGGATTAATGGTTCGTTGTGCTGTTGTTTATTTCAAAATCAATACATTGTGCAACAGCAGTGAAGACGTAATCTTCTACTCTATTTTTATGAGTATGTGTTTCCCACGCATGCTCTAGAGTGATTATGTCAGACAAAAATGTGCTATTTTTTACTGCTCTATGGAGATTGGTGGTGGTCAAGATTGTCACCTTGGTACTTTGCATGCTTCTACCCAGTGTTGTTCTACGATGGAGGAGGCAGGTTCATATGGCGATAGCAATTTCCAGTGCCATGAAATTTTGGCACCTACGTTCCTCGCACATTTTCACTTCAATGAATCATTGCTTTCGACGTGATTTTTTTTGACAAGGGGTTGCTTATTTGCCTATTGCACTGGTTTATCCTGTTATGATTTCTCCCGCCCAACTCTACCAGATCTGAATCGATGCTAGGAGGACTTCTTGTTTCCCATCCTAAACTCTGATAAAATTTGATAGCACACAGAAAAAGAGCCACAAAATTTATTGATTTCATTATGCATAAAAGGAGGGCATATCTTTAAGTGTAGATTTGGAGCCAACACAGATGGAAAAAAACATGGATGACAAACGAGCGAAAAAAGGTAAAATTTTAGGTGGATCCAAAGAATTCCAAAATCTTCATCAAAGCATCATCACACACGTCATGGAGGAGGCGGGGCAACTCAATGATCATTACGGCTATCCATATTTATTATTCCTAAAAATGATAAGAGAAAACTTTAATTAGGAGGAAGATTATAGGCTATTTATTTTTTTACAAAATGTTTCATATCAAATTGTAATTTCAAAAACCCTTGTAATCTCTCCTACAAATAAAATTTGTTAAAACCATACTTTATTCCAATATTCTGGAATATTCTTTTGTAAGGAAAAGAAGACTTCAATTTTTTCTATAGATGAAGGCCAATATGACCCTCGATCTTAAGGGTGTTTATAGTCGTCGAAAAGGTTTTTCTGAGATGGACACAATGGTGGTGTCCATTTTCAATTTTAATACTATTTTCCACACTTTTTTGTGGCCTCAAATTTGTATCATGGAGTGCATTCTCGGTTGAAACCGACACTCCCAGCATTGGTGCCCTTGTTTTGTTGTTTGTCCACTTTTTTGGACCTTGTTAATCATCCCATTGTGTTCATATAGGTGGAAAGCACTACTTATGCTTACGGAGTTATTTTGGATATCCCTTGTGATTCTTGTGGATTTTTCCACACTCTTATTTTTGTGAGACACTTTGGTTTCAAGAAGTTTCTTTAGTGACATTTTTTTCATGGTTCACAACCTTGATCTGTGTCACAAGTACTAGTCTAGGAGTATGATTTCATTCATTTCGATGATGAGGCTCTACATTTTTTGAGACATATGATGGATCATTTGCAATATTCTTGATGGAAGTTGTCCTAAGGGGTGTTGAAGAGGACATCTTCCTTCCTATCCATCCTCCATGCACATATTATTCCTTCTTCTTCTATTCTAGTAGGTGATTTTCTCCCTTGGGGTTTTTTATGATTCCCCTTTTTTTGTTGTTTATCCACGAGTTTTAGACCAAGTTTTAGCCCATTGTGTTCATATAGGTGGAAACTACATACTCATGCTTGTGGAGTCATTTTGGAGTACCCTTGCGATTTTTGTGGTTCTTTATCCATCCTATCTTCACACCTTTTTGTGAGACACTTTGGTTTTAAGGGAGTTTTCTTTAGTGATATTTCTTCTTTTTTGATCACATATTGTACATGAGTACCTTATCATGCCTTGTTTCCGACACTCATACTTGTGGATATGCCATTTTTTTTGTTGTTTGTCCATAAGTTTTAGACCTAGTTATCAACCCATTGTGTTCATATAGGTGGAAACCACATACTCATGCTTGTGGAGTCAATTTGGACTACCCTTGCGATTTTTGTGGTTCTTTCTCCATCCTATCTTCACACTCCTCTTTTTTGAGACACTTGTGGTTTTTCATCATCTTTCAACAGAGATTTTTTGACCACATATTGTACATGAGTACCTTATCAGGCCTTGTTGCCGGGACTCATACTTATGGATATGCCACTTGTTTTCTTTTGTTGTTTTTCACTACCTCATAGTATCACTTAAGGGGGATGATAGTATATCCTAGTACCACTTAAGGGGGGGTATTAGAATAATAAATTATATCCTAAGTTGTTACTAGGATAATTTTTGTGGTTGATATTAGCTCAGTTGGTTATGATGCTATGTATCAGATTGTATGCCTTTACTATTTAAGCAAGGCTCCTTTCAATGAATAACATGAATTTTTTACTTTTCTAACACATTTTACTTAATGTTTTCTTGTAATATTGTGAAGATGTATCAAATAAGTGCTAGGAATACCTTAGTGATTTGCAAATAACTGTTAACAAGGGGCTTGTGTTGGTATTACCCTATTATGCTATGTTATTAATTGTTCATGAAACTTAAAAGAAAAAAAAATGTGATTGACCATCATATGACCATGTTGTAAAGTGAATTAATTCCTTTTATCTTGAAGTACTTAAGGTAGATTTTATCTTCTTTTGGTTAAGCAAATTTTGAAACAAGTTTTATCTTCCTTAAATCCTACTTTGAGAATGAAACAAAAGATTAAAATCTATCTCTAAAATATGAATATGAAATGATGAGTGGATTCATTTTAGCTTGCTTGGTGAATGAAAAGAAAATAATCTACATGACTGACTTTATAATGTAATGGCCTTGAAATACCATATAAATTACCCCTCTTTAATGAAATTGAAATTTTCATAAAGGGAGGTTAATTTATTGCTTTAAATACAATAACCTTTGGAATTCCATATAAATTACCCCTCTTTAATAAAATTGTAATTTTCATAAAGAGAAATTAATTTATTAATTTAAAAATGAACATGCAAAGCTTGACATCTGACTTGCCTTCAAAATGTGAAATTATGCTAAATTCGAAATTACAAAACTCCTTTAAAAATAGCAACTTTGAATAATTTTTTATAATTTCGAATTGGCTTCAAAATAAAATCAAAATTGCTTTAAATGAAACTTTAAAGCTTAATATTGGAATCCATGCAATTATTTTTGGAATTTTAATTTTTTAAATATTTTTTTATGGTATTTATAAAATTAAAAAAAAAACAGATAGAGTTAGAAAAATAAAGTAAAAGTCTGGAAAATGGACTAGAACACTGAAAACATTAAAATACAAAGTGCTAATACCATAAGGCTATCCTATTGTGCAAAATAGAGATGTGAGAATTCATGAATGAAACCTAATCTATTTGAAGTTGCATTTGCACAATCCAAAATAAACTAGGTGCAATCTTCTATGGAATGGAAACAAACTCCATGATTCTAAACATTCAATAGTGCAACCATCACAATGCATTAAACATTGTCTATTGGCCTAAAAACATGGAAGATAAAGATAAACATTAGCTCACAACATTCAAAAAACTTCTCCTTTGATTTTGCTTATAAAGTGCAAGTTTCTGCAGCCATTTGCATTTTACAAACAAAAAATAATATCCCTGTTACAAAAAATTTCCATCCAAACCCAAAAATTTCATCCCTCATTCTATCTTTCTATGTCATATTTAAAACTTTTCATAATTGTTCACTTCTTTTCCAATGTTGTTCGCCTTCCTTCCATTTGATTTTCTAAAGCCTTCTTTTTCTTTGGCTTCATAACAACCAAAGGTATGATAGCACTATTTGTGTTATGCGTGTGATAGCCTAGTTCTATTTGGCCCTTTTGTCATGGATTCCCTCCTATTGTGGTAAATAATGGCAAATAATTTCATCCTCATTTTCAAAATCCTCATGGTCACCCGCTCATCATAGTCCCCCTTGCCATCATACCGGGCACACTATTCACTTTAATGCCACTCGAACTATTAAAAATTATGCTTTTCCTACATGAAAAACTACGTGGATGTTTTCAACCTATTTATTAGTTTTGAAGCCTTATCTGTATTGTTCATGCACCCCTCTTAGTTTTATTCACATGGATGTTGGGCATCTGACCTTTCGCCCATGTCTCTATCGACTACCACATGCCAGTCTACCATCACCATTATAGTGCACATTCAATTTTTATTGTAAAAAACCTTACACTACATCTCATTTCCCATTGAAATAATGATGAGGGAAAATTGAAACTACTATCTAAAATGGCTAACTACTTATGCTATCCGAATAGTTAAATAGTGATTTCCTTATGCACAAAGACCAACATTCTCCATTCATTTTGATTTCACCAATACAATCTCAAGTACGGATACACATTGCACTCTTTTTTTGCATCTCGACCTTACCTGAACTTGGGCTATCTATATGGTCGTGTATGTTTTGTTTCACATGATGATCAACCCCTTTTGCAAACAAAAATTGATAGCTATCCAAATCCATTTATGGTCATCCATTTGGTCATCCATGCCTAGAATCATTACCTATTTAGTGTGCCAAATTATCTTAATTTTTTCTATACAGACCATCCAATATTTTTCAAAGATCAGTGTTTTCTCATCACCAATTCATTCACCAATAAAATCATGATATTCACATGGGTGGTGGCCCATTTCATCCCGTCCACATGGTAAACCTCATCCCTACCCAATACTTTGCATACACATCTAACATTGATGAATTCAACTATATCCTTATTATATCCATGTGGTTATGGTTATCCACAACCTATGTCTAGAATATCCACATCACCATTGCCACATGTGCATTGGGTTGAGTCATTCGAGTCACCTGCATCTCTGCAACTGTCTCCATCAATATTACCCCCATATTATGTTGAATGATGTTTATATTTGTATACAGAGTCTTTCTAATACCGTGTGTGGGTTGTAAAATGGTTACACACCATCTTCAATACACCATCGTCATGTCTACCTGCTTGTTATTCAATAAACAAACACAATCTGCTCCACTTACTATACTTGACATTCATAAACAACCATTACAACACCAAAAATATGATGACTTGAATCAAAATATGCTCCCAAAGGTATTCATGTCTTGCTATTCATGGTTGCTTTAGTTCACAACATGCGTTAATATCCAAGGCATAAAATTTGGTTGTCTTCATCGCCCACTATTCAAACATACCTTGTAACCACTATTCCAAGAGATTCTATAGTTTGTCATGGCCCATTACCATATGTTTAACACCAGCATCAATTTTAACCCAACGTCTCCATTGATGCTTATCCTGTGTGACACCATCACCATGCCATCTCCCTATATTCGTCCCGGTCAGCCACGTAAGAGGTCCACATCAACCCCATCACCTTGTTTGCCTAGGTGGTCCACGTTATCATGCTTGAAGTCCATCAACCACCATCGTTGGTACGATAATGGAGCCCTCCATGGAACTCAATATTATTCAAGTCGAAGATCATGTGGTCATGAATTTGCCATATCTATAGATGACCATATCAACAGTTCATTTATGCCATGGTTATCCATGTCACTCGTGCGGTTCATCCAAATTTCCCTTTATAGACTTGCATGCAACATGAACACATTAGACCCTAATTCAATCATCATTTTAACAAGACGTAATGAAAACATCTATTAAAGTAATGAAGAAGGGCATATCTATTAGAGTGCCAAAAGAACTTCACCTTTTGTTTTTATTATATTCATTTTTTATTTTTTGTTTTGTTTTATTATTATTTTACTATTTATTTATTTTATTATTTTAACTTTCTTTTATTATTATATATATAAATATATTAAATGTTTTTTTTATTTATATATTTTTTAATTTTAAATGTTTAAAATGGTTAAATCCAAAACATTACACTAACTAACCATAACACAATACGAGGAAACAAAGCCTACCTCACAATAGACAACTCACAAAAGACTAAAAAGAGAAACATTAACTAATAACCAAAACTATGAACCTATATTGCAAGGTCAGGGTAGGGACCTAACCAAATCATCACTCAAAGACAACAAAAACTTCCAAAAACCAAAATTTTAAGGTGGGTCCCCAAATTTGGGGCTAGTTGTGCAATGGCCACAACACATCCTACCATTGACATCAAGTGGTGTCAAGCTTCGATGTGGGTTTGAGGTTGAACCCTCCAACTTGTAAAGTTGGGTATTAAGTGGTGTACACCTCTTACTCTTGGGACAACTAGATGTAACTAAGATTAGACCACATTGGACTTGTTTGAAGAGAGGAATTTTGTTAGAAGGGATATATTTATTTTCACCACTTTTTCTTTCTTTTTCACTTAATCAATATCACATAACTAATTGTTGGAAAGAACTTAGACATATAAACAAGATAAATTCTATAAAAAAAATCCCTTACTAAATATCTTCAAATATAGTCTTTATCTTGCTTGTGTGTGATTGTGAACATTAGAGTTAGAAGATGCCCTTTTGTGTGAACCATATCTTTCAAAAAAAAAAAAGAGTAACAAAAAAAGAACTAGTTAAATGGTGGATAGTTACATTAGAGAATTTACATTCGGAGACCTTAGAAAAAATGTTTATAGAACAAGAGGTTGATTTTCTTATTAGACAAGACAAAGAATAGTGGGATCATTTGTGGAACAACCTTGAACTCATTAGGATAAGGTTAGAAGATTTAATCTAAATTAAGAGAATCAACATAGCTCAAGTTCTAGGTGCATATTATCACTCACCTTGCGTTGAAATAAAAAGAAGTTGTGAACATTGGTTAGCGGATAAAAGAACAAGTCTCCATTTAACAATCAACCATTGGGAAAGTTACTTTGAAGACACCCTAACTGTTCATAATTTCTTGGTAGACATATAAAGAAAAGAGGTGACCTTGGAAAATAATAGGAGATACAACAAAGCACCTAGGGTTGTACTTTTTAGGGAATTTTGTTATGATTTACAATTTGAAATCCTTACGAGTGTTCAAGGACAATTCATCATTGTGCATTTACTTCATCTCTTGAGATGAGATTTTGCATTTGAGGAAGAACACCATATGACCCCAGATAAATTAAAACCAATTAACGATATTCATAAGCTCTTTAAATAATATTGAGTGTTGCACTTGAGATTGGTGAAGAAATATTTGTGATTAACTTAGTAAGAGGTCTTAATTAGCAAAAGAGCAAATAATAATAATAATAATAATTAAATCCTAGAGGAGGATTTAATTAAATTCTTGACAATCCTAAAATGACAAATGGATCATCAAGAGATGCCTATAAATTTAAGAAATGGTAAGGAGGTCGTAGGACCTTATGAGGAAAAATTTGATACTAGTCATCCTAATGAAGAAGACATTGACATAGAAGAATAGATCCAAGAGAACCAAGAGAACTAGAATGAGAAAATTGAACAAAATATCTGCACTAGACAAACTCATCTTGTACCCGATTCAGAACCCACGAGAGGTATTCGCTTTCAAACTATGGATCAATTTTATAAATTTGCAAATTCTAACCATGGTGCTCTCATGCAATATTTTGCAGAGGTAGATCACCTTGAAAAGGGTGAGACTTTAGGTGAACCCTCTTTTTAACCTCACCCCACCTCCTTTCAATCCCTTTATAATATTCCATCCGCACAAGCAACTGATGTTCACTTACAAATCTATGCTCATAATGTGTTACCAAACAATCATGTTTATACCACTACTACTACTATCACTCCACACTCATAAGTTCCAACTTTGCAATCAAATATTTCTTCTCAACCCTTACATTCACAGGTGTTCTAATCGCTCCCTCCAAAAACTTCCATTCCTCTACAATCACAATCCCTTTCACATTCCTCTTACATTCCACATGCTTTGTACAACATATCATATCCATACCAAAAATCTCACTCATCTATTTCTAATCCCATGCACAACAGTATTGCTATACCAAATATAAACTCTCATCCAACTACACAATTCAACTATTATCCTCCATATGAAAACCTAGTAGCACCATGTGTTCATAATGCAAAAATACACCATTTGGAAAATATAGTAAAACAATTGGAATCATGATTGAATCATATAGACCCTGGTAGGAATCCCTAAGGGATTCACCGATAGACTTTTAGAGAACGTATTATTCAACAATTATTTTGCAATATATATACCACAAAGATACACGCAAGATATAACTATGAAATGAACTCGAATAAATCAGTCAATGAAACAGTTTGCCACTCCAGGTGGGCACACCCTCGCCGTAGAGGCAATAATGCGATGGTCGCAGATTAAATATGAAAATGAATGATGATTTAATTTAAATAACTATCTAATCTATATATATGAAGTGTTTACACTTGGAATACCTAGCCGACGGCTAGGTTTGGTATGTAACATGACTCCCCTCCTCGGAAAGCTTTGTCCTCAAAGCTGGAAATGTCTGGAAAATACTTTTAGGTTCCCATGTGGCATCCTCCTCTGGTAAATCTTGCCATTTGATGAGAAATTCTTGAATCTGGCGTGACCGTAGTCTTCGTACTCTTTGTTGTAAGATTTCTTCAAGTTGGAGATATATGCGTCCTTCCTCATCGAGCACCGGTAATTCTGATTGACCTTGCACCTTCTGACCAATTACTTTTTTGAGACACGAAACATGAAATACTGGGTGTATTCTTGATGATAAGGGTAGCTCTAACTGATAGGCTACTTCTCCAATGCGGTGCACAATTTTGTAAGGACCATAGAATCGTGGAGCCAACTTTTGGCTGGACTTTATCCTTAACGATGATTGTTTGTAAGGTTGCAACCTTAGGAAAACCCAGTCACCAATATTAAAAGTTCTCTCTGATCGGTGCGAGTCTTGTTGTTGTTTCATACGATTTTGTGCTTGGACTAAATTCTCTTTGAGGATGGTGAGTGTAGACTACCTTTGTTGGAACCAATCATCCACTTTGGCTACTTTGGATGACCCTTGTACGTAATCTACGACGATTGGAGGCTTGGTGCCATACAATGCTTCAAAGGGAGACATCTTAATTGAGTAATGGTAAGAAGTGTTGTACCACCATTCTGCCATTGCTAGCCACTGGCTCCATTGGTATTGTTTATCTTGAGCGAAACATCTTAAGTATGTACCCAAACATTTGTTAACTACTTATGTTTGACCATCTGTCTGTGGGTGGTAGGCCAAAGACATATTCAATTTGGTACCACTAAGTCGAAATAATTCTCGCCAAAAGTTACTAGTGAAGATGGGATCTCTATCACTTACAATATTTTTTGGCATACCATGTAATTTGAAGATTGAATCCATAAATACCTTTGCCACCTTGCTTGCGGAAAAAGGATGTTGTAAAGCTTGAAAATGAGCGTATTTGGATAACCGATCTACGACTACGAAGATTACTTGTCCTGCCTTCCGATTTAGGAAGACCTTCAATAAAATCCATGGATATATGTTCCCACTGACGCTCAGGGATGGGTAATGGTTGTAACAACCCTGGTGATTTGACTGTTTCTCCTTTATTGCGCTGGCAAACTTCACATTCTGCTACCCATTGTTTGACTTCTGCTTTTAATCCTTTCCAACAAAATGATTGTTTGACCCTTAAATATGTCTTCAAAAATCTTGAATGTCCCGTTGATGGAGAAGCGTGCGATTCGTCGAGGATCTTTGATTTGAGTTCTGAATTGTGTGGAATGTAAATGCGGTTCTTCTTCCCGAGGATTTTATCTTCATAAGAGAATAAAGGGTATTTAGAGGACCCTATAGATAATTCTTGAATTATCTGAGTAGTTTCGCTATTGGATAACCATTCATTTTGTAATTGATTCACCCATTGGGAGCAAGGGCCCGAAATAGCGTTAATGACTACTTCGTCTTCGTATTTCCTGGATAATGCATCAGCGGCTACATTTTCCTTCCCCTTCTTATACTCGATAACAAAATCATAACCCAATAGTTTGGTTAACCACTTATTTTGTTTTGGATAGGAAAACCTTTGCTCAAGAAAATGTTTGAGACTACTATGATCTGTTTTTATAATGAAGCGGTTGCTGATTAGGTAGTGTCTCCATTTTTCTACCGCGTGAAGTATTGCCAACATTTCTTTTTCGTATGTTGATCTTCCCAAATTTTTTCCCGATAGTTGTTTACTTTCGAATGCCAACGGATGACCTTCTTGCATTAATATAGCCCCAATTCCTGTGCCTGACGCATCACATTCAATAACAAATGGTTTGTGAAAATTTGGAGTTGCTAAAACTGGAGTTGTACACATGGCCTCCTTAAGCGCTTTGAAGGCTTGAGTGGCCTCTTCTGACCAATGAAAAGCGTCCTTCTTTGTGAGTGTTGTGAGAGGTGCTGCAATCTTACCATAATTTTGAACAAACTTGCGATAGTAGCCCGTGAGACCCAAAAAACCATGAAGTTTCTTGATGGTTTTAGGTAAGGGCCACTCTTGAATTGCCTTAATTTTATTGGGATCGACTTTGACGCCCTCGTGTGAAACTATATGACCAAGATACTCGACTTCTTGGACACCAAATGAACATTTGGAACGTTTGACAAATAATTTTTCTCCGTGTAAAATGTGAAGGACCTTATCCACATGATGTAAATGATCCTTCCATGTTTTGCTATATATGAGAATGTCATAAAAAAAAACTAATACAAACTTACGGAGGAGTGGACGAAACACTTGGTTCATGAGACTTTGGAATGTGGATGGTGCATTGGTGAGACCAAAAGGCATGACCAAAAATTTGTAATGACCTTCATGAGTACGAAAAGCATTTTTTGGGAATATCTTCTTCTCTGACACGGATTTGGTGAAATCCTGAACGAAGGTCTAATTTTGTAAAAAATTTTGCACCATGCAACTCGTCCAATAGGTCATCTATGACAGGGATCGAAAATTTGTCCTTGATAGTGAGTTTATTGAGGGAACAAAAATCAGGACACATACGCCAAGAGTTATCTTTTCGACGGGCCAGAACTACAGGAGAAGAATAAGGGCTAGTGTTGTGCCGAATGACTCCATGATCTAGTAGATCCTGAACGATCTGCTCGATTTCTATCTTTTGTGGTTGAGGATAGCGATAAGGACGACTGTTAGGTGGCACACTCCCTGGAATCAAATGGATGGCATGGTCATGAGATCGTTTAGGTGGTAATCCTTTAGGTTCTTGAAAAACCTCTTCGTAATTTGCTACGAGGTCTCTTAAATCTGAAGCAGTAATATCCAAAGTTGTTTGAGATTGTTTTTCCAAACAATTAATTTGAGCTATAAATCCGTATCCACCCTTTTTTAACATCTTCTCCATACTATGAGAGCTCACCATCTGTGATGGAGGAGTGGTAATGCCTTGTAAGCGAATGACCCATCCGTTTTCCCTCCATTCCATGAATAATTTCTTGAAATTGAAGCTAACCGTGTCTAATGTTTCCAACCATTCAACTCCCAAAATGACATCAGAGTTCCCTAAATTCATGACGAAAAGAGATCCAGACCAGGTATAAGTTCCCATTTTAATGGAAACTTGAGATGTTCTACCAACACATTGGGCGTTCACCCCGTTGGCTACTAGAACCTGGAATTTGTCTTTGTTGGAAGAGTTAATGAATAGATTCAGAGCTTTTGTTGTTTTGATGTCGATAAAATTGTGGGTACTGTCGAAATCAATTAGCACATTCACCTTTTTCTAGCAGAGAAATCCTGGTACCTTGATGGTATGGTGGGCGGTTAACCCCATGAGGGCATGCACGAAGATAGCCATTGTATCCTCTTCCTTCTCTTCTAGAGTACTTGGTAGTTCTTCTTGCATAGGTTCTTCTTGGTGGTAAACTTCTTCCTCTTCTCCTTCATATTGATCACATTCAATATGAAAGTTTTGTTTTTGGGCACATGCTTGTTCCCTGGGATGATGATTGCGACATTTATAGCAAAAGTATCTTGATGGTTGATCATTTCTGCGAAAGGAATTGTTGCGATACGAAGGACGACTATAAGTTTCACGTCGTGCATATAACTGAATTCTCTTCTCAACCAGCTTGGCTATTCGTATGCAATCGTTTAGCGAGGTTGGATTTTGAATGTCCACCTCAACCCTAATATTTTCTTTCAATCCATTGCGAAAAGCTCCAACCACCGTGTCGAGACCGAGGTCTAATGTATACGGTAGTAAACTGGTGAATTTCGAGACGAACTCACTAACCGATCCTTCTTGTTTAAGAGATAGTAGTCTTACTGTGTATGACGATGTAGCTCCTTCATCAAATCTTTCTAAAAAATAGGTAGTGAATTTTTTCCAATTAATAGTAGCTCCTTTCTCGTGCTTAAGCCATACGAACCATTGGTAGGCCTCAGTGCCTAATTTTGATGCGACGAAAGAGACTTTATCAAAATCCCTAATTTGGTATAAGTCTAGAATGCCTTCCATTTTGGCTATCCAACCACGAGGATCATGACCCTCAAAAGTGGGCATATCAATGCGTGGAAAATTATTAGGACCTCTTGGTTGGTGATAACCCATATCCCTATCCTGATCTTGGTTATATCTCTGTCTATGAAAGCGATTCCCGTAATTATCCGGATTGCCTCTTTGTTGTTCCCAATCTTCATCCTGGTCGTCATTTTCTTCATTCCTTTGTTCATGGGAGTGATTTTGGGAATTAGGATTGGGATTAGGTCGGTTTTGTGCACTCAATAGTTTAGTTAGGTTGACATTAATTTGGCGCATACCATCTAGTAAGTGTCGAAGAGTTTCATCCGTGGTAATGGCCGAGTTGCTTGATTCTCCTTGTGTGACGTTTTTGTGAGTTGGGGGAGGGTTAGTAGCCATGGGATCGACCAATGGATGATTCGGATTATAACTGCCAATTTTGAAAGGAGAAGGAGAATTTTTTGTACCTTGGCTTCGATGAGGTCTTCTTGCGTTGGTATTGGGAGTCTCCGAGCTTGTTAGTCGACCGTCGGATCCTTTGGACCACTGTTTGGTCATGCAATTTCAAAATCTTGCTTTTTAAAATCTTGCTTCAATTTCTCCAAAAATGGATTTTGCCAAAATTTATGTGTTCCGCTTTGACTGTCGCGCCAACTGCGACGCGGAAATTAATGTGGCGCTAACCTTTGACGGCATGGATTTTAGTGTAACTCACCTGAACCCGACTGACACGACCAGATGCTAATTGACACAGCGAGGACCGCGATAGTTGTTGGCAATTTTGGGTTTGAGATCCTAGCTTCTTGTCTATGAGTTGTCATTGATGTCAAAAGGAAATGACATTAATGTTAAGAGGATGTGTTGGCTTCAAAGGTGGAAGATTCCAAGAGAATATTTTTAAGAGAATCCGGAGAGATTCCATTGGCAATGGTTTTTATTAAAACCAATGGAGGTTCTCTTTATTATTTATTTAATTATTATTTAAAACCCTTCAAGGTTTTAATTAATTAATTATTTAATTAATTAAGGGAGAAATTATTTTTAATTTATTAAAAATACTTTAAGGGTTTTTAAACCCTTTAGAAAGCAAATTTCGATTAAATTTGAAATTACTTTTCTTTGCAGCCGACGTGTTCTAAAGTCCACGTATGGACTATAAATATGAGAAGGTTCCTAAGGTTAAACTCTCTTGGAAAATCGAAGGCAATTAATTGGTTTGGCTGCGATCGAATGTTCTGTTTACGCTGCGAAAGAGGAGAGCTCGTGGTTTGAAAAGCTTTCGAAAAGCTTGACCGTTTATGTGGAAGGAAGTCCATCTTGGACTTCGTAAGCCCCTTGTGGGCTAGTGGCAATGAAGGCTGCGTTTGGGCCTTGCGTAGGCGGAGGTCTGCGTTTCGATCCCCGCGGAGGGAGTTGTGCATGGATTAGTCACGTTTTTATTAAAACGTGTTTTGTGCCACGAATTTCGGATTCTTCAAGGGCAGCCATTATAAGGTGTGATTATTTTCTTGATATGATTTTTGGCATTGTTTAGCATTGTTTAAAAGACATAGGAGAAATAAGGGGATATTTCTTTGGTTGTATTTTTGAGATTAGTCTTTTGCTATGCTAAATTTAAAAATGGAGATATAAGGTGTAAGTTTTGGTTGTTGTGTTTTTGGCTTCTTTGGTGGTTGTTTTTAAAGAAGAGAAGCTAAAAGGTGTATTAAGGAAAGTTTTTATATATGCTCATTTATCTTGGTTCTAACCCTAACTTGGTTGGAAGTTTGAGGGTTGTGTGTGGTGACGACTTTAAGGATCAATTTTCTTCTACTCCAAAAAGGTATGGGCACATTTTCCTTATGAGTATGATTGGTGTATGTTTTTCTGAAATAAGGTTGGAGTGAAAAGGTTTTCAACTAGGTTTCCTTTGGTTGGGTGTAAATCCTATTTTCTGGTTTGTTGAAGACTTCTTATGCATTGTTATCCTTGATGAGAGTTTTGGTGAATGCATAATTTTGGTTTGAGGTAGTGGAAGCATTGTGCACTAGGGTTTATGTTTGTGAGTCTTGCTACTTGCATTGAGTTGGTGGAACCCTTGGTTGGCTGTTTTGAGTTTGATGGTTGAGTTGCTTCCATAGAGGTTGTTTGATCAAGTTATTGCTTTACTTGATTCATGATATTGGGCTTACTCCATTGAGTTGATTTGAGCAAGTTATTCTTTGCATTTGGTGATATTGTGTTGGTGGCTATTTTGTTCAAATATCTTTGGAGGGAAAAGGATTTCTACTTGTTTCCTTTTCTTGTGATGATTGGTTGAATGCTTCAAGGTTGATGTTGAGTTGAGTGGTGTTGGTTGACTAAACCTTGTTTGATGAGCATTGTTGTTGAAACCCTAATTGATGATGAAAAGAACATGAGTATCATTGTTATGTGATTCTTTGCATAGTTGGCAATTGTTGGGGTTTCATGTTCTTGAAAGAAAAACATTCTATCCTATCCATTTCAGATATTGAGTTGAGTTTTCAGATTTGAGATTGAGATTGAGTTGAGTTGATTTGAGTTGAGTTTTGAGATTGGGATTTGAGTATAGAACATATTGAGTCTCTAACAATTCTCTTTATGCTTCTATGAGTTTGACAAATCACATTGGGTCTCTAACAATTCACTTTGTGATTTCCTACTAAGAAAGTTTTTCTTGGTGAGCTTGCTGAGTTTTTGGACAAGTTTCGATGGGGACTTGTGAGCAGATTTGGACAGGTCCTAGCAGAGGACTTGTGAGCTGAGTTTGATAGTTCTATCAAAGAACTTGAGGACAGAGGTGCATTGGTTCTATGAGAAGAACCTGAGGATAGTTGGCAAGTCTTTGAGAAGGCTTGTATGTAGAGGATTGATTTGTTCAAGAGTTGGACAGATCTAACAGACAGAGGAAGACTTGTACTAGACCGACTGACTATGTTTGGTACAGGTTTTTGAGCTATTGTGGACGTGATCATAGAAGGCAGAGGTCTCTTAGGCTAAGCATTGAGGATAGGAGGTCTTCGGTGGAAAGGAGTTCCACGTGTTGGCAAGAGGTAGAGGCGAGTTGATCTTCTGAGGGATCATTTCCAGAGCAAGAGGGGAAGGTATCTCCTTTGAGCAGAGGCTCATAAATTCTGATTGGGGGAAGGTATCTCCTTTGGGCCGAGGCTCATAAACATTGTAATTGGGAAGGATTCCCAAAGAACTTTGAGATAACTTTTAGAGAAAAGTTTTGTGGACGTAGCTCGACCATTCCGGGTGAACCACGTTAAAATTGGTGTCACTTTGTGGATGATATTGTGCATTGCTTTGATATTGCTTTGGGTATATTGCTTTACTATTTTGAAGTATAAAGGAAAAAGTAAAAAGAGGTCTTATACTTGTTCACCCCCCTCTCGGTATAAGCTTGTGTTCTTCAATTGGTATCGGAGCCGGTGCCTTCGGAAAGTTTAACAACTTGAAGGAAAAGCTAGTAAAGAACACAATGGATTATTCAAGTGGCAATGCAGCACCTATTCTTGATGGGTCAGATTTTGGTCTTTGGAGTGCAAGGATGAAGGTTCATCTAATGGCACTTGGTAATGAGGTATGGGAAGTGATTGAAGATGAGTACACTATTCCTGAACATGGTCCTAATACTAAAGAAGAAAGGCTCCTACATCACAGCAATTCAAAAGCAATGAATGCAATCCTGAAAGGCTTACAGAAAGCAGATCTCACCAAAGTGATTCACTGCAAGACAACTAGTGAAATGTGGAATCAGTTGAAGGTGGTTCACACAGGTGATACAAATGTCGGAAAGGCCAAGTTGAGACACTTCAAAGGTATGTTTGAACAACTCAAGATGAATGATGATGAAAATATTAGTGACTACATGCTTCGTATGGATGAGGTTGTTAACTCCATGAAAGACTTAGGTCTTGAGCTTGCTGAAAATGATGTTTGTGATAAGATTTTAAGATCTCTTCCTAATAGATTTAGTGAAAATATTTCTGCTATTGAGGAAGCTAAAGATTTGGATAAGTTGAAAAAGGATGAGCTCCATAGTATACTTGGAGCATTTGAGTTGAGAACTCAAGTGAAGGTTGATGTCAAGAAAGAGGCAACTTTCAAGGCTACCAAGGAATCCAAGGGTAAACAGCTTCAAGATAGTGATGAGTCTTCTAGTGATGAAGAGGCATATTACAACAAGAAAGGCAAGTTCTCTAGAAAGCACAAAAGTATGAAAAATATAAGATGTTTCAATTGTGGAAAGTTTGGTCATTATGCTACTAACTGTACTGTTCCCAAGAATGAAAGTGATGAAGATAAACAGGATTCTAAGAGCAAGGATTCTGAAAAGCACAAGCATCACAGGAAAAACAAATATGAGCACAACAATCAAGGAAAGAGGTATTCTCACAAGCACAAGAAGAGTTTCTACCTAGACAAAGCAAGTAAGTGTTCTAGTAGTGATAGTGAAAGTTCTTCAAGTGATAATGAAAATGAGATGTTGTTCATATCAGAAAAAGAGGAAGAACCGAAACATAGATTCATTATCATGAAATGTCTTAGATGTGGAAATTTTGGTCACCTTGAGGATGATTGCACAAATAATGATTTGGTTTCTAGTATGTATGAGGATGCTTCAGAAAACTATAAGGAAGATGCATGTATGGTCTTTGAAAAGGGTAGCACCTCTAGTGATAAGAAATCTGAAAAAGGCTTTGATGATTCAAAAAGCAAACAAATAAAGGATCTTGAAAGTGAACTTATTAGTGCTCTTAGTGTTTTGGAAAAGGAAAGAAAGAAGAATGCTAGACTCAAGGATAAGTTAGATGAATGTTGTATGGAGAGAGATGATCTTATAGAAAGTCTTGACTTCTCTATAGCTAAGACACAAGAACTCAAGGATGAGTTAGAGTCTAAGGTTCTTGAGTATAATGAGTTAGAACAAAAAATGGCTTCTTTGAAAGAGGAAACTAAAGAGTACAAGGATAAGCTTTACAGGTTTCAAGATAGCTCCAAAAAGGTAAAGTCCATCATCAAAGATCAAAGAAGGGCAACAGATAAAACAGGTCTTGGTTTTGGTAAGAAACACAAGGAACAGGTTGGGGAATCTAGTAAGAGATTCCAAAAAGAAGAGAGTTCTGATGAGGAGAGTATTTCAGAGAAAGAGTCCTTGAGTGATAGATGCACAGAAACAGAAAATAGGAAACAGAAAAAGGGGAGAAAGTTTACAGGACCTAGAAGGTCATTTACAGGAAAGTTTAATGGCAGATGTTTTGCTTGTCACAGGTTTGGTCACATGGCTTCACATTGCATGACTCAAGTAAGGAAGGTAAATGACAGTTTTAGAGGTGGTAATTTCTTTCAAGGGTATTGCTACTCTTGTAAATAGTTTGGGCATAAGGCAATTTTTTGCAAGGCTAATAACGGGAACAGGGTTAGTCAGAACAGGTGGATTCAAAGAACAGGTATGCCTAAAAGAAATAACATTGTTACTTGTTATAAGTGCAACAATGAAGGTCACACAACTAGACAGTGTAGAGCTGAACTTCCAAGGTACAGGAACAAGAACAGGTGGTATGAACAGGTCCAAGGATCAAGGCATGGATAAGAACAGGAATGATAACAGGAATAGGAACAGAACAGTGACAGGAATAGGAACAGGAATATGGACAAGGAGAACAAGAGAAGACATGGTAAGGCAGCTATAGACACTGATGATGATCAGTGCCTGTTGGGAGTTTTACTCCCACCCCGAAATTAAACACCTCAACAGGAGGTGGGGGAGGGACTAAGCTAAGAGGCTCATTCTTAGTCCCAAGCCCCAAAGGTGACCCTTTGCCATTGATGACAAAGGGGGAGAGATATGAGTAAGGGGGAGAGCCTCAAGACAGGGGGAGCTGTTTATGTTGAGTTTCTATGTTGTTGAGAAGCATGGTTTGCCATCAATGACAAAGGGGGAGATTGTTGGCAATTTTGGGTTTGAGATCCTAGCTTCTTGTCTATGAGTTGTCATTGATGTCAAAAGGAAATGACATTAATGTTAAGAGGATGTGTTGGCTTCAAAGGTGGAAGATTCCAAGAGAATATTTTTAAGAGAATCCGGAGAGATTCCATTGGCAATGGTTTTTATTAAAACCAATGGAGGTTCTCTTTATTATTTATTTAATTATTATTTAAAACCCTTCAAGGTTTTAATTAATTAATTATTTAATTAATTAAGGGAGAAATTATTTTTAATTTATTAAAAATACTTTAAGGGTTTTTAAACCCTTTAGAAAGCAAATTTCGATTAAATTCGAAATTACTTTTCTTTGCGGCCGACGTGTTCTAAAGTCCACGTATGGACTATAAATATGAGAAGGTTCCTAAGGTTAAACTCTCTTGGAAAATCGAAGGCAATTAATTGGTTTGGCTGCGATCGAATGTTCTGTTTACGCTGCGAAAGAGGAGAGCTCGTGGTTTGAAAAGCTTTCGAAAAGCTTGACCGTTTATGTGGAAGGAAGTCCGTCTTGGACTTCGTAAGCCCCTTGTGGGCTAGTGGCAGCGAAGGCTGCGTTTGGGCCTTGCGTAGGCGGAGGTCTGCGTTTCGATCCCCGCGGAGGGAGTTGTGCATGGATTAGTCACGTTTTTATTAAAACGTGTTTTGTGCCACGAATTTCGGATTCTTCAAGGGCAGCCATTATAAGGTGTGATTATTTTCTTGATATGATTTTTGGCATTGTTTAGCATTGTTTAAAAGACATAGGAGAAATAAGGGGATATTTCTTTGGTTGTATTTTTGAGATTAGTCTTTTGCTATGCTAAATTTAAAAATGGAGATATAAGGTGTAAGTTTTGGTTGTTGTGTTTTTGGCTTCTTTGGTGGTTGTTTTTAAAGAAGAGAAGCTAAAAGGTGTATTAAGGAAAGTTTTTATATATGCTCATTTATCTTGGTTCTAACCCTAACTTGGTTGGAAGTTTGAGGGTTGTGTGTGGTGACAGATTTAAGGATCAATTTTCTTCTACTCCAAAAAGGTATGGGCACATTTTCCTTATGAGTATGATTGGTGTATGTTTTCTGAAATAAGGTTGGAGTGAAAAGGTTTTCAACTAGGTTTCCTTTGGTTGGGTGTAAATCCTATTTTCTGGTTTGTTGAAGACTTCTTATGCATTGTTATCCTTGATGAGAGTTTTGGTGAATGCATAATTCTGGTTTGAGGTAGTGGAAGCATTGTGCACTAGGGTTTATGTTTGTGAGTCTTGCTACTTGCATTGAGTTGGTGGAACCCTTGGTTGGCTGTTTTGAGTTTGATGGTTGAGTTGCTTCCATAGAGGTTGTTTGATCAAGTTATTGCTTTACTTGATTCATGATATTGGGCTTACTCCATTGAGTTGATTTGAGCAAGTTATTCTTTACATTTGGTGATATTGTGTTGGTGGCTGTTTTGTTCAAATATCTTTGGAGGGAAAAGGATTTCTACTTGTTTCCTTTTCTTGTGATGATTGGTTGAATGCTTCAAGGTTGATGTTGAGTTGAGTGGTGTTGGTTGACTAAACCTTGTTTGATGAGCATTGTTGTTGAAACCCTAATTGATGATGAAAAGAACATGAGTATCATTGTTATGTGATTCTTTGCATAGTTGGCAATTGTTGGGGTTTCATGTTCTTGAAAGAAAACATTCTATCCTATCCATTTCGGATATTGAGTTGAGTTTTCAGATTTGAGATTGAGATTGAGTTGAGTTGATTTGAGTTGAGTTTTGAGATTGGGATTTGAGTATAGAACATATTGAGTCTCTAACAATTCTCTTTATGCTTCTATGAGTTTGACAAATCACATTGGGTCTCTAACAATTCACTTTGTGATTTCCTACTAAGAAAGTTTTTCTTGGTGAGCTTGCTGAGTTTTTGGACAGGTTTCGGTGGGGACTTGTGAGCAGATTTGGACAGGTCCTAGCAGAGGACTTGTGAGCTGAGTTTGATAGTTCTATCAGAGAACTTGAGGACAGAGGTGCATTGGTTCTATGAGAAGAACCTGAGGACAGTTGGCAAGTCTTTGAGAAGGCTTGTATGCAGAGGATTGATTTGTTCAAGAGTTGGACAGATCTGACAGACAGAGGAAGACTTGTACTAGACCGACTGACTGTGTTTGGTACAGGTTGTTGAGCTGCTGTGGACGTGATCATAGAAGGGAGAGGTATCTTAGGCTAAGCATTGAGGACAGGAGGTCTTCGATGGAAAGGAGTTCCACGTGCTGGCAAGAGGTAGAGGCGGTTGATCTTCCGAGGGATCATTTCCGGAGCGAGAGGGGAAGGTATCTCCTTTGAGCGAGAGGCTCATAAATTCTGATTGGGGGAAGGTATCTCCTTTGGGCCGAGGCTCATAAACATTGTAATTGGGAAGGATTCCCAAAGAACTTTGAGATAACTTTTAGAGAAAAGTTTTGTGGACGTAGCCCGACCATTACGGGTGAACCACGTTAAAATTGGTGTCACTTTGTGGATGATATTGTGCATTGCTTTGATATTTCTTTGGCTATATTGCTTTACTATTTTGAAGTATAAAGGAAAAAGTAAAAAGAGGTCTTATACTATTCACCCCCCCTCTCAGTATAAGCTTGTGTTCTTCAACAGTGAGCCATGAGATGACTAACAACGAGGACCGCGACAGCGACAGCGAGACGACTGACAACAAGGATAGTGACAAGACCGAGGACATGTGATGGAAGACGACACAACTCAAGACTGACAAGGAGGATGACAAGACGAAGGACACATTACGAAAGACGACACAAATGAAAGACTAACACGGAGGATGACAAGACCAAGGACGTGGACGAAGTAGCAAGGCAAGCGCAAGGAGGCGAGCGTGTGGCCAAAGCCATGACTCACTATGTGCACTAAGCACCTTATAAACACCTAATCACCCACAACACCGTGTATGTGGGATAAATGCCCACGCGAATATAAAAAATAATAATAAAAATGCGAGTACCTTATAATATAACGCGATATATGATTATTTCACGCTCGTTGATTGGCCGATGGTGTACTCTGCATTTTTTTTTGTTTGTACTACAATTTCTTAGCTTTTCTACTGGTTTAGTGATTCAAGGGTGTTTATCAAGTGAATAAACCAGATTCTTCTCCCTGCTTCAGTGATGCACAGTAAAAATCGTTTAGGCTGCTGGTCTGTTTTGACAACGATATAGTACTACATGCATTTTGGAGTGCGTTCGAAAGTGCGTGAGGTGGCGAATTAGGAATACTATGGCACCCGTATTACCTAGGTGGATGCTAATTTTCTCAGAGATGCGTTGGCCACGTATTCGAGATCTGTGGGTGTTGGTCTTCTGTCCGACGAATTTAACTTCGTGAAATGATGCTACTGCGGAGTGTGCTAGGCTGAAGGAATTATGTGGATATAACCAGGACCGGTGTCTCGTGATACCACTTGGTAGGAATCCCTAAGGGATTCACCGATAGACTTTTAGAGAACGTATTATTCAACAATTATTTTGCAATATATATACCACAAAGATACACGCAAGATATAACTATGAAATGAACTCGAATAAATTAGTCAATGAAATAGTTTGCCACTCCAGGTGGGCACACCCTTGCCGTAGAGGCAATAATGCGATGGTCGCAGATTAAATATGAAAATGAATGATGATTTAATTTAAATAACTATCTAATCTATATATATGAAGTGTTTACACTTGGAATACCTAGTCAAAGGCTAGGTTTGGTATGTAACAGACCCATATCATCCAACATACAGTTACAAATAAATGTGTAACCAACCTTTAGATACTTTTATTGCCACCAAGCCATACCCCAAATATTTTCCAATGCCAGTCCTACCCATCTATAAAGGGATTGAAGATCCTATTGAACATCTTAGGATGTTTTGTACAACATGTCATGACATTGCATATGATGACATGTTGTTATTGAAAATGTTTTCTAAGAGCCTTGGGGGCATGGCCTTAGAGTGGTACTACCAATTACCAACACATTCCTTAAGGAACTTTGAAGAAATTGCTAAATTATTTGTGCATTAGTTTGGGGTATACATTGAAACACATGAATTAGTCAAGGATTTGTATAACCTCAAACAAGGCAAATATGAGAGATTTGTTAAATTTTTAGCAATATGGAGGAAAATGGTAGGAAAGTTACATTTTACCTTACCACCTTGGAAGATGTTAGACATATTTATTAGAAACTTGCAAGAACAACTCTCATATGAATTGGCTACCACCACTTTAAATTCCTTTGATCAAGCCATTGGCTTGGAAATAAGGGTAGAGGAAGCCCTCGTTAGAAGAGGTCAATTAAAAATAATAGAAGAAGATAAAAATTCCAAAAAACAATACAAAAATAAGCATGTGGTGGGATATGGGATCACAAATAATAGAGCCCCTACAAACATCAATGTTGCTAATGTTGCAAAGAAATTTATATTGAAAGTACCACAAAATCCCCCACCACATAATTTCACGAGATTAAATCAACCCTTGACAATGGTCTTTCCACAATTGGTGGAAAGAAGCTTGATAGAATTACTAGAAATATAGCAACCAAAAACTACTCAGCCTTGGTATAGACCAGATCAACATTGTGACTTTCATCAAGTCGATGGCCATCCAAAAAATACTTGCAGAAGATTAAAACACTTAGTGCAATATTTAATTTAAAATGGTAAGTTGGAGGTATAAAGTTCTCAAAACCCCAATCCTCCTACGAACACACAAACTCCTAAGAAACAAGCATAGAATGCAAATCAAAATATGGACCTTTTCCAAAACCCATTACCCAACCATGGTAAAGAAGTAATAAATCAAGTGGATTATAGAAATGTACCCCATCCAACATGCTATGTAGGAATTATTAGTAATATTCTAGTATCACAACCTTCACAAAGTGTATTCGTGCCTACACAGTCTTCTGTTACATGTGAGATATGTCAAGAGTAGGAATCTCGATCTTCATCTTTTGATTATTCGAAAAGTGAATCAGACTCTGAAATTGATATCAGTTCCCTTTACTCTAATAGCTTAGAGGATGAATCAAAATCTGTAACACCTATCATATATTTTTTAGCTCTCAAGGAACCCTTCCTAAGAGTGTTGAAAAATCACCCATATTTGCATCAATTACTCCCTCTAGAGTAAGCAACAAATCATAGACCTCACCCCATTCAATTTAACCCATATTATTTTCTCATTACTATACAACCCCTTCTTCAACCAAGTAATATAGTGGGCATGATTGGAGTTATAACAAGACAACAGGCTCAAGCCCAAACTTCTCAATATAAATCACCTATAAATCATTCAAGCAATCCCATTCAACCATTTATAATCTTGAAGGTACATTATAAGCATAATAATATAACTAGACCACAACAAAAGGTACCTTTTGACATTAATGAATAACTAGCTAGTACAACAACTAGAATCTCACTTTTGGATCTTCTTCAATCCTCTCCCATTCATAAGGAAGAATTAATGAATATCATAAGTCAAATTATGGTACCTCAAGACATCGACCCAACTACTATATAGTTAATGTTGTAGCCTCTCACAGAGTGGATTACATTTATTTCCATGATAAGGATATTTTGCCTCAAATTCTACATAGATATAATCCTCTTTAATAACAACATTGATTGGGTGTGTTAAAATGGTATTGATAGACAATGGGTCATCCTTGAACATTTATACCTATGACTTTTTTAAAATATTTGGATTCAAAAATGAGGACTTAAAAATAACATATATGATTATCAAAACCTTCAATGGTGAAACTCAATGCGCATGTGGTGTGATGTCCATACCAATATAGGTTGGCCCTAGAACTTTAAACACATCTATTTATGTTGTACCCTACCCGACATCGTACAATATTCTTCTAGGGCATCCATGGATTAATGCAATGAGGGTAATCCTATCTATCTTATACTAATGTGTGAAATTTGAATTCAAAAATCAATTAGTTACCATTCATGGTGATCCTAGACCTTTTAATATGTGTGTTATGATCGAGTCTATTGATATCCTTCTTTACCCTAATTTATCATCATTAGCATCTTAATCTTCGAACCCATAGCTATCCACATCCGATCAACCACATTATTTTAATGCACCTTCATATTCTCATACTAATGATCCCTCCACATCATATCCTATCATAGATGAGGTTCTAACTAATTTTTCTACCATACTAATGCCATCTGAACATAAGGATTTCATCGTGCAAGATTTAATCATCTTGTCTCGGCTACCACCATCTTCGCGTATGATAGGATTACTATGTAATAAAGGAGATATATACCATGTGGGTAATTGTACTTTCATTTTTATGGGATATTCCACAGATGATATTATCATTAACATAACAAACTTAATCATTGATGAGAGTATTTTTGCTCATTACTATTTTTCAGACAGATATATGATTTCCAAGTGAATCATGTGTGACATGAGTTATAGGTGTAAATTCCTAGGTCACTTGTAAAATGGTGTATGTGAACCTCTTGATGCTAAAGAGTGGCCTACATGATATGGTATTCGTTACATCCCCATGAAACACCAACCTTTCTCCTTTGATAACGATGATCATCTAATCACGTATGATGAATATTTAGAGAATCAACAATACCTAAAAAGGATCAAAAAATGTGAGGGAATTCCTATTTTCTCCAATCATTCCTGCAACATGCTTTCAGTAATTCATCTTAAAATAATTGCTACACTAGATGAATGCATGGAAGGAGATGTATTTCATGACATCGCACATGATGAGATCATGCAAAATGGATTCTTCTTCGATGGATCCATCCCATGTATAGAACACATCGAAATGTAAATTGTGCAAGATGAGTTAGCAAATTTATACTTTAAAGAACTTCAAGAAATGGATATTTCAATTTCTCCTTCCAATTTTGAAAGGGATTTAAACATTGTGATAGAAGACATTTTGAATATTAAAATTGGCACTGAAGCCAATCCTCATATGGTTAAAATTTGAGCTACTTTGAGTAAAGAAACACAAGCTAAATATATGAACTTCCTAGCAGAATATCCTAATATCTTCTCATGGACCTATGTGGATATGCCTGGCTTAGACCCCTTCATAGTCATGCATCATTTAGTGGTCCGTCCTGATGCCAAACCAATGAAACAAAATCTTAGAAAAATGCATCCTAAAATCACCTTATTGGTCAAATAAGAGCTTCAAAAGATCTTATATGTGGATTTCATCAAAGCCATCAATTATTTTGACTAGATATCCAACATCATTCTAGTATCTAAAAAAGAGGTTAAGAAAATCAGAGTATTTACTAATTTTAGGGGCATCAATGTTGCATGTCCTAAATATGATTATCCCCTCCCCAATATGGATCAAGTTGTCGATATTACGACTGGGAGTGGAATGTTATCCCTTATAGATGATTTTTAAGGGTATAACCAAATTTGCATAGCACTAGAATACCAACCTAAAACTGCTTTTATCACACCATGGGGAAATTTCTATTGGAAAGTAATACCTTTTGATTTGAAGAGTGCAGGTGCAACATATCAACAAGCTATGACCTATGTGTTTCAAGATATGATGTACAAAATTTTGCATGATTACATTGATGATATTATTGCCTGTTTTATTAATGAGGAAGACCATATTTTTGATCTTCTATAGGTATTTGATAGACTCCATGAATACAAAGTCCATATAAACCTAAACAAGTGCATTTTTGGAGTCAAATCTAGAAAGTTAGGATTTATCATTTTTATGTGAGGAATAGAGATAGATCCAACTAAGATAGATGCCATTACAAATATACCACCACCCAAGAATTTTACTGAGCTTTGAAGTTTACAAGGTAAACTTCAGTCCATACGATGCTTCATTGATAGGTTACCATATAAATGTCAACCTTTTCTTAAGCTTCTTAAGAAAGATACCCATTTTAATTAGGATTTTGAGTGTCATGAAGCTTTTGAAACTCTTTAAAAGTACTTGATTACACCACCTATGTTTATCCCTCCTAAACCAGATCAACCATTTATCTTGTACATCTCTGCTTCAGAGCTTGCATTGGGGGAAATGCTCACTCAACATGATGAGGAAAAAAGGAGTGAGCAATCTACTACATTAGTAGAACTCTAGTGAGTTATGAAACTTGCTACACACCCTTAAAAAACTTTACCTCACTGTTGTGTTCTCTACACAAAAATTGTGTCAATACATGCTTAGCCAAAAAGCATTTATCATAGTGAAATTTGATCTATTATTTTATGAGTAGACCTTACTTATTAGGTTGCACAACAAAATGGGTCCTCGCCTTAAACAAATTTGACCTAAATTTTGTTAGCCAAAATTCCATCAAAGAACAAGTTATAGCGAATCAACTTGCTACTGCTCCCCTTGAATCCACTCATCCTTTAATAGAAGAATTTCCAGATGAATGTTTTGATTTATAGGATAATCATTTGAAATCTTGGTCTCTATTCTTTGATGGAGCCCACTTCATGAGTGGCATAGGTGTAGGAATTATATTGGTGTCTCCATAGAAATAACTAATACCTTTATCATTTAAGCTCTAATTTTCTTGCACTAATAACACAGTAGAGTATGAAGCCTTAATCCTCGATTTATGTGTAGATCTAGCCCTAAAATTTAAAGTTTTATCTATTTTCAAAGACTCACAACTTGTGGTAAAACACATTAATAATGTATACCAAACCCAAAACAAGAAACTCCACCATTATAAAGAGTTTGTCCAAAATGTTGTCTTTATTTGAAAAGGTTACGATTGAAGCTATTCCTCATACTAGCAATCGCTCTGCAGATTCTATGGTAGCAGATGCTTCCATCATCCCTTTGGAGTTGTATGATGATCATGCCACTATTATCATTCCTAAACTATGAGATCCCACCTCACTAGAATCTATCTTAACACCTTCATATGTATTTGCAATTGGAGAAACATCGTCAAAACTTTGGTATGTAGATATCATCAATTTTCTCCAAAATGGCTCATTTCTAGATTGTTTAGATAGAAATCAACATAGACTTTTACGTAAGCGAGTTGTTTGCTTCATCCTCTTGGGAAATACCCTTTATAAAAGATCTTTCAAAGGCATTCTCTTGAGATGCCTCAAAATGGAAGAGTCCCAAAGGAAACTTAGTGAAGTGCATGATGGATCTTGTGGATGCAATTTTAGTGGTAGCGCCATAGCCAAAAAACTCCTTCGATTGGGTTATTATTGGACTTCCATGGAGAAGGATGTAAATGATTATGTGCATCGATGTGACAAGTGTCAACAACATGCAAATATTTTTTATGTTCTTGCTCATAATATTCAAACTATTTCTTCCCCTTAGACCTTTTCCAAATAGGACCTTGATATCATTGGGAAGGTCAATCCAATTTCATATGATGGCCACAAGTTTATAATAACAACAACTGAATACTTCACAAAATGGGTAGAATCCATATCATTGGCTTATTATACAGGGACCCATGTCTCTAAATTCATTTTTTATCAAATCATATGCGGATTTGGAATTCTCTCTACACTTGTTTCTGACAATGGAACTTGTTTCAAAAATAAAGATATGAAAAAACTTTGTGCAAAGTATAAAGTCTAGCATAGATGGTCTACTCCCTATTATCCACAAGGCAATGGCCAAGTTGAAGCATCTAATAAAACTTTAATCAAAATCTTAAAATGGTTGCTTAATAAGTCAGGTCGAGACTGGCACATTTAGTTATATCCAACCCTATGGGCCTATAGGACTAGTGTTCAAACTCCTACAAGTGCTTCCCTTTTTGTCTTGGTCTATGGCACTGAAGTCATCTTCCCCTTTGAGCTTGAAGTACCTTCTTTAGGGCTCCTACTTCAAAATGATAAAGTAGGAGATGAGTATCATGTTGGATGATTAAGCTAATTAAAATTACTAGATGAGAAGTGCATAAATGCCTTAGAGCATCTTCATGCCTACCAAGAAAAATTGAAAAGATAATACTCAAAGAAAGTCCACAATAGGTCTTTCGAGGTTGGTGGCTTGGTTCGTAAAATAAAAAAAAACACTAATGCTCGAACAAATATTAAAGGTAAATTTCAACCAAATTGGTTAGGACCATTTGTCATAGCTGCTAAATTTGGATCATAAGCATACTCACTTATACCAGATTTGTCTTATTTTCAAGGAATCAGAATTACATATAGCATAGAATTTAGGTGCATTTTACCCTAAACTTAGGCGTATGTTATCAAAAGAACTCATCAAACCTTATACCTTGTCTAGACATGGAAAAGGTATTTAAATGTTTCCTAGTGAACCCACCCCAATTTATTGATAATCACTAAAGGAGGCACAAAACTAGGTGCACCTCATATCGAGGTGTAGACCTCTTATTTCCCATTGCCCTTCTAGGCACAGATCCATTATCTTGAGGAAAAGGGGTGCAAAATTTTTTATCTACATCCATTTCATCACAACCAGCCTTAGGTATGACTATTGTGGTGAATTTGAAATCCACCATGCAATTGTGGATGATTTAGCCCTCCATGTATAAGGACATATAAAATGGTAGAGGATTCTACTTACCCATGATAAGAATTTACTTATCTTGAGCTAGATTTGATCCAAACATCTAGATCTTCTTGGATATGCATTCTTTAGGGTAGTCTTAAGGAAATCAATCTATCTAGGGATCAACAGTGCATCATATATGATGACTCTTAATGGTGTATTATTTAGTTCTTCGATAATGCTATACCCAAAGGATTTTGGTATACTTCTTTCCTTCTATATTGGCTCCTATAAGTCAAAATGATGACCATTTTATAAGCCCTTGTAAATCAATCTAACCTACCATGTTGTCAAAGTTTTGATCAAATTTTACTAAGGTAGTTGACTCAGAGATCCATCTAGGCAACATGAGCAAAGAAAAAAAAAACTCAAATGCATCAAATTGGACTAGGTTCCAAAGAATTCAAAGCACTTTAGTAGATCCAAAATTATGAGAAATAACTAAGCATGATCTATTTTTACTAGAAGAAAAATCAACTAAGTTCGAAATATTTATGGCAATGTGTAGACTTGGAATTGATCAATTCTTGACTTTCATGAGGGTTACATCAGCAAAAGATATAATAGAGCCCAAAATAAAGGAAGCTAGAGCAATACAATTCTGACCTTATATAAATTTGAAATGGAAAAAAATCAGGTCTTTCCTAGTGGTGTGGCCTAGTCATTGACAAAGTCAATGTATGCATAAAGTTTAAACAAAGAAAAACGAGACTTTGTGAGTACTTACATCATCATAAGCATTACAAGAGTCCAAAAATACTTTGAAACACCAAGATTGGATGAAGCCAAGTTTGCAAAGTGAAAGTACTAGAAGGGTCCAAAAATGTACAAATTTAGAAAGCAAAGTCTAAAAGGACAAGAAAAAATACCTTTCATAAGGATGATGTTAAAAAAATATCTTCCAAGGTTTGAATTTGGTTCAAAATACCTCCAATGTAGTTAAGAGAGCCTAGAATTGCTATATGTTCCAACATTGAATTAATCTTGTATGAGAATATCCCTTTCACTCAGCTCGCCCCTATCAAAGGATGCAACCATCTAAATATCAACTATCCAAACCAAGGTATTCAAAGCTACAAGTGATAGGTCATTGTGGTAGTTAAGCAAATTGTAGAGGGTAATAGTTGAAGATCAACATACTTGATGAAGACACACTAGAGTTTAAGCAAGATGAAGAAATTTGAACCTTCCACATTAGCTAAGTAGTGCACGACATGAAGATAATGTCCACTCCCATGAGTATTCCTTGCCAGGATATTTCTAATAGACCTATAAAAAACTCTTGAAAATCTTGTACACAAGATTCATGTAGAGATTATAAATTGCTCAATTCACCTCATAATGAGGGTTTTCTCTATAGCATTTACTTGAATGTATATTGCATAATGACTACCAATAAATGCAAAATGAAATCTATTTGGCCTCCATTATAATTGCATTCTTAGGTTTTTATATATGGATGTTATGCTTCGATTTATTTTTGCTACACTTTATGATTAGTTTATTCTATTAGAATTATTTCTACTTTTTGGATTACTTTTCATAAGTATTTGGAATGGTTAAAGCTTATAACCAGGATTGAACAAACTTTGTGATGCTTTTGCTAATGTTTGGTCTATTAAGTTTCACTAGGATTTGATTGTATAAGACTCGGGCTGTACATTTGCATTGTTGTTATGCTATATTTTGTCTACCCTTGAGAATTTTTATAACCCTTACCTCTTCCTAACCCTTTAGTTTAGTTATTCTTAAACACCTATTTTGAATTTTGTAAGTATTACAAGGAGCCAACCTACTCTGGAGGTTGTACTTGGGAGAAATCATAGTCATCGAACATTGGCTAAAGTCTAGGGCACACTTAATACCCTTAAGCATATTTTAGATCAATTTTTTTTTGCATGCCTGGTGTGACAAATCTCATCAATTCATCTCACTCACAAGAGAACATACTATAATATCCATAGTGACATTTGTTATGCTAATTAAAAGTTGTAGCAATATGAAGAAAATTTCCTCAATTCACTTCAATCACCTAGAGGGCTCAATATTTTGGTGAATAGTATTGATCTCTTAAGAAAAGAGTACATGTTCACATGGTGACTTCATTTATGTAAGACTCCACTGATGTAAGAACTAGAGATATTCATAACTTTATTGGCAATAAAATCTAGAATTGTGTAGAGATGGAGATAGATGCTTAGGACATTGGCTTGAAAATATTTTCTTTCATTAAATCATTGTTAGATAAATTTGTCAGTCTTGGAATAGTGTTGGCCCTATTAACATCATAGATCCTCATGAGATCCCTAAGGATACTCTAAAAGCTTTTCTAATCTAATATTGTAGTGGGATGATAGATTACAATCATTGCTAGGATATAGTCACTCTCACTGCTACCTACAATATTTCCTTCGAAGATGTGATGATCAAACTCCTTGCTCAATAATTTCAAGGAAAAGTATTATTATGGCACCACTCCTTAAAGGATAAAAGCATTAGGGCATGGGCCTGTAGGTGGATTTCACCACCTAAATCCATAAAATGGATTGTGATATTTTCAGGATTTGTCATAATTTTACTAAGGTATTGGAACAACAGATACGCAAGCATATTTTGAGTGCAATTCAAGTATTGAATCAGGCTCTTGAGATGGATTGAGTCATGAAGAAAAGGTAAAAATTAGGCCAAAAAATTACAAAGTAGCTCAATACTCAAGAGTGCCTATCTAGATACAAGAATGTGGCTAGGGTCAATAGCCAAGTAATGGGTAGAAGTGCTAGAATTAAAATTTAACTAAGGCATTAAAATATAGAACACAAGAGCAAGAGCCTAGACTTTCCAAGGAACCAAAGCAAGCATAGTAATAACAATATTATAGCATCCAATGCAACTAAGTCTTAGAATTGACAAATACAATAGAGTTTGGTATTGTGGTGCAATATCAAACTCAATTTTTGGCTAAGTATGAGAAGCTATCAAACTTTGAAGGTGATGACACTATCAAAGGCATATAAAAGGTCTAACATCCATTGCATTATAGTGAAAATTTGGCTAAGTGTGTGATTGATAATCCAACATATAATTTCAAGAAAAACCCTTACCAAATGTGAAAATATGGCTAAGTATCAAAGATGACTAGACTTTTAAAGAAGTTTTCATCACCATAAGTTGCATAAAAGTCCAACATAATGAAAATTTAGGTCAGATTGAAGATATTTATAAGGCATGAAGCCTAATAGGGAAGCACTGAGTCTCAATAATAATCTGTGGTATTCAACAACATGCATGGAAAAAGCATCCAAGTGAAAAATATGGCCATAATTTTAAGGTGATAATTTCATCAAGGTGAATGAAAAAGTTTAGCATCTAGCAAGAAAAATTGAAAATTTGGCTAAGTGTTGGATAAGGGATGGACTGTTGAAGAAACTTACATCATCAAAAATACCAAAGCATCTGACACTAAAAACTAGTTGCTAAACTACAAATACAAAGGGTTTGACATAGAGGAAAATAGTCTCGTGCTACCATACATTGCAAGAACTCTTGGACTTGTCCTAGTCAACAAAATTTACACATGTCAACTAGTCACCTAATATCATCACTGTCGGAGACCTCAATGATTGAGAGTTCCTCCATCACACACATATCTTGGCACAATTGTATTGATGCAATAGAAAGAAGTTGAGTAAAGCATACTTGTCAAAAGGTGTCAAAAATATGATGATGCAGCAAGTAAGCTAGCTTTGTAAGAGAAATCTAGGTAGCACACATTAGCAAAACATGCCTAGAGTGGTTAAGCATACCTCAACTGAAAGCAACATCCATTCCTTACACACACTTTGATAGGCACATAGAAAGTCTTCACATAATCATTTCAAGACTAATAGAATGTAATGTAAAACTATATTATACTTAAATGTAATCCATTTCAAGGGTTGTCTCTTTAGCTTCTATAATTGCATAAGTTGTATGATGAATGTACAATATACCTTTAAATAAATAATGGATTGTTGTTTGGCATCTCTCTAAAATTGTTGCAGAACATGTATGTATGCTAAATTGATTATTAAGAATATCCGTTAAAGATGGATGAATGGTTTACATTGTCAAAATTATTATACTATCTAGATTTCTCTCTGGATTGCTATTCATTTAGTCTCTAGAATGGTCAATAATGTATTTGATTGAAATGATTAAATTCTCTATAATATTAAATGAGAGTTGGTCTACTAGGTATTTTGATTTAGTTTAGAGTGCAAGACTCTCATACCTTATGTCTCTTGATGTTGTTGAATCCAGAGTTATGCATAAGGGGTCGAACCCAAAATGTACTTGTAAAAAATAGGCGAATTCGTTTTGAAAGCGCGATGAATCCTGGCCAACCTAACGTCGAAGGCAATGGCGAATTACCTTGGTTTCTAGGGAAAAATTAGGAAAAAATGGTGACTTTGATAGCTTTTACATATTGAATCTGGTCTGATGCATAACAAGGTTTGAATTCATCTGGATGCATAATTTGGTCAGGATCCGATCTGATGCATAACTAGAACTGGATCCAACCTGATGCATAACCATATCTAGGATTGGATCTGATGCATAACCAGGTTCGGGGACTAGCCTATTACATAAAAAGGTTTAGGTTTTGGTTTTGATGCATAATACAGAATGGGTCGACTCTGATGCACAATAAGGTCCAGTTTTCAGATCCGATGCATAATAAGGTCTGAGTTTCAATACTAATGTAGAACCATATTCGGTGTTCGGTAGATGCAGAACCATATCCGAGTGTTCGTTATGATGCATAATAAGGTCCAGGGTCGGGTCTGATGCATAATAGAGTTTGGGTGTTGGGTCCGATGCAGAATAGAGTTCGGGTGTTGGGTCTGATGCATAATAGAGTCTAGGGTTGGGTCTGATGCAGAATAGAGTTTGGGTGTTGGGTCTGATGCATAATAAGGTTCAGGGTCGGGTCTGATGCATAATAAGGTTTGGGGTCAGGGTCTGATGCACAATAAGGTTCGGTATGGGGCCTGATGCAAAATATGGTCTGAGATTCGACCTGATGCACAATACGGTCCATCATTGACCACCTCCCATGTGTCACACAATCGATCACCCATAATGCATGTCCAATAGAATTCTACCACGTGTCAAACAATCGGTCACCCATAATGCATGTCCAATAGAATTCTGCCACGTGTCGACTCCATCCATTCTGTCTATAAAAGGGCATCAGTGTCATTTTTTGAGTTTATTTCTATGACTACACCCAACCAGAGCAAACCGTTACCGAGCAACCAAATTTTCTTATTTTTCCTATTTCCAAGTTTCCAAATTCTAGCAATGGCCACCATTTCCACCCCAATTCCAAAGTTCAAGAACCTTTCTTGCACGTTAATTTTAGATTTGTTAATTACCCTAGGTATGGACTTATCGTGGTTAGATGATGCAGGTTTGACAACCCTTGTGTCAATGCCACATTTCAAAACTGATAAAGTCCTCTTGCAACATATCATTAGTGGTTATGACCATGACAAGGGGATTGTCAAAATGAAAATATGGAATAGAAATCTATCGTTCAACATCACAACTGTAGACATAAATAGATTGACAAATCTTCCTTTCGATGATTGTCCTCCAGTGTCAATGAAGTGCCAACTCTCTATAGAGGAGAAAGACTACCTCAAGAAAACGTACCAACTCACCACAACAGATTTGGCAGGTATAATTCTTGTGTCTTAGAATTTGTTAATGCTAAATATTTCAAATTTGTAAATTGTTATCTAATTTTTTCTTTTTGCAGCTTCCATCGCCAAGTCAAAATGGGGGTTAACAATCACCGATGTTAAGAATCCGACTTTGAAGGCCATTATTGAGTTCTTCCAGGCAAGACTGATTCTGCTTGGAAGATCAAAAATTCCATTCTGGGGACTTTCATATGTTATTCATTGTGAGCATCATGAGAGGTTCGATTGGTGCACCTATATTGCAGATCGCATCAGGTCTAAGCTGCATGCGGTGCAATTGCAAACCAACAACACACAACCCATTGTGGGCACTATTAATTTTATTTTAGCTCTTTATTTTGAAAGTTTTCATAATTTACAAGATACTCCTCCTCCTACTGTAGTGCATGCAACACTACAAGCCATTGCCTTGACACTAGATGAATTGAAGGTAATCAGTCCATCTTTGACAATCAAAAAGTATTTTATATTTTAGTACATTTTCATTTTTAAATTTTTCTTTTCATCTAAATGCAGGGTAGGGCAGCCACAATAAGGAGTAAACAAGATGTTGCCAATAGGAGTCATAGGCCAGAGCAAACTGGTGATTCTGAGGACACTGGATCAGAAATTTCACCATTACAAAGGGCACCAAAACGTCCAAGGCAAGCTCCTTCACCTGGTGGATCTCGTACGCCTAGGTATGCACAAAATGTGCAGGTTGAATCTAGTGTGGCCACACCCTCCCCCATCGGTGCCCAAATTCAACATATTTCATCGTCTTCAGGTAAAACAATGTGTATTTACTTTGAATTAATTATTATGGTTGTTTTCTATTTAATTTTTAGAATAATGTTAACAAAACTTGTTTATGTTTTCAGCCACCTCTCAACGGCAAACTACGAGAATGAGAGGCCATATGGTGCCACCGCTTCCACCACAACTACCTCTTCCACCACAACAACAACACCAACAACAACAACAATAGTAGCAATAGCAACAACAGAGGCAACAACAATAGCAATAGTAGCATCCACGTTCACAACAATGACAAGTACAGGCACAGCCTGGGCCTACATAGATGAGAGGCCAAACACGGGTTGGAAAACAATTTTTCACAGAGATCACAGTCGGCTCAAAGTTTCGGGCTTGGGTTCTCATATTTTACATTTCACACTTCTTCACAGGCACTAGAAGTTTCATCTGTTGGGTTGGATAATATCCAACTTGATGATGATTTTCTGTTGCAGGGCAACATTTTAGGTTTTAAAGCAACATATGTGCTTCAAGATCCACTGGGTGAAGCACAACAATAGGAAGCCCCTGCAGCTGAGCATTGTTCATTTATAGCTCCGGAAGGAAATGACCCTCATCCTCAAACTGAGGATGACATTGTTAATTTTGATGAAAATATTTTAATGGTTGAAAAGACAGAAGCAACAATTAAAGAGATTGTCCTTCAAGATTTGCAGGAAATGAAGGATTGGGAATATCGGGCCAAGGTTCTAATAAAGCAGATAAATGCTCGATATAAGAATTATGCAAAAAGAGAATCAATATATTCTTTGGTTCAATATGAACCAGAAAAGCTTAGTGGCCTATTGAGTCAGGCCACAACAGGAACCGTAAATTCTAAAATTGTTTATGATGATGATGTTTTAAATGTTGTTGTCAACAGATTAGAGAATATTAATGTTGAAGCCCAAGATTTTTATAACCAATGGGCTTTCGATAAAGAAAAAGTTGCACTTGCTGAGTCTACCAGGGATGTGGCTGAGGTAAGAAAATATTTATTTATTTTTCAATTTGCTTTTGCACTTTATTTTTCATATTTCAATTTTCTTTAAAACAAGTAATAATTTTTTATATAGTTATTTTGAATGATTTGCCATTTTATTTTTTGCAGTCAAATTTTGAAAACTTAAAAATGCAAGTTAACAACATGCAAGTTAATATCAATGCGACAAAAACTTTTTTGCATAATGCAATGGAAATGAAGAAAAAAATGCAATTAAAAGTGGCAGATAATAATCGTTTAAGAAGATATATCAAGGAGAAGCTCCATGAAGATCCGGACGTCGTACTACAACACCAAAAATAAAAATAAAAACTTCCAACAATACTCGAAGATCCAAACCAGCAAGAAAGTGCATTGTTGGGAAGTATTGTGAAAGGTCAAGAAAATCTAGTCAGACTTGGTGCACTACCGAAACAAGGAGCTAAGCAAGGAGACATTGGAAAAGAAGTCACTGTTGAAAGTGAAACTGATGTAGCTATGCCAAAATAAGATATTTTACAATGTAAAAAAGTTTTGAAGTTGACTGTAGTCAACGATTTTGTACAATGTAATATATTTTCAATCATATTAATGAAAACTATATTTTCTAAATTTGAATCTTCAATTATTCAAAGGTTGTTTGCATTTATGATTTTGTGTTGCTTTTTAGTTGATCATATGCATTTATGTACTATCTTCATCTCAAACATCAAAAGAATATTTTTGTTGATTATAATTGATACATTAACAATACAATACTAATATTGTGATATAAATTAAGGCAGTTCAAATAGTATGATAATAAACATTCAATTTTTAAAAGCATTATGTGATATAAAATGTACAATTTTTATAAGCATAATGTGAAAAAGTAAAATTTTGAAATCTTGTACATCTGAAACAACATTGTGAAATCTGGAATGAATAGTTGTGAAATCTGAAATGAACAGTTCTCAACCTGTGAAACAACATTGTGAAATCTGTAATGAACAAATGTTGTGAAATCTGATAACAAAGAAAGTCAAAAATTACACTATTGTGAAACACTAGAAAAATCAGAATTCAGGTAGCTGAAATGAACACATTTCAACTTGTCCAGAATCAATCTATGAAGACACCATTTGATCACTAAAAGCATCATTATCATCATTATCGATCGTATTCATAATACTCCTTATGTCTGCAATTGAATTCCAGTATGCTAATGCTCTATCATATGGAAATTTGTCCAGCTGATATGATGACACATAAATTCTTAAACAATTTTCTAGATTTTTGTCGAGCCTATTGTGGAGCTTAGATTTAACAAAATATAGTGCACTGAAAACCCTCTCATCTTCCACAGATCCCAAAATCATTGTTTGACATAATTCATATAAACAAAAGTATTCACTAATCGTATCTTGTAAGATACTACTTGGATACAACTTTTGCCACAAACGTGCAATGGAACCAGTCTCATGGATATTACTCAAAAGTGATGCTTGATGAACCATTGTCCTTCCAAAATGTTGTGACTGTTGTCTTAAAAGATCTTTGTTGAGTATACCTTTTATTTCAACACCATTGACTTCCACACTTTTACTAAAATGCTCAATAAGGTTGCCCATATATTTAATAAACAACTCTTGTGTAGATTTTTGATCATTGCAAGAACCCCAAAACAAAGGATTAACAACACCCATGGCCTCAAGCAACTCATGTCTTTGAAACCGATCTCTTATCTCTTTTGTCAATGATTTTGCTATGTTGAACAATTTTTTTTGGTATTGTGTAAAACAACTTCGTACCTATTGTGTGTTACACAAACTCTTTCAACATTGTCAGTAACTACACTTGAATGCCTTTCATAACAATATAAAGGTATCATATTTTCATGAACATTAATACAAAGATTATCATTAATGTCAAACTTCAAAAAACTATTTGCATCTTTCACGTTTATCAATGTTTGCCAACTTTCAAATAAGGGATCTATAAAATCTGGTTCAGACACATATAACCTATCAATAATCACACATATTTGCTTTCTCATCCTCATGAAATCAATGATATAGATGGATCTCTCTTGTGCAAGTTTAGTCAATTTGTTCATTTCTTGTAACATTGGAAGAATACCACATAATGTTAAAAGAGTTTCCAAGTTAGTCAAACGAAACAACATATCGTTTGCCTTATCAATTGCTTTACTATTTGCATACATAAACCCTGTTAAAGATTTATATTCTATAAAAACTCTAAGTGCAGGTTGATACAATGAAATCCACCTTGTATCCACATCTTTCAACAATTTTTTCCCTTCTATAACTCCTAGTGCAAACTGTTGAAACTCTGCAAACCTTTTAGGACTACAAGAAAAATAAGAATGTATTTCATGAATGAGATCTTCCACTTTAGCAACATTGTCAAAAGTGCTCATGATTTTATAAGCAAGATTCACTCTATGAGCCATGCAATGAATGGGTATCATATAAGGGGCAACTGAAGTTTGGAGTCGAACACATAGGTCATTTCTGTGCCCTTGCATTATAGCAACACCATCAGCTCCAATGCAAATTAACTTTGTGGCTATGTCAATATCATTCATTCCCACAATTTCCTTTAAACTATTCAAAACAACATTATAGATATTTTCTGCATTTGAAATTTCAACCATCTTATGTAATCCTAGTAAACTAGGCCTTCTTACATGATTTTGAAATGTGTACACATGCATGCAAATCCAGGATGTGTTATCCACAACCGTCACCTCATCAATAGAAAGTGAAATGAATCTGGCATTTTTTACCTGCTCCCTCAAGTCTTCCTTCTCAACTAATGATAGACATTTTACCATTTCCCAACCACTTCGATCTGACCAATGGGAACTAGGAAGGTTTTGCACATCAGCTAGTTGATAAAGATGCTTATAATCAATAAAATCGGACATGGGTCTACCCTTTTTGAGAATACTAAATACAACAACAAACTACAAACTTTTTGAAGTTAAAATAGTCTTCTGCATTTTATGAAATTGGGTTTCAATCGTTCCACCTTTCTCAACAAGCGATTGTTGTTGCTTTAAGTGATTCTCATAATCTATTGCATATCTGACATGCATACATTCTGATGCATCCTTCCACCTAACAGATTTTGTAATTTTACCATCACTTCCTATAACTTTTACATATACTTTGCCAACATGTTTTTCTATTGTATCTTTCTTTGTTTGCAGCCTGTGATCCTTACCTAGTTTCCAACTACAAATTTTGCATCTGCATTCTTTTTTATTGACTTGATTGTCTTCATTCAAGACCGCCTCAATCTAGGGAAAATTTTCTACCCATTCATTCTTAAATGATCTTCCAATAATCCAATTAGAATCTGTCTTCCTCTTTTTAGAATTTTTTCTTGAAGATTCATAAGAAGTTTGTAGTGTATTTGATTTATTGCTTTCATTTTCAACTTGCATATCTTGGCCAGGAATATCTTCAGGTGATTGTTCAATGTCATTAGTAAGAGAATTTTCTTTAGAAGGCATCTCTTGGTCAATAGGGTATTCTGCATAGTAGCATACAATAATATTCTTTACTATTTTTGGATTTAAAAAACTAACTTATAGACAGAAAAAAATTCATATCGATGAACACATAGTGACAACTAATTGTTTGAAGAAGAAAGCAATATTGAAAATTTGTACCTAGAATTTGTACCGATGTCGATGGCTTGTTTGATTTCGGCGTATGACTAAAATATTTAAGGATACTCTTTTCAATAGAATATTTGGCCCCTTTGTTTCCATTGTCGGTGGGTGACATTTTACTTGTAAAGAAAGTGTTTTTCATTTTAGAAAAGTAATAAAATGTTAAAGAGATGTTACTTCTCATAGGCTTCAAGATAATATTATAATTAGAATAAACAGATGATCATCGCTAGAAAATAAATACCTGTTTCCTACCATGTTTTATTATGATTTTGTTAGTGTATGCCACTACTACATTTTTTGGTGATAACACTTGTAACTGATAAGAGCAGAAAAATATGCAATATACAAATTCAAATTAAATTTAGAAAATAAGTTCTCTATGCGAAAAATAACTAGAGATACATATATTCAGAAAATAAGCATTTACCAAAGTATTTACCTATTTATAATCTTATCACAGAAAAGTAGATCTGAATAGAATAGGGTAAAATAGAGAACTTGGTGTAGAACACGGTCTATAATCTATTCTGGTGCAGAACAGGGTTTGGATATTGGTGTTGAAGACATGTAGAAGAGGGAAAAATAGAGAAAAACATGGGAATCAGAGCATTGAAATATTTTTAATAAATGATAGAAAAATAGCAGAAGAAAAACCTACAATTAGCTGATAGAAAAATAAATCTTATTACTATATTTAGAATGTCTTAAGAGAAATAGAGAACCTAGTGCAGAACGTGATCCGATAGTCAATCCTGGTGCAGAACAAGGTCCAAAAATTGGCCTTAAGCAAAAAGGGTCGGTCTATTGCAGAACTAGGTCCGATCGGTTGCAAAATTGGGTTCGGTCTATTGCAGAACTAGGTCCGATCTGGTTGGTTGCAATACATCGGTTTGTTGCAAGAATGGGTTAGGATGTTGGTTTGTTACAGAACTGGATCCGAACTATTGCACGACTGTGTTTGGCCTATTGCAAAACTTGGTCCAAATGTTGGTCTGTTACAAAATTTGGTCCGGATGTCGATCTATTGCAAAATTTGGTCCGGATGTCGGTCTATTGTAGAATTGGGTCCGAATATCGGTTTGTTGCAGATATGGGTCCGGATGTCGGTCTATTGCAGAAATGGGTCTGGATGTCGGTCTATTGCAAAATTAGGTCTAGATATCGATCTGTTTTAGAACTGGGTCTGATCTGTTGCAAAAGTATCATTGTCGTGTTAGCTTTATATAGTGGTATACTTGGCGAACTTGGCGGGATAATTTTAAAATTTTAAAAATTTTGGGTGCAAAAAATGATGGCGATGTTTTATAAAAATCTGTAATACTATTATCAATGGATGATGAACCGACACCTAAAAAAATCCAAAATTTTTGGGCGAAAGGGCCGACCCCTGGGCCCCTCAAACTCGCCAATTTGAGTTTTCAAAAATGCAAATATTAGCCCAAATGGCGAATATTCACCACTGTGCATAACCCTTGTTGAATCCCAACCACTTTAAGTTATAGCTTCTAACTCTATGCATCTCTTTCTTTAGTTTGCAACCCTTTTTTTGTTAGTTTAGCTAGTTTTATAGGAACCAACCTACTTTGAAGGTTGATCTAGAAGCTTTTCTAGATCTTCCAATATTGGCCAAGGTCTTAAGGGAATAAATCATCTACTTATATATATTTTAGACCAAAATGGCTAACCTAGTTGAACCCTTTATATTAGATTTTGATGATCCCAATAGCCCATTTTAATGCTCATCCAATTTTACTTCATTCAAAGGTATCCTAATGAAAGTATTACTGATTTTAACATCTAGTTCAAAAGAACCTAGATAAGAATCCCTAAAAATATATGACCATCACATTCTAAAGCCTACATCTACTACATCCATGCTCTTACCTCATACTTGAGCCTTATAATCTAATAGTTCAACAAAAAATATTTTTTGTAGATCATCCAAGTGACAATCACAACAAAAAATATGCTTATCTCCATAGGAAAGCTTCCCTCTAGACCCACCATATGGGACAGCCATAAAACCTATCAAATTAATCCATAGGTACCCTTTCCAAACCTTCCTTATCCACCACATAATAGGTTGCCTAATTTGTATCGATCATATCCATGTTGATAGAGAGTACACCCATTGTACCTATCCCAAAAATTTAGACAACACAAAAATTAAGAGTTGTAATTCAACACTTGAATACTGAACTCAATGACATGGAAGGAAAATACACTAATACAATAATTAAGACATATCCTCAAGGTGTGTATTCCCTTGAATATCAAAATATGTGCACTAACAAGACTAGTAGAAGAGGTCAGAGACAAGAGGGATCTCCTACTTTAGTTATGTGCAAGCCCTTATCATTTGAAAATAGTTATTGTGAGGATGCATAAAAATATTAGTGGATCTATAAGGGCTAAAATATCCATAAAGGCCCTCATATCAAGGTGGATTGGTGATGTTATATGTTAAGACGTTCATCAAGAGTGTTTTATGGATTTACTCTATAGACACCCAATTTTGACCCACCACCCAAGAAAAATACATCAAACATCATACCAAACATCAATAGATAGTCAAATGGCCCAACTAGAGCAATTTGGGCATCATTTTTAGCTTCTATCAAAATTGGTACTCCTTGAGAAAAATACCAATGGCAATTTTACCACTTAGTGGTATTTTTTCAAAAAAAACTATGTTTTAGCATCCTAACCAATCAAACTGATCATTGGTCAAAATTGCCAACTCGAGACAAAAATGCTAGTGGTGATTTTAACACTAAGTGGAAATTTTCCCAAAATGTCAAAATCCTTCGACACAAGCCAGAGGCCTTCAGATTCATTCGTCCCACAACCTCCTCTAACCTTGCATGCTCCATTTATGAACTAGGCCTACAAATTCAAATTTGATCTTAAACCCTAAGAGCTTCTCACACCTAATCTTCCCTCTCAATACCTCCTTTAAAAACCTATAAATACAACCCTTGGGGTAAGCATTCCATGAAGCAATTTAATCTAATTACACTGCCAAAATTTCATATTCTCTCTCTCTATCTATCATTAACATTCTCTCATTTGGAGCATCTTCATAAAGTATTTGGGTAATTCAAGCAAGGTAAAGGGGGAATTTTAGCAAGGGAATCATCTTGGAAGAAGAGAAATCCATTGGTAGGATTGTATAGCTTTCTTACCATTCATCTCTTTTCATTTTCTTATCTTCATTTCATTCATTTTCCCTCTTATTTTGGCCTTGCTAACTTGGGTTTCTCATTTGGTATTTGCTAATCCTTTGTCTCTTGTCTATTTAGCATTTCTAACACTATTTTTGCAATATTGTATGTTTATTTTCATTTATCTTATTTATTTATAGCAAATTTCTACCATTTCATAAGAAATTTATCTTTTGTTATATCACACTAAAATAATTTTCTCTTTGAATCCATGCATTTTAGTCATTGATCTCTTTCATTTTGGAGGCATTTATATTTTCTTTCATCTAACTCATATCTACTTGCAACTCTAACCTCTATTTAGCTTCTCTTCCATGCTCATTTTCATTTCATATGTTATATTATATGCTCATGCTCTTTACTTTAATGCATTTTAAATAAGATTTTCATATCATATTGGCTCTTATTTCACATTGGATTTTACTCTTTCTGTTGAGCAAGGTGCAGCAAAAGTATTGTCATTGTTGTCAACACAGTCAGATAGATCGGTTGATGCAGTGGACAGGAGTTCAGAGGTTATTCAGAGTATGTACAATGATTTTCCAAGAAGACCGAAGTGGCCCATATGCAAAAGATCAAAGAAAAAGACAAGTAAGAAAAGTGTCGCGATATCGCGACATGTAGAGCAAGAAAGAAAAACTATCGCGATTTCATGACATGTAGAGCAAGGAAGAAAAACTATCACGATTTCGTGACATGTAGAGCAAAGAAGAAAAACTGTCATGATTTCGTGACATGTTGGAAGAAAAAGGGCAAGGAAGAAAAATTGTCGCGATTTCGCGACATGCTGAGCAAAGAAGAAAAATTGTCACGATTTCGTGACATGTTGGAAGAAAAAGGACAAGGAAGTAAAACTATCGCGATTTCGCGACATGTAGAGCAAGGAAGAAAAACTGTCACGATTTCGCGACATGTTAGGAAGAAAAAGTGTCACGATTTCGCGACATGTTGGAAGAGAAAGGGCAAGCAGGAAAAAGTGTCACGATTTCGTGACATGTTCAAAGAGAAAATGCAAGGAGGAAAAAGTGTCGCGATATCGCGACATGTTGCATTTTCGCGGCCAAGCAAAGAGAAAATGCAAAGGAGAAAAAGTGTCGTGATATCGCGACATGTTGCATTTTCACGGTCCAAAGAAAAGAGAAAATGCAAGGAGAAAAAGTGTCGTGATATCGCGACATGTTGTATTTTCGCGGGCCGAAGCAAAGAGAAAGAGCAAGGAGAAAAAGTGTCGCGATATCGCGACATGTTGTATTTTCATGGGCCGAAGCAAAGAGAAAAAGCAAGGAGAAAAAGTGTCGCGATATCGCGACATGTTGTATTTTGGTCGAAGCAAAGAGAAAAAGCAAGGAAAAAAAGTGTCGCGATATCGCGACATGTTGTATTTTTGGGGCCAAAGCAAAGAGAAAGAGAGAGAAAGAAAAAGTGTCACGATATCGCGACATGTCGCATTTTCGTGACTCAAAAAGGCAAGCAGGCAGAGAAAGAAAAAGTGTCGCGATATCGCGACATGTCGCATTTTTGCGACTCGAAAAGGCCAGGCAGGAAGAGAAACAAAAGTGTCACGATATCGCGACATGTCGCATTTTTGCGACTCAAAAAGGGCAGGCAGGCAGAGTAACAAAAGTGTCGCGATATCGCGACATGTCGCATTTTTGTGACTCAAGAAAGACAGGTCGTATGTGCGCAAGACAAGAAGAAGAACCCAACTAAAATGAGAAGTATGATAGTGGACCGACATCTCTACAACATTTATAGGGGCAGCTACAGAGTGAATTCATGCAGCTAAAATATGAAGAGTGAACAAAAGTCAGTGCGGTGGCTATAGGGACTATTATCGAATGAAATCTTCGAGCGGTGGAATTATCGAATATCTTCATGAGTTGAAGCCGACTAAGATCGATGACAATCGACTAAGATTAGGGTTTACAGTTGTTATGAAAGCCGACTAAGATTAGGGTTTACATTTGTTATGCGACTAAGATTAGGGTTTTCATCATGAAAATATTGTTATAAAAGGAGGGTTGTTTGGAGAATTGTGTAGTGTGTTGAATAAGTCGTCGAATGCGTGTCGAAGTGTGAAATGCGGTCGTAAGAGCGTAGAAAGCTTAGAAGTGGTGAGATGATGGCGAAGTGCACAAAGTGAGTGAAGAGTCATGTCGAATTGTCCTAAGTGCGTCTGTGAGTGCGTAGAGAGAGCAAAGTGTAGAGAGAAAAAGGTTGAAGTTCGACCAAGTGCGACTATGATTGCATAGAGAAAGCAAAAGGCGCAGAGAGTGCAAAGGGCGAAGATGAACGCAAAGTGCAGTTGTAAGGGTGCAGAGTGTACGAAGACAGTGCGTAGAGGGTGCGTAGAGAAGTGACTCAAAGAAGGCGAAGTGCGGTTGTAGATCGTAGAAGATGTGTCTATTTCATAAATAGTGAGAGAGATTGGGTAAGCAATAGACCAGTCAGGGTCTTGTAAAAGTGAAGGTATTTTTCTGTTAAACTTCTAGATTCAAAATTGAAGTCCAGGTTGCAGCTTGGCATCAGGGGTTGGTGCTCCTTCCAGTAGGTGCTGGTAAATCAGGGGTTGGTGCTCCTTTCTGTTGGTGCAGATAAATAAGGGGTTGGTACTCCTTCCAGTGGGTGCTGGTAAATTGATTGTAAAGTTGGAGCTTTGCAAAGGCTGGATTTGGATGGTAGTCCAAGCAGTCATTCTTGAGGAGTAGCCAAATTGGTGAACCTCGTTAAATCTTGTGTTGTGTGATGTTCTCTTGTGATACTTGCTTTATCTGGTTTTAAGGTTTCATTATTTCAGTTTTAAGAGCTATGAATTTAAGTTTAAAGAACTACACTGATTCACCCCCTCTCAGTGCCATTGTAAGACTAACAATTGGTATCAGAGCCAAGTTCCCTTCTCAGGCTAAATCAGTCAGGGTTGATCTTGGATTAGTATGCAATGGGTAAGAAGAATAGATCCTCCTCCAAAAGGGCATCTCAATCAGTTTCAGTTCCTGTGGAAGAGAAAATTGAACCAGAAAAGGTTGAAGACTTCTCATCAAACAAAGCACCTTTGTTTGATGGAACTAATTACATGATCTGGAGAATCAGGATGCAGGCATATCTTTGTGCTTTGGGATACGACATCTGGGATTCAGTAGACAGTGAATACACAATACCCATCACTCCTCCAACCGATGCTGTCGGTAAGAATCTGTTTGAGAATGACTCAAAAGCAAAGAATGCTATCAAGTGCGGATTAGTAGACAGTGAACTGGTAAAGATCATGAGTTGTAAAATGGCAAAAGAAATATGGGACAAACTGAGGAGTATTCATGAAGGAGACGATGAGATCAAGGAGGCCAAGTTACAAACACATCAAGCTCAGTTCGAAGCATTAAAGTTGAATGACGATGAGAACATAGAGGCATATATGCTTGAGAGTTAATGAAGTCCTAGAGGATGATTCTAAAAAGGAAATAGGTGGAGGTCTTTTCATGACACTCGAAGAAGAAACAGAAAAAGAAGAGAATGTGATGAAGAAGAAATTGATGCAAAAATAAATTTGAAAGAGGAACTAATTGCAGCTCTGGATGAATTGAAGATAGAAAGAAAAAGGAATAAGGAAATCTCAAGAAAGCTTGAGGATGCAAATGAAATAATAACCAGTTTGAAAGTACAGGTAGAAGAATTCAAAAGGATTGAAGAAACTCTCGGGTCACAGATCAATGAGAAAGAGATTGGTTGCTTGCAAACAAGAGGAAGAGATTGTTTTATTGAAGAAACAACTAGAAGAGGCCAATACAAATCTCAAATTCGAGAAGAGCACAGAGTTGCTAGATAAAATGATAAGCCAACAAAGAAGCTCCACGGATAAGCGTGGTCTTGGATATGAAGCTGAACAACCTTCATCTTCCAACTCTGTAGAGAAGAAGAAGTTCACTGTTGAAGGATCGAAGCAAGAAAAGTTTGAAGCTGAATCTTCAAAAGGAAGAAAATATCAAAGGAGATCTACAACAAAGCAACCACAACAAAAGAGGTTCTATCACTCTCACTCTATTCATAATAATACTTTTAATGGCTATTGTTTCAGATGCAACCGGTATGGTCACAAGGCAATTTATTGTGGATTGAATAATAAATCAAAGAGTTATGCTGGTAGAAATACATCTGCGTTTCTGAGTGAACACTATGTACAATGTTTTCAATGTAATGGTCATGGGCACATAGCAAGGTTTTGTCCAAGCACTTTTGTATCTAATCTAAGGCAAAATAGTAGATTTCATCAGACGCAAAGAACGCAACATAGACAGGGAATAAATCATGTACATAAAAGAAAGGAAAATAATCATTCATCAAGGATGCACAAGAGACAACCACACAAGAGAAATGTTCGAGTTCACGAAAAGGTGCAAAATAGGGATGTAGTTGAAAAATCCAAGCCCGAGTTCAAGAAAGTTTGGAGAAAGATAGAAGAAAGGAAATCGTGTCTCCTTGGAGTGAAGGAGACTACTCCGCTATTGCACTAAGCAACTCCAGGTAGCACATCCTCAGGGGGAGCAATCTTGAAGTTTCATTTTAATGCTCCTATGTATTTGTTTGATTACCTGAGGATGAAAGGCAAGTAGTCAGGGAAGTTGTCGTATAGTTGTCGAAGTGTGTTTTCAGTTCATGTAGTTGTTTGTGGAAGTGTCGTGAAGGGTGGTGATTAAATTGAGAGTTGTCATTATTGGTAGTATTGCTATATGTCATTGTTGTACTGTTGATGGTTCTTACTGCCACTTTCCAAAGTTAAGGATTATAATAGTTCAGATAATTTGGTTAGTGAAAGAATGTTGCCTTAGCCGCATATATGTGTTTCGATAAAAGCAGTGTGTATTTGAACTACACATTGACGTGAAGATTGTTAGATCTATTATGATGTTGTGGTGAAAAATATTGAAGTCTGATTATTGATTCATGTTTAGCTCATCAAGATGAGCAACTTTGCTTTGTGAATCATACCTATCCGAGGTCCGAAGTATGAGTTTGAGTAAGGTGCACTATAGTTGGCCGTGAAGTGTTTGACAAAATGTTGTCTCCTGATTCGAACAGTTGAAAGTAAGGTGTGACCAGCGGTGACTGTAGAAAACATAGACCAAGTTGAAAATGTAAAAAGGGATTTGGTTGGTGTTGTGGTACAGTGTTTGATGCTTGCACAGAGTTGGCAGTAAAATTGCAGTGTCGGTACAGTGTTGGACAAAAGTTGGTACAAGTGTGAGTCACTTGACAATTTTTTTTGACAGATGTGAAATCAGCATTTTTGAATGGGAAGCTTGAAGAAGAGGTTTATATTGAGCAGCCAGATGGTTTCCAGCTTGGTGATGATCCCAACTTAGTTTGTAAGTTGAAGATATATGGCTTGAAATAGGCACCCCGAGCATGGTATGCAAAGCTAGACAACTATCTCACTCAACAAGGGTTTAAGAAAGATGATATCATATTTGGCAGTAGCAAAGATGAGTCATGTAAAGATTTAGCAAATAAGATGCAGAAAGAATTTGAAATGTCAATGATTGGTTGCAAGTTGAGCAAGGATGACAAATCTCCACCTGTTGATCAAACCATGTACAGATCTATGATTGGGAGCTTACTGTACCTAATAGCTACCAGACTAGATATTTTGTAGGCAGTATGCATGGTAGCACGATTTCAGGCTAATCCCAAGGAGACTCATGTGACAGCAGTGAAGAGGATTCTTCGGTACCTCAAGGGTACTATGGAGTATGGGTTATGGTATCCGAAAGGTAAAGACTTCACCCTTATTTCGTATTCAGATGCAGATTGGGCAGGATGTGTCGATGACAGAAAGAGTACCAGTGGAGGTGCATTCTATCTTGGAGACAGGTTGGTCGCATGGCATAGTAAGAAACAAGAGTCAGTTTCTTTATCGACAACAGAGGCAGAATATATTGCAGCGACAACATGTTGTACGCAGGTATCACTTTTTGAAGGAGAAAGTTGCGAAAGGTGAGGTTAAGTTGGATTTTGTTCCAACTACAGAGCAAGTAGTAGATATCTTCACAAAACCATTGCCCAAGGAAGTTTTTGAGTACCTTCGCAATAAATTGGGAGTGGTCACACTTCCCAAGAATTGACTAGCTACGGGGATCACATTCTCGGGGGAGCATTTAAGTATTTGATTATCTTTTTGCTCATGTTCATGATTTTTGCTAAGTGTAATAAATTTTGCCTGAGAATGTTGTGCATGGACTCGGGGGAGTCTGCAGTAGCCCTTTGGTATTATTGTCAAAGGGGGAGAAGAGTTACAGGAAATTGCACATGTGTTGCCAACAATTCCAAAGGGGGAGATTGTTGAGCAAGGTGCAACAAAAGTATTGTCATTGTTGTCAACACAGTCAGATAGATCGGTTGATGTAGTGGATAGGAGTTCAGAGGTTATTCAGAGTATGTACAGTGATTTTCCAAGAAGACCGAAGTGGCCCATATGCAAAAGATCAAAGAAAAATACAAGTAAGAAAAGTGTCACGATATCGCGACATGTAGAGCAAGAAAGAAAAACTATCATGATTTCGTGACATGTTGGAAGAAGAAAGAAAAACTATCATGATTTCGTGACATGTAGAGCAAAGAAGAAAAATTGTCATGATTTTGCGACATGTTGGAAGAAAAAGGGCAAGGAAGAAAAACTGTCATGATTTCGCGACATGCAGAGTAAGGAAGAAAAACTGTCACGATTTCGTGACATGTTGGAAGAAAAAGGACAAGGAAGTAAAACTGTCATGATTTCGTGACATGCAGAGCAAGGAAGAAAAACTGTCACGATTTCGTGACATGTTGGAAGAAAAAGAGCAAGGAAGAAAAAGTGTCACGATTTCGTGACATGTTGGAAGAGAAAGGGCAAGCAGGAAAAAGTGTCACGATTTCGTGACATGTTCAAAGAGAAAATGCAAGGAGGAAAAAGTGTCACGATATCGTGACATGTTGCATTTTTGGCAAAAGAGAAGAGAAAATGCAAGGAGAAAAAGTGTCGCGATATCGCGACATGTTGCATTTTCAGGCCAAAGAAAAGAGAAAATGCAAGGAGAAAAAGTGTCGCGATATCGCGACATGTTGTATTTTCAGGGCTGAAGCAAAGAGAAAGAGCAAGGAGAAAAAGTGTCGCGATATCGCGACATGTATTTTCGTGGGCCAAAGCAAAGAGAAAAAGCAAGGAGAAAAAGTGTCGCGATATCGTGACATGTATTTTCGTGGGCCGAAGCAAAGAGAAAAAGCAAGGACAAAAAGTGTCACGATATCGCGACATGTTGTATTTTTGGGGCCAAAGCAAAGAGAAAGAGAGAGAAAGAAAAAGTGTCACGATATCGCGACATGTCGCATTATCGTGACTCAAAAAGGGCAGCCAGGAAGAGAAAGAAAAAGTGTCGCGATATCGCGACATGTCGCATTATCATGACTCAAAAAGGGCAGCAGGAGAGAAAAAAAAGTGTCACGATATCGCGACATGTCACATTTTTGTGACTCAAAAGCGAAAAAAAAAATATTTACTCAAGAAGGGAGGAAGAGTAACAAAAGTGTCATGATATCGTGACATGTCGCATTTTTGCGACTCAAGAAAGACAGGTCGTATGTGCGCAAGACAAGAAGAAGAACCCAACTAAAATGAGAAGTATGACAATGGACCGACATCTCTACAACATTTACAGGGGCAGCTACAGAGTGAATTCATGCAGCTAAAATATGAAGAGTGAACAAAAGTCAGTGCGGCGGCTACAGGGACTGTTACCGAATGAAATCTTCGAGCGGTGGAATTACCGAATATCTTCATGAGTTGAAGCCGACTAAGACCGATGACAACCGACTAAGATTAGGGTTTACAGTTGTTATGAAAGCCGACTAAGATTAGGGTTTACATTTGTTATGCAAGCCGACTAAGATTAGGGTTTTCATCATGAAAATATTGTTATAAAAGGAGGGTTGTTTGGAGAATTGTGGAGTGGTTGCATAAGTCGTCGAATGCGTGTCGAAGTGTGAAATGCGGCCGTAAGAGCGCAAAAAGCGTAGAAGCGGCGAGATGATGGCGAAGTGCGCAAAGTGAGCGAAGAGTCATGTCGAATTGTCCTAAGTGCGTCTGTGAGTGCGCAGAGAGAGCAAAGTGCATAGAGAGCGAAAAGGTTGAAGCTCGACCAAGTGCAGCTGTGATTGCACAGAGAAAGCAGAAGGCGCAGAGAGTGCAAAGGGCGAAGACGAACGCAAAGTGCAGTTGTAAGGGCGCAGAGTGTACGAAGACACTGCGTAGAGGGTGCGTAGAGAAGCGACTCAAAGAAGGCGAAGTGCGGTTGTAGATCATAGAAGATGTGTCTGTTCCGTAAACAGTGAGAGAGATTGGGTAAGCAATAGACCAGTCAGGGTCTTGTAAAAGCGAAGGTATTTTTCTGTTAAACTTCTAGATTCAAAATTGAAGTCCAGGTTGCAGCTTGGCATCAGGGGTTGGTGCTCCTTCCAGTAGGTGTTGGTAAATCAGGGGTTGGTGCTCCTTTCTGTTGGTGCAAGATAAATAAGGGGTTGGTACTCCTTCCAGTGGGTGCTGGTAAATTGATTGTAAAGTTGGAGCTTTGCAAAGGCTGGATTTGGATGGTAGTCCAAGCGGTCATTCTTGAGGAGTAGCCAAATTGGTGAACCTCGTTAAATCTTGTGTTGTGTGATGTTCTCTTGTGATACTTGCTTTATCTGGTTTTAAGGTTTCATTATTTCAGTTTTAAGAGCTATGAATTTAAGTTTAAAGAACTACACTGATTCACCCCCCCTCTCAGTGCCATTGTAAGACTAACACTTTCATAGCCTTGAATCCCTTCTAGTTTTATATTAGAGGTATTTTAGGATTCCTCTTAGCATCCATGTCCCTTTACATCTCCATTTGGGGGTATATCGAAGAATTTGATAACTCATTCACCTCTCTCCATAGGATTTTTAAAATTGATAGCAATCCTCTTTAGATTCTACAAATATCTAAGTTGTAGGTCTTAGAGATCAACTCTCTCATCTCCCTTCCCAAATTTTAGAGAAAATTGACCTATATAGCCCCTAAATTTGACCAAAAACTCAATTGACCTCCATCACATGGTATAATCACCACTACCTATAGCCATTAATGAATTTGAATTTTTGGAATTCCATAGAGCAAAAACTCCACTGGCAAATTGACCACTCTATGGTAAATTTGATAGGGACTTCTTCCATTCCAAAATATTTAGGTTCACACTAAAACATATTTTAACAAGGGGTATGCTCTATTATTAAGATAGCCTATCATCTCTCTACACTCAGACAGACCCCCAAAATTAGATAAGCCTAATTTTTTTGGTCTACTTTTTAGGTCTAAAAAATGCCACTCAATTGCAAAAAAGCTAGAGGTAAATTTGATAGGCTATGGCAAATTTTATTAGGCACTGGTTTAGGTAATATTACCACTTGAAACCCCTTTGATTGTTGTTATTTTATCATTTTTAGTTTGTAGAACTCTGTTTCTTGCTAAATTATCTATCTTAAGTCACATTTATTTTGGAAAATAAATGAACCTTAGCATAAATATTTATGTTTGAAACATACTTAAGAAAAAATAAAAAACCATATAGTTTGCATCCTAAGATAGTTTTTTTGTTGCATATTCCTTTGTTTCCTTGAAATAAAATAAAAACATCTTTATTATAGCCATCGTTTGTATAAAAAAGGTATACTAGGCTAGCACTTGTTTTCTTGCATTTTATGTGATTGCATTTAGCATACACTTTACATGACCTTCACTTTGGGTTTGAATAAATTTTATCTTATCAAAGGATCAATAAAGAGTTATATTAGTGATCTAAAACCTTAGGTGCTTATTGAATTAACTCATTAAAAATCACATAAGCATAACATCAATACAACACATAGCCACATTTTTAATAACTAAGGTATATCCTACTCACATTGAAGATTCCCATATATTCGATGTCTCCTTTGGAAAGAGGCCCTCAAGAAAGGAAGTAGGGATCCCAGTAGATCCCCTTTGCATGCGTGTGAGGTTTCAAACCTAAATTTTGGTGAATCCTATGTGAATACTCCCTTTTTTCCTTAATAAAATAAAAAAAATTCAAACTTAAACAAGATCATCTAATTTTGTTTGGATAGTGTAAATCACATTAACTCAAGATAACAAGAACATAACCAAATTATTAGTCCTACTGGAGGAAGGATAATGAAACCTTGAGTAAACCAATATACAAACTTTTAGAGAGCAATATTTCTTGTCTAGTATATTATGGTGGGCTAGTAGGTGTAATAAGGAGGGCTATTTTCCAAGGTGAGATATGGATTTCAAAACATCATCTCTTATTTGCTATAAGTACTCTAGAAACAAAACTTTAATATATTAACTCCTTCAAAAATATTCAAACTATGGCTTATCATCCTTACAACACTTGAAGCAAGGGTTTAGCATCTTCATTTTATGAAGTATTTTTCCATGAACATGAATATCAAGTGAAAAACCCTTGGCCAACTTGTGAACCTAGTGAAGAAGAACACCTTATTGAGAGAGTCAATTTTAACTCTCTAGATCAAATTAGATATTATATTAAAATGAATAAAGATATCATTCTAGATGTTCTTAGGGGAGACCTTGAAGAACAAATTGGAAATAACCTTCGATACCTCATGATAATCTTGAACATTTCAATGGACAATCCACTATTGCACAAATAAATGAAAATAAAAATAACTTTGCTAGTATTAATGTGGCTATGATACACCCCGCTAATTCGATAAATCCTCCAACCACATCCATAGGTTTTTCTATTATGGTCATACCAATTTCAACATCATCCCCTAGTATCGCAATACCTATTCCAAACGCCAATTCTACAAACCCCATTTAATCCCATGATTTAGGGGTTGGTTTTGCCCCCCCATTTACAACATCTAATCAAACTAGTTCATATTTTATGACCTTACCTTTTCTATCTCAAGCACTCTCATAACCCCATTTTACTTTACCTACTCTACAAAACCCTCCAACTAACAATTTTTATAATATGAATGCCAAATTTGAACACCTTTAAAAGAGAGACTCTAAGTTTGAAGAGATTGAATGCCAAATCACTTTACTTCAAGGGTCATAAAAGCAAAACTATTCTTTTTATGAGTTATTTAATGAACCATTGGATCCCATGATAGTCAATCACCCTTTTCCAAAGAACTTTGAAACTCCTAAATTTCAAATGTACAATGGAAAACAAGATCCCATTAATCACTTGAGACTATTCCTACTAGTATTTAGTGGCATCAACCATGATGAGAAGTTGCTTCTTATATTATTACCTAAAAGTATTAGTGGATTAGATTTAGAATGGTATTTTCAAATACCTCATCATTCCATTAAAATTTTTAAAGAACTTATGGAAGTTGTTGTTAAACAATTTCTAGTTTATATAGAAGAAAAGTTCATCATAGATTACCTATACTAACTCAAAAAATCCAAGTGAACACTTATCAGAATTATTAGCCAAATGGAAGGACTTTGTGGGAATATTTTAGTATATTCCTCCCCCTAAGTAACTTTTGTACATATTCATAAGACACCTTCATGAACAATTATATTATCCTTTAGAAATGACAAACATTACCTCTTTTGAAGAAGTCATGGACATGGCCAAGAGGGTAGACGTCATCCTCAAAATATTAGGGCAACTTCACTATGAAAAGAGGAAGAAGAATATTCCAAAAAATTTCAATACAAAAACAAACATGTTGTAGGAGGCAGTGTAATTAATTCTCGTTAAAACAATAATGTAAATACAACCCAAGATGCTTCTCAAAAGTTAGTAGTATCAAGATAAGACAAATCCAAATAATAATACATGAATACTGGACAAAGCCAAATTACCATGTCAAAAATACTTCTTGATTAAAAATGATAGAACTCCCACATATCCAACCTTGGGATGCTACCAAAAAGTAACCCAATTGGTATAAGCATGATGAACAATTTGATTATCACCACATAGAAGGGTATACAACAAACAAGTGAATCAGTTTGAGAAACCTCATCTAATATATTATATAAGAAGGAAATATAGACTTCAACCAAAAATATACTCAATAAAAACCTAGGAATTTTTAAAAATTCCTTACCAACACATGACCAAAATTTCTCCAATTTTGTAGGTACCATTAATTTGTTAAAGTCATATTACATGGTAACTAGACAACAAGCCAAAAACCAATATACTAAAAAACAACTCTTAGTTATTCCTTGCAATACTAGGGTAAATTTTCCTAATATATCTCCTTTAGTCCTCATGATTGTAACACCCCAAAAACTTGACTCAATTTTTTAAAGATAACCCAATAAGGTTCTACAAAACCCAATTATTTATTTTTAGCAATTAAGGCTTTACCACATTGAGTTTAATATTGTTGTAGATGATTATAAATGGATAGGAGTGGCCAACCTCCCATAGTTTTTGGAGTTCACCTTATTGAACCTTCTCATTTATAAGGATGCCAAAGTGGTTCCCCCATATTTCCTATGCCTTCCATGATATAGGACAATTTTACCACAACATAGGGATTACCCTTTAAGGCCCATATCACTTAAAGGGAGATGCCTATTCCATAACCTCAAACTAAGTCTATATAGATAGGTTAATCAGGAATAAACCTTGGTGCTTAGTTACCTTTCCTCCATGGACTAACTAACATCATTACCACCCAATTGGTAATGAACATGGTTACCAAAACCTACACATTCGAGGTACCACCACTATTGTTTTAGAAATAAATCTTATTATATTTTAGACATGGGAACACATGATCCTCACATTCAAGGTGTATCATTCCACAAGTACCTAGTTATTGCATTCTCACAACCCCTTCTAGACTTGTGAGCACCTAGCTATTGCATTCTTGCAACTCCTTCTAGGACTCACCTTTACTTATAAGTTGCATACTCATAATTCCTTCTAGGATTGAGCTAAATTCTTAGACTTAGGTACTTATTATAAGGTCCAAAGTTCATCCAAAGACTTCTTCCTACCCTAGAAAGCATAATATCAGCTCTCTCTACGTAACCCAAAGATTTGCATCTCAAAAATATTTGATCTATAACATCATATTAACTAATAATGAATTCATAAGCATATTAAAGTAACATAAGCTTTATCTAAAGCTAACACATTTAAAATAAGTCACATGATCATTTTGGGATACCAAAATAAATGCATATCAAATCATTTCAAAAGATTACACATAACCATAATGCTATTCATTAAATAAAATACTTAAAGAAGCATTTCAATAGATTACTCAAAACACATAATCATAATGCTATTCATTAAAGTAATTACATAAAGAAATTTTTTTATAGATCACATATCTTTAGAAACAAGTAAATATTTAAGCAAAAGACTACAAATATTCCAAGTCTTCCTTTCTCTTTCCTTTGTTGTTGCTCAAAGCAACCTATTTCCATAATACAATACTACTAATCTTGAAATATAGTTTTAGCTTTACCCACTATCAAATACAAATAAAAGTCTCTTTTACATAACCATGATCTAAAATATGACAACATCATTCTACCTAATTGGCCTTTGTACCACCTTCCTCTGATGTCCTTCTTTATGCAAGGGTTTACCACCAAATTGAGGTGCATTTAGGGATTAGGATAGCTCATTATGCAATGCATTCTAACATACTCAATGTATTTGCAAACATCCATGCACAATACTTCTTAAAAATATAACCAATGAGAGAATCCCATACTTCTCTCTCTATAATGATTTCCTACCTACCCAACTCTATAAAATATATTATAACATTTAATATTTAACCAACAACCTTATTCAAAAGCACACACCAATAAAATAAGACCTTTTTTTTTTAATTTCCCTAAGAAGAATAATAGAAAGGGATTTCCTACTTAAAATTTATCATTTCCAAAAGTAACATAAGTAATGCTCCAACATTAAAAAGATAACATCTAATACAATTTTCCATCCAAGAGGTTTCTTTTTTACCACCCCCTACCCTTTTATAATTTAATAAGATAAACATATTAACCTTATGCCATTCATACTTATTTAAATACAAGTAACAACTTCTCCTTTAAAATAGAAAATCAAATAAAGCATAAATCAATGTGCAGTAAAATGACTCACCAAATAAGCAATCCAAACCTAAAACCATAAAACAACCATTAACTAAAACCTGATCAAAGGATAACAACTTTCATTGGGTAGGTAGACACATAGAAAACATAGGGTGATGTCACATAATGAGATAGAAGTGCATATTTGACAGACCTAGATCTAACTTGGAAAAGCATTCACCACCTAGACATAGTCATCCCAAAAGAAACCACCACATAAAAAATGAAGGCAACACTTGAGACTTCACTTACATCAATGATAAATGCAATCAAAATAAGACTCCACTAGATAACATCCATGTAAAACCATGTGGACAAGAGCACCAACTAAGCAACAAAAACCAAGCTAGAAGCTCACAAAGAAACACTCTATGATTATGATTCCATTGATGATACTCTTAGATGTGCATTGACATCTAAGCAATGAGGGAGGGAAAATCTACCAAACTAGATCAAAAATAACTAGTGACTCAAAATAATACAAGGTACAAGAGACTCTAAAATATTGGCTCAAATAGAATGTAAACATTCCTCTCAAATGATTACCAAAATCAAGGGTAAGATATAAGAAGTATAAACAATAACAAAGACAAAAATATCACAAGAAAATGTACCTCTCATTGCTAAATCCCTTACAAAATCTTTGGATACACTTCATTGTGCTTCCTCCATTTGCTCCTCATCTATATTTCTCCTTTCATTTCCCATTGAAAATGTCTTCAAAAATTTATCCTTGATTATCTTCAAATAGTTTTTGGGAAGAGAGAGAGCAAGTAGTTCCTCAAGAATCGAGAATTCATCCAAGACGAGGCCCAACAAGCTAGCTATCTTGTCTTATAATTTTCTTTATTGAATGTTATAAGAAACACTCCAAAAGGAAAGAAGATAATTAAACAAAGGCAACATTAATGATTATCACTCAAACCACCACATGAATTCCTTAATGCATCAAAGATCAATTAGAAAGAAAAACAAAATTCTAAACTTTAATAGGGAATTAAACCATTATCTCCCTCTATACCTTATTATTTCAAACAATAAGGTATTAATTAATATTATTTTTTAATATTAATTATTAATAATGATATTAATTTTACCAAGTATTAAAGTTACCAACATAACATTTTGTTGATTCAATTCCACTTTAAGCAAATAATAAGCTATTCAAGCATACAATATTGCACACCATTGTTTTATCCTTAAGTGGTTGGCTCCTTATTTAAGATAGCTAGAAGCTATCACCAACCTATTAAGGAGACTCATTGCATAAGCAACTTCTTGGCCCAATGGTGTGACCATGAAACAAGCAAAATGCAAATGCATCTACATGAAGGGTATTTAATTACCACCTTAAGCTATCGATGAGCAAGTCATCACCATCATTTTCCAAAATATCTCTCAATTTAGGTGGTTCACCCTTATGATCCCACCAATGAGAGCCCCTGGTCCTGCAACCACAAATACATTAGCAGTACCATATTCCAAGCACAAAATACAATTACTCAATCATATTGACATCATAAAATAAAGCTATGCATTAAACATCCACACCAATACATAATTCATTATCAATAATAAGTCCTACCAAGGAGGGTTATTACATACTCCCCCCTTGGACTAAATACAATCCTCTATGTTTCCTACAAGTGAGTAACAATTATTTTCATTCAAATAAGTATGGAAATTGCTACCTCATTTCTTTAACATTTTTCCATGTGGCACAATTCTTAGAATACTGGTCCCATTGGACCTTACATTGATCTAGGGTTTATTTCCTCAACATATTGGAATAAAACCCTAGAATATTTACTGGTCTCACCTCAATGGTTGAGGGATCTACCATCTATAATTTAGAAATATTCCACACGTGAGTAGGATCAACAACATATTTCCTAAGCAGGGATATGTGGAAAGTATCATGGATCTTTGATAGGTTGGGTGGCAAGGCAAGCCTATAGGCTACTAGACTAATCTTATCAATGATCTCAAAGGGCCCAACATAGTGAGGATCCAAATTAGTTGACTTGATGGCACTTTTCATGGGTCTAACTCTCAAGAAGACTCTATCTCCCATAGATAATTCTCTTGGTGATATTTTTAGATCAGCATAGCTCTTTTGGTGATCGACCACTTCCTTGAGCCTAAGCCGGATTGCTCTAAGCTATTCCTCCATCTCTCAGATAGTGTCTAGTCTAATCATCACCATGATCCTCTAGATTATCCCATGATAGAGGTGTTCTACATCTTCTACCATACAAGGCTTCAAATGGGGACATCCCCAATGATGCATGGTACCCATTATTATATGTAAATTCAACAAGATGCAAAAATTCCTCCCATTTAGACTTTTGGTCCATGCAATACATGCGTAGCATGTCTTCTAAAACCTAGTTTACCCTCTCTATTTGACCATCTATTTTAGGATGATATGCAAAATTGATATTCAACTTAGTGCCCACTACACGGTGTAGAGCCTGCCAAAATTTTGATGTGAACCTAGAATCCTTGTCTGATATGATCACCTCAGGAAACCCATGTAGCCTAAAAATTTCTTTGGAAAACTTATTTTCCACCACTGGTGCATCATCCTTGATGTTCCCCGGTATGAAGTGTGCAACCTTGGTCAACTTATCAACCACTACCAATATTGCATCATGTTGGTACCTAGTCTTAGGTAAACCCACAATAAAATCCATAGAAATTACCTACCATTTTTGCATAGGTATATCATGTGGGTACAATTTCCCTATTGGGTGTCAATGTTCTACCTTCACCTTATGGCATTCTAAACATCTTGCAATGAAACTAGTGATATCTTGCTTCATTCTAGCCCAATAGAAGGTATTTTTCATGTTTTCCCTCATTTTTGACCCTCTCGAATGAGCAAAATAGGGAGAATTATGTACCTCTTGCATAATAAATCTCCTTAGGTCACTAGTTTTGGGTATAACTACCCTATCTTTAAAACATAAAAGTCCATATTTTATGTTGAAACCCTTATTCTCTTTAGGATTTCTCTTAGTTTTATCTTGGATTTCTATGCAATACAAGTCCTGTAGCTACATTTCCTTGACCCTATCCATCAAGTCTATATGGCTCTAGGTCAATGTGGCTATGTGCCTTCTCCTACTCAAGGCATCTACAACCTTATTCTCTTTCCCTTTGATATACTCAATACCAAAGTTGTATTCAACTAAGAACTCTACCCATCTTCTTTATCTTGCGTTCAACATAGGTTGGGTAAAAATATACCTCAAACTTTGATGGTTTGTTCTTAGCTCAAATGGTCTACCCAAAAAATAATGTCTCCAGACCTTTAGGGCATGCACAACTACTGCCAATTCTAGATCATGTGTAGCATAGTTTACCTCATGCTTCTTGAGTTTTCTAGACTCATAGGCTACTATAGCCTCTTCCTAAGATAATACCCCACCCAAACCTTCTAGGGAAGCATTTGTACACATGGTAAAATTCCCAAGAGGATATGGTATTTTGAGAATCGATGCCATTGTTAACTTATTTTTTAGAGCCTCAAATGTGGCCTCACACTTATCCATCCATTTGAACTCTTTCCCCTTTTTCTGAATATTGGTGATAGAATAGGTAACCTTAGAGTAATATCTCACAAAATACCTATAATAGCTAGTGAGTCCCATGAAACTCTTGAATTCTATCATATTTTTTGGTGGAGGCCAACTTAATATAGCCTCAATTTTCTTTGGGTCCACAACAATTCCCTCTATCGAGATGATGTGTCCCAAATATTGCACCTATGGGGTATAAAATTCACACTTGGACAACTTCCCATATAGTTGGTTCTTCCTCAGTACTTCTAATACCAACCTAAGGTGATGGTCATGTTCTTCCTTAGTATGAGAATATATCATAATATCATCTAGGAATACTAAGACAAACCAATCTAGATATTTCTTGAACACACTATTCATCAAATTCATAAAAGTTGTTGATGCATTTGTCAACCCAAATGACAATACTATGAACTCATAATGCCCATATTGGGTTTTAAAGGTTATCTTGTGAGTATCCTCTTCTCAAATCCTTAACTGATGATATCCTAATCTTAGATCTATTTTTAAAAATATGGTAGCATCCTTTAGTTGATCAAAAAGGTCATCAATCCTAGGCAAAGGATACTTATTCTTAATGGTTACCTTATTCAGCATCCTATAATCTATGCATAACCTCAAGGAACCATCCTTATTTTTCACAAATAATATCGGAGCACCCCAAGGTGACACACTTGGTTTGATGAGACCCTTTTCTAACAAGTCTTGGAGTTGTACCTTTAATTCTTACAACTTGATTGGGGTCATTCTGTAAGGTGTCCTTGAAATGGGTTCAGCCCCTGGCATTAACTCAATAGAGAAATCAAACTCCCATCGAGGTGGTAGGCCTAGGAGATATTTTGGAAACATATCCCTAAACTCATGTAAAATTGGGTGTTTCTTAAACATCTCCTCATCTCCCTTTTCTCTAGATTTTCCATTGATCTTGACTACATACAACATACCACCTCTTTTAATGGCCTTCTTTAGTTGCATAGTAGATAACAAATGGGGTTGAAAATATCCTTGCCTACTCTGAACCCTTATTCTCTTCTTATCCTTATTGGTGTATTCCATCCACCTCTCTTGGAAGTTGATTAAGGCTCCATGAGCCTTTAACCAATCTATACCTAGGATAACATCAAAGGCATGAAGTGGTGCTACATACAAATACCACATGGTAGCTCCATTGGGTAAGGTTATCTCAGTTGTAGGGAGACATTGATCCATTGAGTAGGTCTATCTAGAACCATACTCGAATTTCCACCCTTGTGCCAAAAATCCAGGTCTTTCTGGCATATCCCCAATAATACTAGTGGAAATAAAACTATCCATAGCCCCACTATCTATTAATATTTTAACATCTCTATCAAACAACTTACCATTAAGTATCATCAATGTTGCTTATCCATCCAAATCTTAATTCCCAATAGCTACATATATTTGATGTGACTACTCCTCTATCCTATAACTCGACTCTGATCTTTGGGGACACTTCTTAGCATAATGGGGACCCCCACATATGTAGCAACCTACCTTGGGTGCCTGTGATCTCTCTTTCCTTTTCTCCCTAATTCCTCATTTTGTGTAGATTCAATTTGCTTAGGGGGATGAGGATTGGAACTATATTTTCTCTAAATATTCTTATTTTACCCTTGATTCCCATTGTTCCTATTAATGAACTTTTGGTTGCCTTTGTTTCTCTTATTTTGTTCCTTATCCCACTTCATAAATCCTACACTCTTTCTTTTCTTAAGTTCTTGTCTCTCTAACTTTATCAACCTTGAATAGTTGAAGAAAGACTTTTTAGTTTGAAGATTAGTCTCTTCTTGTCTAGCCAAGTCATAAGCCTCTTGCAAAGTTTTAGGTTTGAGTAGATTAATCATTGTCCTTATTTTAGGGTCTATCCCTAGAATGAACTTATGCACCTTTAGGCACTCATTGTTCTTGTACTTTAGTACATACTTCAAAAGTTTCACATATATCTAAAAATACACCTCTATTGATAGTGATCCTTGTTGAAGCGTAGAGAATTCTTCAAATTTCTCTACATAAAACTACTTTGAAAGAAACCTTTTCTTAAAAGCCCCAATGAAATCATCCCACTTAAGTTTCATGGCTTGGATATTTTTACCTGTACTAAACGTGTCCCACCATTCTAGGGCTGCATCTAGAAGATGAAGGGTAGCCCACATAGTCTACATCTCAAAGGAGTAACTTTTCATGGAAAAGAAGGTTTCTAACTCTTTCAGCCATGACTCAACCACATCCCCCCTTATTTCCCATTAAATTTGGTTACTTTCACATTCTTAAGATCTTTAGCCAATTCAACCTCTATCTAGGCTCTACCCTCTTGGCTTCTTCTAACATGATTTTCTTCCTACCTACCCTCTACATTTCTAGTACTGGCTTCTTTATTGATCAGGGTTTCTATCAATTTTTATTAGTTTCTCCAATCACTCTTGAAGTAACTTCACTATGGAGGAGAGATATTTTGCTCTCCCATCAGAACCTATTGCTTCCTCGATATCCATGTCAGGGTTCATTGTCCTCATCCCTCTTACTAGGAGTTGTTGCTCTCCCAATTTTCTTGCTAGAGTTCATATTGGTCTTCTGCATTACATTACCCCCTTATGCAACCATTTTGGTTTTCTTTAATGAACTTCCTTTTTGAACATGTGCCATCTCCTATCCACAAAAAGGAGTTGGGTAAGTTACAATTTTCCCTCAATTGTACTTACAATTAGTTAGCTTCATTCTCCTCATGAACTAACATAGATTATTATCACTCAATTGATAATGATCAAGGTCACACTTGCCTTCCTGCAAGGTGCCAAACCCAAAGTCGCACATCAAGTCAAGGCTTACCCTAAGTGCACTCACTAGAAGCCTTAAGCCCTATGACCTAGAGCTCTGATACCAACTATAACACCTCAAAAACTTGACCCATTTTTTTTAAATATAATAACCCAATAAGGTTCTACAAATTCTAATAATTTATGTTTAGAAATCAAGGCTTCACCATATTTGAGTTCAATGTCACTATAGATGACACTCAGTGGATAGGAGTGGCCAACCTCCCATAGTGTTTAGGGTTCACCTTACTAAACCTACTTATTTAGAAGGATACCAAAAGTGGTCCCCCCACCTTTCCCATACCCTCCATGGTATAGGATAATTTGACCATAGCATAGGGATTATCCTTTAAGGCCCATATCACTTAAAGGTGGATGCCTATTCCCTAACCTCACTCTAAGTCCATCTAGGTAGGTTAATTAGGTGTAAGCCTTGGTGCTTAGTTACCACACCTCCATGGGCTAACTAAGGTCATTACCACCCAAATGGTAATGAACATGATCACTAAAACCTACACATTTGAGGCACCACCATTGCTATCTTACAAAAATAAATCTTATTGTCTTTCAAACATGGGAACACCCAATCCTCACACTCAAGGTGTATCATTCCATAATTATCTAGCTATTGCATTCTCACAACTCCTTCTAGGGATCACCTTTATCTGGATATTGCATGCTCGTAACTCCTTCTAGGATTGGGCTAAATGCTTAGACTTAGGTACTTATTAGAAGATCTAGAGTTCACCCAAGGAATTATTCCTACCCTAGAAAGCATCATAGTAACTCTCTTTAAGTAACCCAAATATTTGCATCTCAAAAATATTTAAGCTATAACATCATATTAACTGAGAATGAAATCATAAGCATCTCAAAGTAACATAAGCTTCATCTAAAGCTAACACATTTACAATAATCCACATGCTCATTTTGGGCTACCAAAGTAAATGCATATCGAAGCATTTCAAAATATTACACATAATCATATTGCTATTCATTAAAGAAAATACATAAAGAAGCATTTCAATAGATTATCCAAAACACATAATCATAATGCTATTCATTAAAGTAATTACATAAAGAAGCATTTCAATAGATCACATATCTTTAGCAACAAGTAAATCATTAAGCAAAAGACTAAAAATATTCCAAGTCTTCCTTTCTCTTTTCTTTGCTATTGCTCAAAGCAACCTATTTCCATAATACAATACTACTAATCTTGAAATATCATTTTAGCTTTACCCACTATCAATTACAAAGAAAATTCTCTTTTACATAACCATGATCCAAAATATGATAATGTCATTTTACATAAATGGACTTTGTACCACCTTCTTCTAATGTTCTTCTTTATGTAGTGCATTTAGGGGTTGGGACAACTCATTATGCAATGCATTCTAATATACTAAATGTATTTGCAAACATCCATGAATAATACTTCTTAAGATGATAACCAATGAGAGAATCCCATACTTCTCTCTCTATAATGATTTCCTACCTACTCAGGTATTGAAAATATATTGTAACATTTCATTTCTAACCAACAACCTTATTCAAAAGCACACATTAATCCCTAAGAAGAATATTAGAAAGGGATTTCCTACTTAGTCTTTATCATTTTCAAAAGTAACACAAGTAATGCTCCAACATAAAAAAGCTAACATCTAATATAATTTCCATCCAAGTGGTTTCCTTTTGACCCCCCATTATTTTATTATTTAATAAGACAAATAGCTTAACCTTAGGCCATCCATACTTATTTAAAAACAACTAACAACTTCTACTTTAAAATAAGGAATCAAATAAAACATAAATAAATGTGTAGTAAAAAGACACATCGAATAAGCAAGCTAGACCTCAAACCATAAAACAACCATCAACCAAAAATTGACTAGAGTATGACAACTTTCACCAGGTAGAAAAGCACTTGGTAAATAGAGTGCGACATCATAGAATAGGATAGAAGTGCATATTTGATAAACCCAAAGTTGACATGTAAAAACATTCACCACCTAGACACAATCATCCCAAAAGAAACCAACACATAAAAATAAATGCAACACTCTAGACTTACCTTACATCAATCATAAATGCAAGAAAAATAAGACTCCACTAAATAACATCCATACAAAACCATGTGCACAAGAGCATAAACTAAGCAACAAAAACCAAGCTAGCAACTCATAGAGAAGCACTCTATGACTATGGTTCCATTGATGACACTCTTAGAAGTATGTCAGTGTCTAAAATATGAGGGAGTGATGATCTACCGAACTGTCTCAAACATAACCAACAACTCAAAATAAAACAAGGTAGAAGAGACTCTAAAAGATTGGCTTAAAGAGAACGTAAAAATTCCTCTCAACTGTTTACAAAAATCAAGGAGAAGCTATAATAAGGATAAAAATTAGCAGAGGTAAAAACATCACAAGTAAAAATACCTCTCAATGCTAACTCCTTGGATACAATTCATTGTGCTTCCTATGTCTACTCCTCATCTATATTCCTCATTTCATTTCCCCCCAAAAAGGTCTCCAAAAATTGATCCTCAACTATATTCAAATAGTTTTTGGGGAGAGAGATTAGAGGACTCCTCAAGAATTGAGCTCTCATCCAATATGAGTCCCAAAAAGCTAGCTACCTTGGCTTATAATGTTCTTTATCGAATGTTATAAGAAATACTTTAAAAGGTAATAATATAAACAAAGGCAACATTAGCGATTACCACTCAAACCACCACAAGACTTACTTCATGCATCAAATATCAATTAGAAGAAAAACAACATTCCAAAATTTAATAGAGAATTAAACCATTATCTCCCTCCATACCTTATTATTTCAAACAATAAGGTATTAATTAATATCATTTGTTAATATTAATTATTAACAATGATTTTAATTTTACCAAGTATTAAAGTTACCAACATAATATTTTGTTGATTCAATTCCACTTTAAGAAAATATTAAGGTATTAAAGCATACAAATTTGCACACTATTGTTTTATCCTTAAGTGGTTGGATATTTATTTAAGATAGCTAGAAGCTATCATAAACCTATCAAGGAGACTCATTGTACAAGCAACTTCTTGGCCCAATGGTGTGACCAATCGACAAGCACAATGCAATGCACCTACATGAAGGGTATTTAATTACCCCCTTGAGCTATTTATGAACAAGTCATCACCATAATATCCTAAAATATCTCTTAATTTATGTGGTTCACCCTTATGATTCCACCAATGAGAGCCCTTGGTCCTGCAACCACAAATACATCAAAAGTACCATATTTCAATCACAAAATATAATTACTTAAACATATTGACATCATAAAATAAAGCATGCATTAGATATCCACACCAATACATAATTCATTATTAGTAATGATTCCATCCAAGGAGGGTTGTTACAATGATCCCTAAAAATAACTTACACTCTTTTGATCTTTAAAAACTATTAAAAAACATACCCACAAAAATCTCTCTTCCAGAACTGCTAGAAACATCACCTGCTCATAGGGAAATATTGCTAAATTTTTAAGTGAGCAAGAAGTCCCTCAAGACATATCTCCTAATGATATTACCAATATATTTATATTCAATGAGATCAATAGTGATATCCAAGATTTTCATGAGATAGACACACCCCTTGAAACCATATAAGGAGATTCAACTCTTTATATAATAGCCCAAATAGGGGATAAACATATAAAAAGAGTCCTAGTGGATAATGGATCAACCTTAATTATTTGCAATATCAAACTTCTATAAAAATTTAACTTAAACATAAAAAATTAGAACTTTTTATTAGGACATTTGATAATGAATAAAGAGAGGTCATAGGCACCATAACTCTACCTTTGAAAGTAGGTATGTGTGTCCTTAACACTCTTTTCTATGTTATATCATGTGATGTTACACACAACATGTTGCTTGGAAGAACTTGGATACATGCCATGAAATTAGTACCATCTACCTTATATAAATATCTAAAATATGATTACCAAGGAAGGATTATCCATATCCTAAGAGATCTGAAGACTTTTGCCTTATGTAGCTCTTTAGACATTCAACAAAAAGAGTTTAACCTTTTCCTTTCACTTCAACCAATATTTTCATCCAAAATAGATAAAGTGAAAGAAGTATTATAAGAACCCCTTATAAAATTAGGAGATGATCCCTAATCTTATTCCAAAGAACAAATCAACTTAATTCATCCAAATTCAGATCCCTTCATAAAACTAGTTAGCCTATTCCTCTTCCCTTGAGCTATAGGTTTACCCAATAGAAAAGGATTGAATTCCCAACTAGGTACTTGAAATTTAAACTATGGGAGGACTACCTTTGACAAACAAATACAAGGTGGTAACTTCATGCCTAGCCAATGAATGTATGCATCATGTTACATGTCACCCACATTTTCATATTAAACAAATGCTAGTCAGTATGGGTTATCAAGGGAAGGGCTTAGGTTAGTTCAAACATGGCATCAAAGAACCTTTAAAATTTAAACCTTGACCTAGAAGATGTGGGGTTGGATATATCCCCAACAAAACCATCACCTTTGTTGGAATAAGATGATGAATAACATTACACCAAATCTTTACATGGCTCCCAATGGGATGATGAAGATGAGAAGGAACTATGATCACTTCTCAATGCAACACCTTGCAAAACCCTATATTTTTCTATAACGTGTTAACAATTGTCCATCTTGAATCTATATCATATCAATAGGAAAGAAAAATCAAATAATCATGTGATCAAAATCGCACGAAGAATTTCTTAAAAAATATTCAACTAGATTTTGCCCAACTATCTTAATCAGAGAAAACAATGTTATATCCACAATAATTAAAATACTCAGGGATATTATCCACCCCTCATCACTTTAAGGATGAATCACAAGATATGATTTAATAGACAAGAGATATCAACATCAACACTAAAGAGAACCCTTGACTCCTCAAATTAGAAAATATTTCATCCCAATATGAATAAATAGAATACACAAACCTTTTTAAATAATTTAATGACATTTTTGCTTGGACATGTGATGATATGCCTAGACTTGAACCCTTTCTAGTGGAACATCATCTAGTCATACATCCTGATGCCAAACCAGTTAAGCAAAAACCAAGGAAAATGAATCCCAAGATCGCTCTTTAAGTATGAACTCCAAAAAAAATTAACTATTGGCTTCATAAAAGCTATAGATTACTTAGATTGGATCTCCAAAATTGTGCCTATTTTAAATAAATAAGGATCCATTTGGATTTGCATATACTTTAAATATATAAATAGCACATATCCCAAGGACAAGTTCCCTTTACCAAACATAGACATTATAGTAGATTTCACTAGAGGATCTAAAATATTGCCTTTAATGGAAGTATTTTTAGGATACAACCAAATAAATATTGTTATTGAAGACCAATCCAAAACAACCTTCATAACACCTTGGGTAAAATTTTTCTACCAAGCCATACCTTTTGGCCTTAAAAATGTAGGAGAAACATATAAAAAATCATGACATATATTTTTCATGACCTCATGCATAACACTATAGAAGACTACATAGACAACCTTTTGGGATGCTCCAAGAAAAGAGAAAATCATGTTTAGGACCTAAGATGCATCTTTAAAAGATTATGAGAATACAAAGTCTGGTTAAAATCCCAAAAATACATCTTTGGGGTGATGTCAAAAATTATTAGGGTTTATTATATCTGGTCATGGAATTGAAGTAAACCCTTCCAAAATAATGACAATAACAAACATGCCACAATAGACAAACTTGATAGAACTACATAGTCTCCAATGCAAATTACAAGCCATCCAAATATTCATCTCACAATTAGTAGAAAAATGTTTACCTTTTTTCAAATTACTCAAGAAAGACACAAAATTTGAATGGGACAGTGAGTTTTAAAAAGCTTTTGAAACTCTAAAAACTTACTCTTAATGCCACCTATTTTGATGTCACATGATCCAACCCAACCACTGCTACTATATATAGCTGCTACCAATCATACCTTTAGAGCCCTGTTGGCTCAATATGATGACCAATGTCAAGAAATGACTATCTACTATATAAGTAGAATATTTATGAGTTAAAAAGTCATTATACACCATTGGAAAAGATATGTCTAGTAATCATTTTCTCCTCCCTCAAATTAAGACATCACATGCTCAGCCAAAAGACCTACATCATAGCAATATTCAATCCTCTATCATACCTTATGTCAAAGACTTACTTCTCAAGAAGGAATGAAAAAGGGATCATAGCCCTAAATGAGTTTGAATTTGAATTCATTAACCAAAAATTATTAAAGGGACAAGTTATAGTTGATCAACTTGTGGCAACAACCCTAGAGTCAAAATATCCCTTAGACATATCTTTCCTAGGTGAATCAATCCTAGCAATAGAAGCTCAAAATCCTAAATCATGGATCTTATACTTTGATGGAGATCAATGTATCAAAGATGTAGGGGAAGGAATCACCTCAGTCACCCCACAACAACAACTCAAACTTCAATTTTTATGCACCAATAATATAGCAGAATACGAGGCATTTATCTTAGGTCTTTTATCCATGTTAAAACATGATATTAAGACCCTAATGGTATATGATGACTCATAATTAGTGATTAAACAAGTCAATGGTGTTTCAAACCAAAGATGACAAATTAGATCTTTGCAAAGATATTATAGATAAATTAATAGCTTTCTTTGACAAAATCACTATAGAATCTATTTCGTGATCTAGCAATTGCCATGCTTATACTATGGCTACAACAACATCCCTCATATTTTTAGAATTAGAGGATGAGGAAGCCCCCATTTTCATACAATCAATAAAAGGACCTTCAACATTGAAATCCTACCTACAACCTTTAAATATCTGCACTATTGAGTCAACTTTGCCATAAGAACCTTGGTACCAATACATATATAAATTCCTAAAAGAAGGCATATTCCTTGAAGGATTGAATCACCAAAAAATATATAGTTTAGACTAAATTCTTGCAAGTACATCGTCATTGGAGAGGTCTTGTATTGATGCTCCTTTGAAGGTATACTCCTTTTCATGCATGCATACAAAAGAATCCCAATAAATCATTAAATAATCCCATGATGGACTATGTGACAAATATTTTAGTGTACTAGCCATAGGTAGAAAACTCCTTAGGATGGGTTACTATTGGTCATCCATGGAAAAAGACACCTATAACTATGTTATGAAATGTGACAAATATCAGTGGCATGGTAACCTTGTTCATGCTCCTTCCTAAGAGTTACAAGCAATTACATCATCTTGGCCTTTATCCTCTTAGGGACTATACATTATAGGTAAAATTAACCCTCAATCATCAAATGGCCATAAATTCATTATCACCACCATCAAATATTTCACCAAATGGGTCAAGGCCATACCTCTATCTTCTATTACATGAATCCAAGTTTCCACATTCATCACCAACCAAATAATTAGTCATTACAATATCCCATCCTTCTTAATTGTAGATAATGGAACATCATAAAAAAACAAGTTACCAAAATTTATTCCAAATACAAAATAAAAAAAAAAGGTCAAAACCATACTATCCACAAGTAAATGGCCAGGTAGAACCTTCCAACAAGATATTAATCAAGATATTTAAGAAATTGGTCAACAAAAATGGATTACATTAGAAATTACAACTATACCTATCCTTCTAGGTATATTGTACTAGTATACAAACCCCTATAGGTTTGACACCTTATGCTTTAGTGTATGGATTAAAACAATTTTTCCCTTCTAACTCGAAGTCCCTAACCTAAGAGTCTTGGTACAAGACTCCTCAATTGATGATGAATATCACCTAGGGTGTCTTCAATATTTAGATATTTTCGAAGAAAAATGCATTCATGCTCTAGAACATCAAATAACCTACCATAATAGACTTTGGAATGCCTATCACAAGAAAGTACACCCAAGATCCTTTGAGGTTGGGGACTTATTCCTCAAAGAAAACCAAAAGAATACCAATGAAAAAGATGAGCTCAAAGGGAAATTTGAACCCAACTAGCTAGGACCTTTTATCATCACTGCTAAATTTAGATCTAGAGTCTACCACCTAGCCACATTAGAAGACAAAGAACATAAATAACCAATCAACATAATGCACCTTAAAAGGTATTACACCTAAAATGCTACATGACCTAGTTTCTCACATGACTGATTGCATGACTGCATAATAGTCCAAAACATTATCTTGTTTGCATGTTTTATTGGTTTTGTTAATCATAATTTAGAGTAAAGAGGATTTAGGATGAATTAAATATCAACCCTTACTCACTACATAGCCATTTGCATTGCATTCACATAGGAAAACTAATTTTGAGTGTCCTCTCAGTCCAAGAATTTGCTTGTTTTCCTCCTCTTATCATACTTTCTTCTACCATACCTTTCTTATATATCATATTTCTTCTCTTTTTATCCCTCTCTTGGGTTAAGTGATGTATGACATGATCATCTACGATCCTAATGGCCCAACCTCACTCATTTATTTTATCTCAATTTTTGGACACCCAATATTGGTAAAATAAATTACTCATGCGTTTTCTTTTCATGTACCTTCCCTTTTCTTATGTATCACAATTCTTCTCTTATTCTTCCTCTCTTGAGTTAAGTTATGTATAATGTGGTCATCCATGGCCCTTATAACCCGACCTCACCTATTTCTTCTATTCCAATTTTAGGACACCCTACATTAGCAAAATCAATTAATCTTGCTTTTCCTTTTCTTATCTATCATATTTCTTATCTTCTTCTCCCTCTCTTGGGTTAAGTGATGTATGATGTGATCATCTATGGTCCTGATGAGCCAGCCTTACCCCTTTCTTCTATTCCAATAACATCATAATGCATACTTAATACACATCACACTCTCCCACCTTATGTCAACACCACTTCAACAAATCTTCCTCTCCAATTCTCATGATTATTTAATAGGCCCATCTAGGGCACCACATTCCTCCTCTAACATACTATAATATTAGAATTCTTTGTAGGTATACAATGTATCAAAGGAGTATTTTGGTATCTTGGCTCTACCTATCAAATGGATCATGACTTCTATTCAACAGATTCATCAAATGTCACTTGTCTAGAAAACCACTTAGGTTGATAAGCCCTATTAATCTAATATCTTGTAGGTATGTGATTATTTGTAATCCTTACTAGACACTAGATTAATAGGGTCCTTCTTGCTTGGTTTACCAAATAAGTGTGCAATCAAACACAAATCATAATCTTACCAAGTTGCTTGTCTAAAAAACCATTTGTTTTGCAAGGATTTGCTAATCCAATATCTTGTAGGCTTGTAATAATTTGTAAGCCTTACTAGAAATTGGATTAGCAAAGCTCTATTTCCTACCTGTTTTATTAAACAAGCATGCAATAAAACACAAATTCTATCATCCTTGTGGTGTTAGCTTTTGATACTATATACTTAATAAAAACAACCACAAGATCTAAAATGAGTATGCTATATCAAATATAATATAATGGTAATATTATAAACATATAAAACTCATGAATTACTTCTGCAATAATTCAATAAACTGCCATTAATGAAAGCTCATAAAATAGCATTTTGATATATAATGGAGATATCAAACTCTCCATATTTTAACCATGCTCTACATTGTATCTCTACTTCTTCTCTACAATGTGTCTCTCCAAAATTATCTATCAATATTATCACACAAAGGTCGATATATAATGGGATGTGAATCTTGGCCTTCCATACTCCTAAGACTCTTCATCTTCCTATTCTATGGACTCATGTGCACATGGACTACTATGCACATTTACATTATCATATACTTTGCACATACTTGCATATTTATTATATTTCATAAATTAAATACTCACACCCTAATCTAAGACACATTCCTAATCTAAATATGTACCCAATGTGGTACATTATAATGTATTATATTCCAACACTCCCCTGTATTACATTATTTAGTTATTTAAGACTTTAGTCTTCAATATGGATCTTCATCCTAGTTCTGGAACTTGAGCTCTTCTTTTTTGCTTTCTTCATTCTACTCTCTATCTATATCTAGATCAAGTAAATAATTAGTACCTTCATAAAATACTATTCTTGTTGATAGAGATTTAACTTCATGTTCTTCTATAGGTTCTTCCAATTCTTAAATTTCTTGAATCTCTTGAGCTAAGTGTCCTTTTTGTTTTCCTTCTCTATATTGTAGTTGGGGTTGATTGTATTGATTTTAAGAATAATATGGATGCTGAAATTGTTGTTGATGTGAATTATATTTATTTTAATATTGTCTTGATTGAAAAGGCCTATTTGATTGGATTCCAAAATTTGTTTAATTCCCTTGATATTGATTTCTTTGATTGAATCTACTTTGTACTATGTCCTTTATTTTTGCATACTTGACAATATCTATTATTCCATTTAGATCTTCCCCTTGAGAATGAAGGAATGTTTCCATGTAGATTATATTTTGAGACTAAGGCATTTTTAGTCATTTCATCTTTCACTAAATTTTCTACCTCATATTCTTGTAGTATATTGACTAACTCATAAAATGATGTATATTTACTCAAAATTTGTAAATATGTGACTAGATGCTTGTAGCTTTTTGGAAGTGCTCTTAGGATTACTTGAACAATAAAATTGTCTTCTACATTTTCTCTTAAGGTTAACAATTTTCCTTTTATATCTATTACTTTTATTAGAAATAATTCTATACTTTCACCACTATTAACTTTTAGAGAATGCAATTGGGTTTGAAGATTCAGGATAGTGGCTTTATTATTTCCTTCAAATATCTTGGCTAAAATATTCCAATATTTTGTAGAAGTTGTTGTTGAACTAATGTATGGTTGTATATCATCTATAATTGCAAAAGTTATTATCATAAGTGTTTTTTCTTCATCTTCTTCATATTTTTGAATATCTCTAGAATTTGCAATAGGTTTAGTTTTTTCTCCTTTAATAATATCCCAAAGCTATTCAACTATCAACATTGACCTTACTTTGTATTTCCATGAAGTATAATTAGGTATTTTAAGAAGTTATGATTCTGAAAGAAAGAATTTATTTGTTGTCATGATGACACTTGTAGACTAACTTATATCTCCCTAGTGTTTTAATATAATATAGCTTTGATAAGATACTTAGCTTTCTAAGTTTTCCTTTGAGTTGAATCCCTTTTGTCTCCCTATTTATGAATAGAAAGCTAAAGATAATTTTGATGCAATTTTAATTTTGATAAGATTATCTATTTTCAATAACTTTAAGTTGGATTCCTTGTCTCGTTAATTTGAGCAAGAGATTAATACCAATGTAATTTTCCAGCTTTTAACAACTCTATGTTTTTTTTCTTATATTTTTTTAATTTTCAATAGTATGGTTTCTAAATTTCAAGAATCTAAGTTGGTGTTGAATTCCTTATAACTCCCTAATTAGAAATTTATAAAACAAAGGCATTTACAAATTTAATATTCCTATTTCAATGTAGAAATCCTTATTCCTCCAAGTTAAACTATTTGCAAATATTTCTATGCAATTTGAATTTCAAAATAGAATAAAGAAATTCTAAAATATTTCAAAATACTTCTTACTCCAAAGATCTTCCAAGGCATTCAATAATTCTTCTAAGGTTATAATTCATTACCTTATTTCTCCTTTTATTCAAATAACCTTAATTATAATAAATTAATTAATCTTGACCTCAATATTATGCCTTATACCTCCTTATGACCTGCTGATGGGGGACAGGAAAAATCACATGCAAACACACTCCATGCATTTCTAATCTTCTCTCTATTAAATCTGGAAAAGCACGTAAAATAATAGCCCGCAGGCACACGCAGTCACTCACGTAATTTCCAGATAATTTCTTATGCATTAATCTGAAAATCAATACATACAAACATAGCCCGCAGGCTTTACATTAACCGGCGCTCGGCTCGGTCTTCTCACTCTCTCACTCTACGCGTAATCTTACCCGATCCACCACCCCGATCCATACATCAAACTGGGTTTTTATAGAGGCCCCGACCCTCTAAAAACATTCTTCGAAAATGGGTTCACCAACCCGATTAATTACAAGGACGTGAAAACCGGGACACCAACCCGATTAAAGACCCCTCTCCGCACGGTCCCTGTCACTGCTGATTCTGTCAGATTCTCTGCGCGCCCATCCTTTTCATCTCCCACGCTTCTGGGTAATCCCCCGCTTTAACTTCAGCTTGTGCCACGTGTCATCTTTGAACGGTCCCCGAAAATGTCGTTCTTGCCATCTCTTTCTCCTCTCGCGCCTTCTTCTCTCTCCGTCACGATATTGCGACATGTCATGATATCCCGACGTTTCTGCTCCTCTGCGCTCTTTTCCATTTTTGGTCGCGATATCATGACATGTCGCGATATCACGACCAATTCTGCTGAAACCCCCTTGCTTTTGATTATGTCGCGACATCGCGACGTCGCGATATCACGATCGTTCTGCCGCTTTCTCCTCTGGATTGATATCTGTCGCGATATCACGATGTCACGATATCACGACCGTTCTGCCACCTCGCCTCAACCTTCAAAAGACGTCACGATTTCGCGACATCGCGAAATCGTGACGTCACAATTTTGCTACTACATTCACCCTCCGGTTCAACTTTTGCCTCTGCCTTTGCCTTCACTTCCTTGCCAACTCCCGCCGAGTCTTCACTCTGATGTCGTGATTTCGCGACGTCGCGAAATCGCGCTGTCGCAATTTCGCTACCATTCTGCACTTTTGCCTCTCTGTTGTTTCGTTGTCGTGATTTCGCCACGGTCACAATTTCGTGACATGTCACGAAATCGTGACCTCTCCACTGCCTTCACCTTGCCATTGCTCTGCTGTCACGATTCTCGCGACATGTCACAATTTCGTGACATGTCACGATTTCATGACATGTCGTGAAATCATGACATTTTTCCCACTACGCCTCCTCTTCTGCTTTGACGTCACGATTTTGCGACGTCACGAAATCATGAAGGCTACACTTTTTGACTTCTGCCTCTGCCTCACCGACATGTCATGATTTTGCGACGTCACGATTTTGCTGCAACTTTCTACCTCCTTGTCATGTCGTGAAATCGTGGCCCTTTCTGCTACATTTTCTCTCTCCTGTCGACTGTCGCGATTTCACGATGTAGCGAAATCATGACAGTTTCTGCCCTACTTGCTTTCTGCTTCTTTTTCTTCCTGAGTCGACTCTTCTGAAGTGGCTTTCCCGCAACTAGATGCCTCTACATCAGATGTCCCTAGATGCTCCTGCATCAGACACCCGAGGTTAGTGGAGAAGTGATCTTCACTTCTAGATGGTCTGGTTACTGCATCCTGCAACACCTCCAAACATTCTTCTGTCCCTACAGCCTGTTCCAACTCTGCCTCCTGGCCAGATAAACTTTTGTCTTCTACCGGACAGATTCTGGCACTGTTGCACTCTTCTGCAGCCTTCTTCAGCTTCAGCTTCTGATGCACTCCAACATCTTTCTTTCTCTGTCTCTCTTCCCGCATTTTATGTCGCTCCTCTTGCTCCCGTAATTTTATCCCGAGCCACTCCTCTTGCAGTGCTTTAAATTATCGCTGCAATGCCAGGAACTCTTCTAGAGCTTCTAATGCACTTCGACATCTTTCTGATCCACTAACCCTAGGTGTCTGATGCAGGAGCATCCAGGGACATCTAATGTAGAGGCATCCAGTTGCGGAAAAGCCACTTCAGAAGAGTCGGCTTAGGAAGAAAAAGAAGAAGCGAAAAGCAAGCAGGGCAGAAACTGTCATGATTTCGCTACATCGCAAAATCGTGATAGTCGATAGGAGAGAGAAAATGTAGCAGAAAGGGCCGCGATTTCGTGACATGTCACGAAATCACGACCATCATGAAATCACGACGAGGAGGCAGAAAGTTGTAGCAAAATCGTGACATCACGATTTCGTGACGTCGTGAAATCGTGACGTGTCGGCGAGGCGGAGGCAGAAGTCAGAAAGTGTAGCGAAATCGTGACGTCAAAGCAGAAGAGGAGGCACAGTGGGAAAAATGTCATGATTTCACGACATGTCACGAAATCGTGACATGTCACGAAATTATGACAGCAGAGCAATGGCAAGGTGAAGGCAGTGGAGAGGTCACGATTTCGCAACATGTCACGAAATCGCGACTGTGGCAAAATTGCGACAGCGGAACAGCGGAGAGGTAAAAGTGCAGAATGGTAGTGAAATCACGATAGCGCAATTTTGTGACGTCACGAAATCGTGACATCGGAGTGAAGACTCGACGGGAGTTGGCAAGGAAGTGAAGGCAAAGGCGGAGGCGAAAGTTGAACCGGAGGGTGAATGCAATAGCGAAATCGCGACGTCGTGATTTCGTGACGTTGTGACATCTTTTGAAGGTTGAGGCGAGGCAGCAGAACGGTCGCGATATTACGACGTCGCGATATCGCGATATCACGATAGATATCAATGCGGAGGAGAAAGCGGTAGAACGGTCGCGATATCGCGACGTCGCGATGTCGCGACATAATCAAAAGCAAGGGGCTTTCAGCAGAATTGGTCGCGATATCGCGACATGTCGCGATATCGCGACCAGAAATGGAAAAGAGCCCAGAGAAGCAGAAACATCGGGATATCATGACATGTCGCGATATCGTGATGGAGAGAGAAGAAGGCGTGGGAGGAGAAAGAGATGGCAAGAACGACATTTTCGGGGACCGTTCAAAGATGACACGTGGCACAAGCTGAAGTTAAAGCGGGGGATTACCCAGAAGCGCGGGAGATGAAAAGGATGGGCGCGTAGAGAATCTGACAAAATCAACAGTGACAGGGACCGTGCGGAGAGGGGTCTTTAATCGGGTTGGTGTCCCGATTTTCACGTCCTTGTAATTAATCGGGTTGGTGAACCCATTTTTGAAGAATGTTTTCAGAGGGTCGGGGCCTCTATAAAAACCTAGTTTGATGTATGGATCGGGGTGGTGGATCGGGTAAGATTACGTGCAGAGTGAGAGAGTGAGAAGACCGAGCTGAGCACCGGTTAATGTAAAGCCTGTGGGCTATGTTTGTATGTATTGATTTTTAGATTAATGCATAAGAAATTATCTGGAAATTGCATGAGTGACTGCGTGTGCCTACGGGCTATTATTTTACGTGCTTTTCTAGATTTAATAGAGAGAATATTAGAAATGCATGGAGTGTGTTTACGTGTGATTTTTCTCATCCCCCATCAGTGGTATCAGAGCTAGTGATCCTGAGTGTGTAATAGATCGCCAGACATGAGGCAGTTACACTAGAATCTGTGGTAGGGTTCTAAGAGAGAGAGAGATTTAAGATCCCAAAGCGTGTTAGCAGATCACCAAACGTGAAGTAGCTACATCGAAATCAGTTGAGCTTAGTGAGAAAAGATGAGAAAAATGCATCCCCGAAGAAGCCGGGACAGTAAGGAAGATATGGTGCCAGAAGAAGAGTTCCTAGCATTGTAGCGGCAATTTAAAGCCCTGCAATAGGAGTGGCTCGAGATAAAATTATGGGAGCAAGAGGAGCGACGTAAAAGGTGGGAAGAGAGACAGAGAAAGAAAGATGCCGGAGTGCATCAGAAGCTGAAGCTGAAGAAGGCTGCAGAAGAGTGCAGTAGTGCCGGAATCTGTCCAGTAGAAGATAGAAGTTTATCTGGCCAGGAGGCAGAGTTGGAACAGTCTGTAGGGACAGAAGAATGTCTGGAGGTGTTGTAGGAGGTAGCAACCAGACCATCCAGAAGTGAAGATCACTTCTCCACTAACCTCGGGTGTCTGATGCAGGAGCATCCAGGGACATCTGATGCAGAGGCATCCAGTTGCGGGAAAGCCACTTCAGAAGAGTTGGCTCAGGAAGAAAAAGAAGAAGCAGAAAGCAAGCAGGGCATAAACTGTCATGATTTTGCTACGTCGTGAAATCGCGACAGTCGATAGGAGAGAGAAAATGCAGCAAAAAGGGCCGTAATTTTGTGACATGTCATGAAATCGCGACGAGGAGGTAGAAAGTTGTAGTGAAATCGTGACCTCATGATTTTGTGACGTTGTGATTTTGTGACGTCACGAAATCACGATGTGTCGACGAGGCGGAGGCAAAAGTCAGAAAGTGTAGCGAAATCACGACGTCGCGATTTTGCGACATCACAAAATCGTGACGTCAAAGCAGAAGAGGAGGCGTAGTGGGAAAAATGTCATGATTTCGTGACATGTCATGAAATCACGACATGTCACGAAATCGTGGCATGTCACAAAATCACGATAGCAAAGCAATGGCAAGGCGAAGGCAATGGAGAGGTCACGATTTTGTGACATGTCGTGAAATCGTGACTGTGGCGAAATCACGACAGTAGAACAGCGGAGAGGCAAAAGTGTAGAATGGTAGCGAAATTGCGACAACGCAATTTCGTGATGTCACAAAATCGTGACATCGGAGTGAAGACTCGACGGGAGTTGGCAAGGAAGTGAAGGCAAAGGCGGAGGCGGAAGTTGAACCGGAGGGTGAATGCAGTAGCGAAATCGCGACGTCGCGATTTCGCAACGTCGTGAAATCATGACGTCTTTTGAAGGTTGAGGTGAGGCGGTAGAACGGTCATGATATCGCGATGTCGTGATATCGTGATAGATATCAATGCGGAGGAGAAAGCGACAGAACGGTCACGATATCACGACATCGCGATATCACGACGTCGTGATGTCGCGACATAATCAAAAGCAAGGGGCTTTCAGTAGAATTGGTCACGATATCGTGACATGTCGTGATATCGCGACCAGAAATAGAAAAGAGCACAGAGGAGCAGAAACATCGCGATATCGTGACAGAGAGAGAAGGCGTGGGAGGAGAAAGAGATGGCAAGAACGGCATTTTTGAGGACCGTTCAAAGATAACACATGGCACAAGTTGAAGTTAAAGCAGGGGATTACCCAGAAGCGTGAGAGACGAAAAGGATGGGCACGCAAAGAATCTGATAGAATTAGCAGTGACAGGGACCGTGCGGAGAGGGGTCTTTAATCGGGTTGGTGTCCCGGTTTTCACATCCTTGTAATTAATCGAGTTGGTGAACCCATTTTCGAAGAATGTTTTTAGAGGGTCGGGGCCTCTATAAAAACCCAGTTTGATGTATGGATCGGGGTGGTGGATCTGGTAAGATTACGCATAGAGTGAGAGAGTGAGAAGACCGAGCTGAGTGCCGGTTAATGTAAAGCCTACGGGCTATGTTTGTATGTATTGATTTTCAGATTAATGCATAAGAAATTATCTGGAAATTGCGTGAGTGACTGCGTGTGCCTGCGGGCTATTATTTTACGTGCTTTTCCAGATTTAATAGAGAGAAAATTAGAAATGCGTGGAGTGTGTTTGCGTGTGATTTTTCCCGTCCCCCATAACCTGCCAAACTTCGAATTGCTTCTTGATACTCTACAATTTGAGCTCTAAAAATGATTTTCCTTTTTTGCAACATATTTAATGCTCTTTTTGTATGACACTCACTAAATTTGGTATTCAAGAGTTTGAATATTTATTATGTTCTCCCTATTTGCTTCTCTTCTTGCAATGCTTATGCAATACTCTCACACGCTTCATGAAAATATCTTAATTGACACTCTGACCCATGCCTTTATTGCATATATGAAGATGTTTCAATCTACTAATGTGGTGGTTAGAACTCCTCTTTCCATAAGGACACTTGGCATTCACCATTTCAACTTCAAAAATTGGTGCTTCTTCCTATTGAGTGTTACAATATTCTTGCCACAAATTTTCTCTTGCAAAACCACTCTAATAATGGCTCTTCTTCCAAGGCTTGTAAGATAATGCAATTTTTTATTACTCCAAACCTTAAGCTAATATTCCAATGCTTTCTCTTCATATTATCTTACTCTTCATCGTTGTATAAAATTGGATCGTTCAGTATCCTCTTCATATTTGCACTTGTGTCTTCTTTTTAATGCTATCCTAAACATTAAGTTACCAAGTGGCACTTCCAAGATGTTTCACCTTCCTCAAAAAATGGTTGGTGTTCTAGATTTTATATGCCAAATAGCACAAAGGATATTTCACACTTCAATAGGTGTTTCTAATATACTCCAACTAATTGTTCTCCTTGTAATGCTTGGAAAGAGTTTTATGTACCTTTGGTTTGTGTTGCTTGAAGATGCTTATCTCCCTGAGCATTGTAAATTATATGTGGCTTTCTTCCAATCGTAAAACAAGTGTTCTCCTTGTGGTAGTTAGTTTTTCCAATGCTTGGCCTCCTCTTGATGTTTGGCTTTCTAGCATCCACTCAATGCCCTTTCAGTTACCTCTTCTCCAAATATGTTGGTGGATCTTCCAACAATCTCTCCTCCTACAATGGTTCTTTGGTGGCTAGCTTCTTTGCAATTTTGTGTCTCTTCCTCCTACGTTTGGTGGCTAGTTTGACTACCTTCCTTATTGCTTTGTTTTAGTAGATTTCAACTTGAATTTGGTATGGTTTGTCTTCTTCATAACTCAGCTTGAATTCTTGCTGCTTAAACTCCTTTTTGTTTACTCATTTTTCTGAATTATTTCTCTAAAATTTTGCAGGTTTTGATAATTCTTTTTATGCCTTCAAAGAATTACTTTGCTTCCTTTCAAAACCATATATTTAGCGTAATATTTGAGTGCACCTTAATGCATTTTTTGCTCCTTAGCTTGCTATTTTTTATTTGAAGCAATATTTGCTTCTTTAAAATAGGATACAAATCCTCCTTTTTTTATTTCAGACTTAAAATAAACCATCTCCTTTATGCTATATTAACTCACTAAATTGCAAACTTCTAAAACTCCTTTAACTAGGAGACAATAAATTTAAAGTTCATTTTTTATTTGAACTCTCTAAAATATGGTGCCAATTAAACTCAAATTAAATCAAAATTTTCATAAAAAAATGAAATACTCTTTTATGCACCAAATTTCAAACCTCTTTGGTTGTCTTTTGAAGCTTGTCTCCTCTCCTTTCTTGCTACTTGAACTTGTTGTCCTATATCTTCAAATTTGCAGCTTTACCTTCTTTTATCTTGCTGCCTTAACTTCTAAAATTTGCAGCACCTTTATTTGACCAAATGATGTCCAATGCTTCTCCCAAATCTGCCCCAAAATTATCCAAAATGCAGCTCTCTTTTCTCCTTCTAATGCTGCCCAATTTTACAGCCCAAATATTCTTAAATTTTTGCTCCAAAGTTTTGATACTCCTATATGTTTCTGTACAAAAATAGCCTTAAATTCCTCTAAATTTCTGCCTTCTTTTTATGTCAAGCCTTCTTTCAATTTTTTGTTCAAGGGCACTTTAATATCCACCCATTTCTTCTTCAATTTGTAGTTGTATGTCACCTTCAACTTGTTGTCCTGTGACTACTCAACTTTTGCTACAAAAATCAGCAATCTTCTTTTCCGTAAATTAGCCTTTAAATACTTTATGGCTATCTTCAAAACTTTCAGATATGTGGCCTCTTCTATATTCTTTCTCCTACTTATATATTATTGAATTATATCTTCAAATCTGACATATTTCTCTAGTCTCTTCCTCAAGAATTTGAATGTCTTGAGATCTTTAAAAACCTTCCAAATTTTGGTAAAATTCTTGCCAAATCCTTCATCCTTTTGGGATTGTTGTCTAATGGCGATAATTGTCCCAAATTCCTCTTTTTAGGAGCTTCTCATTCTTGTAATATTCTCCAATGGCCACTTCTTCAAATTATCAATGGGACTTCTCTAGCATTCTTCTTCTTTCTTCTTCCAAGTTTGCTTGAGACCTCTTCTTAGATATTTAAATTTTGCAACTCTTCTATTTGACATTTTCTTAGTCCTCTTCTATCTTCTTCCTCAAATATACTATATTCTTTCTAAAATATACAATAGTGATTTCATCTCTTGGGTCTCCTCCTCAATCTAAAATAGAGTTGATTTCTTCTATCTTCAATTTGGAGTCTTCAATCTTAAAGCTTCTATGGGGACCTCCTTGTTGGATCTCCTCAATATTCAATATTTTATGGGGAACTCCTTCTTGGGTCTCCTAAATATTTAATCTTCAATTGGATTTTTTCCTTGGACCTCCTTAATCTTCAATGTCTATGCTATTGCTGCAACTCAAAAACCAATCCCTGCACGAGGAAAGCACATATACTTTTAAGAAATCAAAGATGAAATTCTTCTCTATCCATTGTAAGAATCTTCTCAAATTTTGAGAACTAATGTTCTGCATCAAAAACTTAGACAACAATAAGCAAACACATGCAAATCTCCAGATATCTAAAAAATCAATATACTTCACTAGTTATCCTTCAATATAGTGGTAAGCAAACTTTGTAAAGTCCTAGTATTCACAAGTTTTCTTGCAACCCTTTGGAAATAATCTAGCCAAAAATACCTTAAAAATTTCTAAAAATGAAATCTCCCTATCTCCTCTCAGTATCTCTTGTGGCTCTCCCTATCTCCTATCAATCTCCCTTGTGGTTTTGATGCCACTATTAGCTTTTGATACTAAATACTTAATGAAAAACAACAACACAATCTAAAATGAGTATGCTATATTAAATATAAGATAATGGAAATATTCTGCACATATATAAAGCATGAATAAATTTTGCAATAACTCAATAAACTACCATTAATGAAAGCTCATGAAAATAGCATTTTGATATATAATGGAGATCTCAAACTCTCTATATTTCATACACGTTCTACATTCTATCTCTACTTATTATCTACAATGTGTCTCTCCAAAATTATCTATCAATATGCTCTCACAAAGGATAATATATAATGGGATGTGACTCTTGGTCTTCCATAATCCTATGACTCTTCATCTTCCTATTATATGGACTCAAGTACACATGGACTACTATACACATTTACATTATCAAATACTTTGCACATACTTTAGCATTTATTACATTGCATAAAGTAAATACTCACACCCTAATCTAAGACACACTCCTAATCTAAATATGTACCCAAGGTGGTACATTGGCATGTACCAAATAATGTAATATATTCCAATATGTGGCAATAAAAATATGGCTTCAAGTGTCCATTAATACAAGTAGATATTATCTATATATTTGTGAAATTTATCATATGCTAGTTAATGGATGGAGAAATTCCTCCATAATTTTGATACAATAGGAAACATTCATACCATAATCTTCCTAATTTTCCTTATATATCGATGATATCCTCAGCTATTCACATCTTATGTCTCACATTTATACAATTTTTGTATTCATGTTATAAAAGGTACAAGCATGATCGATGATGACTATTGATATACTAGGTAACTCAAGATATCATCATCATTCCCATATTATCATTGGTCTACAATATTTTAATCCATCCTATATATTTCCAGGTGGAATTGAGTTCCTCATTTCAATATTTTACACACACACACACACACACACACACACACATATATATATATATATATATATATATATATATATACATATACACATGTATATGTATATATATATACATATACACATGTATATGTATATATATATACATATACACATGTATATGTATATATATATACATATACACATGTATATGTATATATATATACATATACACATGTATATGTATATATATATATATATACATATACATACAAATATATATATATATATTTGTATGTACACTAGACGATGAAATAGAGATGACAAATCTACTTGAGAGTCCATAAACAAATACTTCTAATTTATTTTTTTGACCATCACCTTGCTCATTCATGGACTAATAGGTAAATATTGGTATGATGTATATATATATATTTGTATGTACACTAGACGATGAAATAGAGATGACAAATCTACTTGAGAGTCCATAAACAAATACTTCTAATTTATTTTTTTGACCATCACCTTGCTCATTCATGGACTAATAGGTAAATATTGGTATGATGTGATCCACACCTTGCATGTCTACAATAACATGTAAGTATGCTAGATAGCAAATCATGTTGTATCAATATTCTTTTTCGATATATTAACTGATGAGAATAACAATCAACCTTCATCATAAAATATCCTCACTAATTTGTAGATCTTGAGGAAACATTGAGACTTAAGGATTAGCACTGTGTATACCCATATAATGATTTATGAGTTTTCCAAGAAGTAGATCATAAAATTTCTATGCTTTCTAATAGTCTATAAACTAGCTTGAGGATATTTTCCTTGTATTTACAATAAAATTTTAGGCTATGTGCCATGCTAGCATATGAACCTTTAATAAAAGATGATTTTTTTTGCCCATTTTCTATGCATATACAATGTTTTGTACATACAATAGGAAAAGGTGAAGTATTTCACCTTTCCTAAAATGTCCATACAATAGCATTGTGTCCAACCTACACATTTGTTGTGATACATTTCTCACAAAATCTTATATATTTTCATCAGAGAGTTAAATGTTAATATCTTATTGCAAAACATCCTAATCTCTTCCATATCAAAAGGGTAATCGAATCCTTGGGATTCATTTATCATAGATTTGTAAATATTTGCATATGTTAGGTAACAATCCTCAGGTTTCAAACCTCCTATTGATATATTGAGAGATCTAGGATTCCACCATCATCTTTTAACTAAGAAAATCCTCTAAAAGAAGTTCTACCTATCTTCACACATCAATGATAGCTCTAGGTCTTAGGTCCATCTCTCATGTATCTATAAATATTTGCATATGCATTAGTTTAGGGACCTATAGAACCAAATTTTATCTATGATACATCAAAATATCTAGGACATGATAAAATAACCTTAAATCTCTCATTTTGTGATGAAGTTTAGCCCACTATGACCTTCAAGCAAATTGTCTTATCATTTTTACTCAAATTGTATATTCATAATTATGTTGTGTGTATGATTGTTAAGGGATATGATTCTCTAAGTCACTATCATTGGAAAATTTAGTAGTACTCTTCTCACACAAGTCTTAACTTTCTTCACACGTACAATATGGTGATAGGTCTTAAGTCAAATTCCTCATGTGTCTATAAATATTTGCATAATTGTTAGGTAATGAACTTATATACTTGTATTACCCTCTCTAATAAGTCAAGAGATCTAAGACACAATTACCATATAATTTTTCATCAACATACTTCTCATTGATATTCTCACCTCATCTAAGTTTTACCTACTTTCAACATTTCAAATCAAGATATTTTCCATATAAATTTTTAAGGTAACCTATTCACTCCTATTTCACATACCCATACACTTATATTTCATGCTTGGGGGTATCCATTAGGATAATAATACATAATAATTTCTCTCTTACACATTTTCTCAATAAAATCCTTTAGGTATGCTACTTAAAACATGCATTTGCTTAGTAAAATTCTTTGGGTATGCCACTAACAATATACATTTGCCTAGTAAAATCCTTTGGGTATGCCACTTAAATATTGAATTTTCTTGGTAAAATCCCTTGGGTATACCACTAAAAGTATGTATTTTCTTAGAAAAATCCTTTTGGTATTCCACTCAAAGCATGCATTTTCTCAGTAAAATCCTTTGAGTACACCACTCAAAGCATACATTTGGTTAGTAAAATCCATTGGGTATGCCACTAAAAGCATGCATTTGCTCAGTATAATCCTTTGGGTATACTACTTAAAGCATGCGTTTGCTTGGTAAAATTCTTTAGGTATGCCACTCAAAGCATACATTTGCTCAATAAATCCTTTAGGTACACCACTCAAAGCATGTATTTACTCAATAAAATTCTTTAGGTATGCCACTCAAAGCATGCATTTTCTTAGTAAAATCCTTTGGGTATGCCACTCAAAGCATGCATTTGCTTAGTAAAATTCTTTGGGTATACCACTCAAAGCATGCATTACTAACAATCACTAACAACTAATTTTACTAACAACAATGCATATATCTTGTACATATTACAGGTACCTCATCATGCTCTAAGTGCTTCTCTTTTATGTGACATCCTAGGCCACTATTTAAGCATGATGAGATTCTAATTCCATTTCCACTAGCACTTATCAATTAGCATGGCTCTTAGCCCACTACTTGGAAATGGAATCATCACATATTTTAAGCACAAGTCCACTAGTATTTTTGGACTCAAAGGATAATACTGAAGACTTTGCTTAAAGATGTACGTTTACCCCACAAGTGTTATCTAGGATCAAGGGATGATACTTGAATTGGATCACATTGAGCACTTGCCTTTTATTAGGTCTAGAGACCACCACTCATGCAAACAAACACATCTAAGTGCTTATCTATTATCAGACTCTTAGGTCACCAGTCAACAAAATACTTCTTATAATTTAGCATTTATCCATTATCTGGTCTTTTATACCACCACTAAAATGAAATCATACTTCCTTCAAATACCTCCTATCTATATCATAAAATAAAATTATCACATCAAATTATTCTTTCACACAAAATCAACAATATCACATCATCAACAAACAATTCTCAAACTGGATGACATAAAAAGACAAAAGTATAGCATAATATCATAATTGCATATAATACCTTAAAATCATACATGCCTATGAGATAGGTGTACCATAATAGCAAAACTGATACACTCAATCCCCATCCTATAGGAGGATGTACTACATGATAAAAATTGGTACACTCACTTTTAGAAGCATAGCTCTAACAACTAGATCCCACATCACCACCTCTAGGTGTTGGTGGAGGAGGTGAAGGTCTAAAGCCTATTGATCCCTATGGATAGTGACTCATATATGGAGTCCTTTATCATGCCCATGGTGGTGATAATCACTACTCCAGAGGTACAACTAAATGATAAAGCTATCGATATATAACCTGAGTCATCTCCCTCTCTTCCTCCACTTGATACATTCATTACTCTTCTCTTTCCCTATTAAAATTAGCTTGCACCTTATCTCTACCTTCTATGTATTCATATCCCTCTCCATACACTCAAATCATCACTCTAGTGTACCAACCACCATGGCCATCATGCTTGCATCTACCCCTTGGCCTATCTTAGAGATTGCCTCATATCTCTCTTGGGTAATGTGATCCAGATTAACCTGCATCTTGGCCAAATCCCTATTGCAAGCCACTATATCCTATGCCATTTTAGCTATATCCTCTTGAGCTCTATCCATATCCTCATCTTGTGTAGCCTCCACTATTTCCAACCACTCTCTAACCTTGTGAAAGCTCCCAGTTAAAGCCTTTAGCTCTACTTGAGTAGTCTTCATAGTTGATTTGCTAGTACTAGCTCCACTAAATACCCTTGGAACCACATGAACCATGGAAAATGGAGGTATCTAATGGGGCATACCCTACCCTAATCACCATGGCCATCTCCTCTATTTACTTTCCTTGCAACCCTCCTGATGCAGGAGCATCCGGCAGCACCAGCAGCAGAAGCAGCAAAGTCCGAGAAAAATTGTGCTGAAGAGTCGGGAGAAGAAGAAGCAGGAAGCAAGGAGGAAGTGCAGCAGAAGGGGCCGCGATTTCATGACGTGTCACGAAATCGCGACCCTCAATTTCGTGACATGTCACGAAATCACGACAGTTTTCCAGAGAGGGACAAAGGCGCAGAAGGGGGCGCGATTTCGTGACATGTCACGAAATCGCGACTCGCGATTTTGCAACATGTCGCGAAATCGTGACAGGTTGCAGAGCAGAGGAGAGAACGAGAAAACGGTCGCGATATCGCGACGTCGCGAAATCGCGACGCAAATTGGAAAAGCGGGTGTGGAGGAAAAATGGTCGCGATATCGCGACCAAAATGGGAAGCAGGTGCAGGAAGCAAAATGGTCACGATATCGCGACATGTCGCGATATCACGACCAAAATGGGAAGCAGGCACAAGGAGCCAGAAACGTCGCGATATCGCGATATTGTGATGGAGAGAGAAAATGGCGCGAGAGAAAGAGGAAAAGATGGCGGGAACGATGTTTTCGGGGACTGTTCAAAATGGACACGTGGACTGCCACGTGTATCCTCGAAGTTGTAAAGAGCACGTGCCTTGAATATTGTGCATTAAGGAGAGGGCAAGTCAAATTTAAACACGTGATTAGCTACGTGTTTAAATTAAAAAGTGGAGAGCACGTATTCGGGTTGTTGAGAACGACCGCGTGCATTAAAAATAGCTGTTTCAGAGCATGGTCGGTATGGAGGAGACGGCAGTACAGAGTACGACGGTGGTTGCAGGTCGAGGGAGACCACAAATGCAAACCACAGTGTAGATCGGGCAGAGATTGCCATTAATGCCAAAAATTTTGTATTCCCGGGGGGTGAAAAGGAAGATTTGATTTTTGTTTTAAGTGGGGGGCATTAATTGCGTGAGAGGGTCGGGGGCCTCTATAAAAACCCATTTTTATTGTTTGATCGGGACGGTGGACCGGAGAATACCCTTAGGAGATTAGGAGTGAAGAAGCGGAGAACCGAGACGAGGGCCGGGGATTGTAAAGCCTGCGGGCTGTTGAATGTTTGCTTGTAAATTTTTAGTTTTTAATCAAAAAGCAGGGTTTGTGCGGAAGGGTGTTTTCCCGTGCCCCATCAGTGGTATCAGAGCCGTAGTTCCTGAGTGTGCAGCAGATCCGCCGAAGGTGAGGCAGTTGCACCAGGACCTGCGGGAGGGTTTGAGAGAGAGTTGAGATTCCCGGGCGTATTAGCAGACCGCCGGACGTGAGGCAGCTACACCGGGATCAGTTTACGTTTGTGAGAAAAGCAAGCAAGAAGAATGCATTCTCGAAGGATACGGGACAAGGAGGAAGATGTGGTTATGGAAGAAGAATACATGGCTTTGCAATGGCAATTAAAGGCCTTGCAAAAGGAATGGTCCGTAATGAAATTACGGGAGAAAGAAGAACGGCAGAAAAGGCGAGAAGAGAGACGGAGAAAGAAAGAAGAAAAGATAAAGGAGGTTGTAGAGGAGTATAGCAGTACCGGGACCTGCCCGGAAGAAAGCATAGATTTTTCTATGCAAGAAGAGGAAATACCGCAGGCTGCAGCAGAAGTTTACAACAGTGGAGAAATCTGTCCAGTTGAAGACAGAAGTACGGGCCCGGAGCCGAGGTCGAAGCAGTTTGCAGAGATAGAGATGAGTCTGAAAGTGTTGCGGGAGGCGACAACCGGACCCAGCAGAAGTGAAGATCACTTCTTCACTTACCCCGGGTGTCTGATGCAGGAGCATCCGGCAGCACCAACAGCAGAAGCAGCAAAGTCTAGGAAAAATCGTGCTGAAGAGTCGGGAGAAGAAGAAGTAGGAAGCAAGGAGGAAGTGCAGCAGAAGGGGCCGCGATTTTGCGACGTGTCGTGAAATCGGACCCACGATTTCGTGACATGTCGTGAAATCGTGACAATTTTTTAGAGAGGGACAAAGGCGCAGAAGGGGGCACAATTTCGCGACATGTCACGAAATCATGACTCGTGATTTTGCAACATGTCACGAAATCGCGACAGGTTGCAGAGCAGAGGAGAGAACGAGAAAACGGTCGCGATATCGCGACGTCACGAAATCACGACGCAAATTGGAAAAGCGGGTGCGGAGGAAAAATGGTCGCGATATCGCGATATGTCATGATATCATGACCAAAATGGGAAGCAGGTGCAGGAAGAAAAATGGTCGCGATATCGCGACATGTCGCGATATCGCGACCAAAATGGGAAGCAGGCACAAGGAGCCAGAAACGTCGCGATATCGCGACATGTCGCGATATCGCGACGGAGAGAGAAAATGGCACGGGAGAAAGAGGAAAAGATGGCGGGAACGGTGTTTTCGGGGACTATTCGAAATGGACACGTGGACTGCCACGTGTATCCTCGAAGTTGTAAAGGGCACGTGCCTTGAAGATTGCGCATTAAGGAGAGGGCAAGCCGAATTTAAACACGTGATTAGCTACGTGTTTAAATTAAAAAGTGGAGAGCACGTATTCGGGTTGTTGAGAACGGCCGCGTGCATTAAAAAAAAAAATAGCTGTTTCAGAGCATGGCCGGTATGGAGGAGACGGCAGTACAGAGTACGACGGTGGTTGCAGGTCGAGGGAGACCACAAATGCAAACTGCAGTGTAGATCGGGCAGAGATTGCCATTAATGCCGGAAATTTTGTATTCCCGGGGGGTGAAAAGGAAGATTTGATTTTTGTTTTAGGTGGGGGGCATTAATTGCGTGAGAGGGTCGGGGGCCTCTATAAAAACCCATTTTTATTGTTTGATCGGGACGGTGGACCAGAGAATACCCTTAGGAGATTAGGAGTGAAGAAGCGGAGAACCGAGCCGAGGGCCGAGGATTGTAAAGCCTACGGGCTGTTGAATGTTTGCTTGTAAATTTTTAGTTTTTAATGAAAAAGCAGGGTTTGTGCGGAAGGGTGTTTTCCCGTGCCCCATCAGTGGTAATTTTCGGGGGGTGAAAATGAAGATTTGATTTTTGTTTTAGGTGGGGGGCATTAATTGCGTGAGAGGGTCAGGGGCCTCTATAAAAACCCATTTTTATTGTTTGATCGGGACGGTGGACCGGAGAATACCCTTAGGAGCTTAGGATTGAAGAAGCGGAGAACCGAGCCGAGGGCCGGGAATTGTAAAGCCTGCGGGCTGTTGAATGTTTGCTTGTAAATTTTCAATTTTTAATGAAAAAGCAGGGTTTGTGCGGAAGGGTGTTTTCCCGTGCCCCATCACGTCCTCTCTAAAAAATACCCCATAAACATTGTTGTATACCCTTAAGAATCTTGGCCATCTCCTCCACCATCACATATCATTCTCTTAAAGGCTATATTGATGTCAAATGAGATGGAATAAATATGATATACCACTGCATGTATCCCTATGTGCCCTTGGGATCATTTGCAATCAGATTTGATATCTCAAAATCATCTATATGTACCTTAATATGAGAGTAGAGGTCAGTAGACTTGAATCATAACTCTCAAGCAATCTATTGTATAAACACCTCTCCCAACTTAGATATCCCTTGAACTCCCTCAAATTGTTATAGAACTTTATCATATCGATACAAATCAAAGAACCATCCTCTATCATCCTACCATCAAATACTTCTCACCTGATCCAACTTCTTATCATTCACCCATCTATATTGGCCCCTCCATGGATGCCATTAAATTTTTGTAGCATGAAATTCATCAATAGTCTACCTAGCTTGTGCTAATGTACATCATCTAGTCCTAACACTACCTACCCATAGATACACTACTAGCCTATCTACCCTAGGTCTCGTACCCTCTATCATAGGCTTCCTAATCATTGTATGATCCCAAGCCCACACTGATGCAGGAGCATCCGACGACAGCAAATCTATCTTGCATCCTCAGAAATTCTCTAAGTTTTCTAAACACTTTGAATGTTGATTTATTTCTATATTTTCTCAAGATAGAAAAGCAAGTGGGAGGTCTAAGTTTTGAAAAGCATGTTGTTGAGAGGGGAGTCACGAAATCGCGACTCCTAAGGCTGCGGCCAGAAGAAGGCGGGTTTTGTCGCGATACCGCGACGTCGCGATATCGCGACGTCGTGATATCGCGACTTGCGAAGGTAAGTCAGTGGCAAAGGCGAGTGGTGTCGCGATATTGCGACGTCACGATATCGTGACGTCGCGATATCGCGGCATCATTTCAAAGACGATGGCATGGGAATGTTGCGTCGTGATGTCGCGATGTTGCGACGTCGCGATATCGCGACGTTATTTTGTAATCTGTGGCAAGGTTGTGTTGTGTCGCGATATCACGACAATTTTTAAAATCGAAAGCAAGGCGGCAGTTGGGTCGCGATATCGCGACATGTCGCGATATCATGGCCAGTTAGAGGCCGACACGTGGCTTGGGGTTCGAGGCATCAGAATGTTGAAGAATGCAGTCAAGACCAAAGAGGTTGGGTCGACGGCCGGGCAAGGTCAATTTAGACATGTGGACTTCCACGTGTGTCCTGGAAGTTGTAGAGGGCACGTGCATCAAATATATAGCGAAATGGTGAAGGCGTGGCCAGATTTGAAGGCGATCGGCTACGTGTCTAGAGACAAGACTAGGGAGGTGTCAACCACGCATTTTTTTTTTTATTATCCCTTTCGGCAACGCAACAGTTGTAGGTGGTGACTTTATGAAGAAAATAGCAGTACAGGGTACAGTCTGATCGAAGTGATGGGTGCAGAGGAGGAAGATCATTAATGCAAACTCAGGGATAGATCGGGCAGATATTGCCATTAATGTCAAAATTTTGAAAACCCGGGAAGGAGGGAAATTTGAAATCAAAATCTTGTTTGGTGGGAGCTTTGATGGCTGGGAGGACCGGGACCTCGTTAAAACCCGGGAATTTTTGTATTAGCGGGGGTGGTGGACCGGAGAGGGAGAATTACCAGAGCATCTCTGGTCTTTGTAAGCCTGCGGGCATCTTGCTATTGTGGAATGTAAATATTTTCCCAAAGCTTTTTAATGAAAAAAAAAAAAATTGGAATTTGTAAGGGGTGGTAAATCCGGTCCCCGTCAGTGGTATCAGAGCGGGAGTTCCTGAGCATACAGCAGACCACCGAAGGAGAGGCAGTTGTACCAGGATGTGTGGGAGGATTTGAGCTCGAGTGAAGATGCCTCCGAGAAGAAACCCGGTGGGTGGAAGAGGTATGGCAACGGAAGATTTCTGGGCTTTGCAGCGGTAAGTCCAGGCCCTGCAGGAAGAACTACGCAGAGGACGTGAGCCGAGAAGGGATGCAGACAGTGAGGATGAGGTGGAAGAAGAGAATGAGTTTGAAGAAGAGGAAGAAGATGTAGATCCGGCATAGGCCAGATTGTACAAGGCCATATCCCAAATCGGGAAGAGGCCGAAGTTAGAAGTTCCTACGTATTCCGAGAACTTGAACCCAGAGGAGTTGATAGACTGGGTGAATGATTTAGAAGAATATTTTGAATATGAAGAGGTTGAAGACCCTAACCGGGTCAGATTTTCTAAGACCCGACTGAAGGGTCATGCTAGCATATGGTGGAATGGGGTACAGTTGGAGAGGAACCAAAGAGGAAAAGAACGGATTACTAGGTGGGACAGAATGGTGGAGAAATTAAAAAGACAGCTCATCCCTATTGACTATGAGCTGGATCTGTTACGTAAAATGCAAAGCTTGAGGCAGATGAACAGAACAATTCAAGAATACATGGAGGAATTCTATAAAATCTCCATCAGAACAAGGCATTTGGAAGCAAGCAAGGAAAAAGTGGCCTGTTACATTAATGGGTTGAGACCGAGTGTGTAGGAGGAGTTGAGCTTGGTTCGGGTAAGCACCATCGAAGATGCTTACCAATTTTCTTTAAAGGTTGAAGAAAAGTTGAACAGAAGGTTTGACAGCAAGCAAAAAGTGAAAGGACCGGGAGGAAAGAACGGTGGAAAGAAAGAAGGAAAGGAAGAGAAGAAGGAAGAGGAGAGCAGCAGCCGGGATCAGAAGGGAGAGGAAGACCCAACACCGCAAGTTCAGAATGATAACTACCCGAGAGGAAGAGGTAGGTCTGGATGTAGAAATGAAATGGGAGTGTTCCGAGGAACATGTTTCCACTACGGAGAAGAAGGACACCGGGCATTTGAGTGCCCACAACACCGAGAAAAGACAAACAAGAGGCCAGTGGGTCCTGCCAGAGCAGTTGTGGCAGTTGAGGATGTTGACTCAGAACATTCTGAAGAAGCTGAAAAGAGGGAAGCCATGATTGTGATAAGGACCATGGTGGTGGATGAAGACCAGTCTAAGCAAAGGAGAAGCCTGTTCCGCACCCGATGCAAAAGTGCGAGAAAATTTTGTAATGTCATTATTGACAATGGGAGTACAGACAACTTGGTTTTCGAGGTGATGGTTTCTAAGTTGCAGCTGGAGATAAGGAGGCACCCGCACCCGTACCATATTGCGTGGTTACGGAAGGACCACCGAGCTTGGGTCCGGGAATAGTGTTTAGTCACGTTCCAGATTGGGAGATACCAGGATGAAGTCCTATGTGATGTATTCCCTATGGATGCATGCCATTTGCTGTTGGGCAGGCCATGGTAGTTTGATCGAAGTGCATTGCATGATGGCCATGCAAATACTTATTCCTTGGTGAAAGATGGAATGCGGCACAAGTTGAAGCCATTGCAGACCGAAGATGAGAAGGTGTGCAGTAATGCCAGAATTTGTCTGGTAGAGGGCAAAAAATTTTCTTGCCAAGACACGAAAGTTGAACAAGTTATAGAGGCAGGTGAATGTTGGGAAGGGTTGCCGAAGGCAGTGACCAGACAGCATCGAAGTGAAGATCACTTCTCTATTTACCCCGGGTGTCTGATGCAGGAGCATCCGGCGGCAGCAAATCTATCTTGCATCCTCAAAAATTCTCTAAGTTTTCTAAACACTTTGAATGTTGATTTATTTCTCTCTTTTCTCAAGATAGAAAAGCAAGTGGGAGGTCTAAGTTTTGAAAAGCATGTTGTTGAGAGGGGAGTCACAAAATCGCGACTCCTAAGGCTGCGGCCAGAAGAAGGCAGGTTTTGTCACGATATTGCAACGTCGCGATATCGCGACGTCGTGATATCGCGACTTGCGAAGGTAAGTCAGTGGCAAAGGTGAGTGGTGTCGCGATATCACGACGTCGTGATATCACGGCATCATTTCAAAGACGGTGGCATGGGAATGTTGCGTCGTGATATCGCGACATCGCGATGTCGCGACGTCGCGATATCGCGGCGTTGTTTTGTAATCTGTGGCAAGGTTGTGTTGTATCGCAATATCGCGACGTCACGATATCGTGACAATTTTTAAAATCAAAAGCAAGGCGGCAGTTGGGTCGCGATATCGTGACATGTCGCGATATCGTGGCATGTTGCGATATCGCGGCCAGTTAGAGGCCGACACGTGGCTTGGGGTTCGAGGCATCAGAATGTTGAAGAATGCAGTCAAGACCAAAGAGGTTGGGTCGACGGCCGGGCAAGGTCAATTTAGACACGTGGACTTCCACGTGTGTCCTGGAAGTTGTAGAGGGCACGTGCATCAAATATATAGCGAAATGGTGAAGGCGTGGCCAGATTTGAAGGCGGTCGGCTACGTGTCCAGAGACAAGACGAGGGAGGTGTCAACCACGCATTTTTTTTTATTATCCCTTTCGGCAACGCAACAGTTGTAGGTGGTGACTTTATGAAGAAAATAGCGGTACAGGGTACAGTCTGACCGAAGCGATGGGTGCAGAGGAGGAAGATCATTAATGCAAACTCAGGGATAGATCGGGCAGAGATTGCCATTAATGTCAAAATTTTGAAAACCCGGGAAGGAGGGAAATTTGAAATCAAAATCTTGTTTGGTGGGAGCTTTGATGGCTGGGAGGACCGGGACCTCGTTAAAACCCAAGAATTTTTGTATTAGCGAGGGTGGTGGACCGGAGAGGGAGAATTACCAGAGCATCTCTGGTCTTTGTAAGCCTGCGGGCATCTTGCTATTGTGGAATGTAAATATTTTCCCGAAGCTTTTTAATGAAAAAAAAAAATTTGGAATTTGTAAGGGGTGGTAAATCCGGTCCCCGTCACACACCTAAAGAAGAGTGCAACATACTAGACTCTTACCACTCTGATATACCACCCGATATAATGCCCAATATAGCCTAGACAAAATAGCCAAAACCCATGCATATATAGTCCTATAATCCCATAGGCTAACTATCACCACTATTTATCCCTAAATCATAGCCTACCTACTAGTATTCACCATCAAAATCCTAGACACGATGGAGCACAATAGCATCATGAGATGATCTATTTTTCCTTTATCATATGCTTCATTAATGTGTATTCCTATAGTCATCCCTATGAACCTCTCTTGTCCTATCAAAAGATCCTTCCTAATATTCTCATTATTCCTAAGCTATAGTGGGACTTGTCGAATAGTAATCCAAAGAATATTCCAAACATCCTCTAGAGTCATTGTCATCTCCCCTCTAGGCAACTTGAAAATGTTGGTTGAAGGATACCACCTCTCTGCCAATGCTATCAAGAGTGGTTGACCAAACTCTAACTTTATAATTTATACCACATGGTCCAACCCACTGGCCACCAATATTACATAATCATGATCATTGATACATATCACCATAATGCTATATATAACCTTTGGCCATTTATCTTGGCTCACCAACACCTATATCCCCTACCAAAAACACAAGTCCAAATCTCATCAACATCATTTTTGGTCATTTTTGCCCCTTTAGAAAAATCACCACAAATTGTAAAAATTCCATTGGTGAATTTTTCACAAGTATCAAATTCACCCTATCACTAAAAACATGAAAAAAATATACCCAAATTATAATAATTAACCTCAATTTATTGTCTTACTTGTAAAACCTTCTCTAACATCGATACTATCCCTCAAACCAAGTCCGCACGATGAGCAAGCCTCCCATTATTAGCCATCAAATTTGAAGTCTCTTCTCATGAGATCTACAAATTTCTAAAATGGGTAGAGAAAATGAATTTCCACCATTTTTCCCTTTTAAACCTACCATTGCCACCCTCACCATTTTCACTCCACATTACCTTTTCCAACTTTTCATTTTTTTCCAATCACCTCCTAACATTGAGACTTTCCACAAAATCATATTTGGCAAACACTTTTGAGGGGGAACCCATGGGGTATATGGGACATAAATTATAAAATACCCATAGAACACCAATACAAGACATACACCACAAAATTTGAGTTATATATGCAGTATTGGCATTAAACAACCAAAACATAATTATAATTACAATAATCTATTCAAAATAGGATCCTAAGACATTAACAAGAATCACAATGTCAAAATTTGATTCTTACTTTTGATGCAATTTCATAGATTTTACATCAAAATAGGGGTAAAATATAGACACCCAATAAAATCAGAAATAAAAATAAAAAATATGAGAGAGGAGGAATGTAAGAAAGAGAGAAAATGAGAAGAGGGAATGAAGAAAGAGAATTTTTTTTGTGAAGATGTGTGTTGATGAGTAAAAAATAGGTGATGAGATTGATTGACCAATGAAGAAGGATTTTAATGTTGTTTTTAAGATTTGAAGATGTTATGTATGATTGGATAATTTATGATATTTATAATTTTGTGAATTTAGATTATTATTTAATTTGATGATTTATGATGTTAGACTAATGATAAAAATAGATTTGGATTTTGTATTTGGACATCTTAGAGTCTCAGGAATGAAAATTAGGTATGCCGAAGCCATTAATAAAGTGACTCACAATAGTAGATAGGTATGTGCTAGATGTAGAGGGATTGTTGCACCTAACATGAATATCAAGGGTAGAGTGCGATGGAGCTATGATGAATGCACTCATCGAGTAGTGGTATCTTGAATTGTTGATATTCAAGCTACCTACAAGAGAGGTGACCATCACACTAGAATACATGTAGATTTTTAGGGTGCTTATTTGATGTAGGGTGGCATATAGGACATCAAGTCAAAATGACACACTATAGAGGATTTTTTGGTACCTTGATCACATGGATAAGAGTGAGGGAATCCACATTGATGATATTATTAGTCAGTATGGAGTGGTTGATATTACATACCTCTTGAATAGATTGGTGGTAGGGTTAATTATCTGCCACACTAGCAAGAAAGTACTTCCATGGGACTAGGGGGAGTGGTATCATACATGCAAGACCATTAGAACCAATTTACATGGGGGTCTATGATCTTGACATGACTATACTAGATATTATATAATATAGTGTACAAGGATGAACATGGTTTTGCATGTAGGACTCTACTATAGGTTTGGTAATGGGAGAACCTAGTAGTGAAGTGGTCATTATGATTACCAAGGGATGTATAGAATAGAGAGAGACATATAATATACTTATGGGCTCACCACTTTGAGCATAGCCAATGATATTTTACTAGCACTGGCATGGAGGATGGTAGACAAGATATGATTGTAGAAGATGATCTAGAGGTCATGGCATTAGCACCTAATATGGGTTGAGGATGGAGTGGAGCTAAATTAGATCCAATGAATCCAATGGGTCATCATAGAATAGGATAATGAGGAGATAAACCATTTTTACTATGTGTAGAGGTAGTTTGGTTTGGTCTAACAATGACCATAGATGGAGGACTACTAGTATAGGTGGGTAGTGAGGGACCCAATAGGGGTAAGTAGGAAGCCTATAATTTTTTGGAGGACCAATATGATCCTACTTTAATTAAGCTAAGAGGGGATGATTTCATGGTGGATTTAGAGTACTAGCATTGGTATAGGTTAAATTTTAGAGCAAGGATATCTCCAATAGTATCAATCTAGAGGTGATAGATTATGATCACAATATCTAATGAGCTTACTAAAAAGCATCCTACTGAACTGATGAGAGGAGGAGGAAGGTAAGGTAGCCTAGGAATATATGGGTAGAGGTGAGGATCATGAGATTCACCACTATCATGGTGAACTTTTTAGTGATAGTCTCACCGGGCAGAGAGGGAAACACATGAAGGGAAGGAGGATCCTACAACTAAGAGTGTTAAATTATGAGATAAGGTTGATATACTATAGGTATATATGGTTGTAATACTAGCATAGAGATATCACATCCTAGTGGACCAAGCCCTTAGGCTAATGGAACAAAGGAGGATGAATGACAAAATTATCGTTGAGTGGGATCAACTAGTAGATGAGTAATTTTGGATTATGATAGAGTAGGATACAACTAGGATGAAGGTAGATAAGATATGATAGGAGGTGGATTAGTTTTATTGAGAGAGGTAGTAGACTAGGATAGAGGGCATTTTAGTTGTGACTGATGAACTATAGGATAGGTTATTATGGTCCTACGAGATGAGCTAGCACAAACCTAGGATTAGGCTTAGGTGGTAAGAGTGTGGGTGATGTATTAATAAGTGTTGTACCGTTTATCCATATCTAAGAGGAAAAGACAACCATCACCACCATCCCATCAATGTTAGAGCTAAAGTCACATGAGGATGATGACTATATCTTAGTTTTTGGACATGCAACCACTGTGACCACCACCAAGGGGAGGAGGAGGCAAGTTTAGCTCATAGGTTTATAGAGGGGATGACATGCCAATTTTGGATTGTGACACACTTCCTAGGTAGGGATAGAGAGGATTTTTGAGTGTGCCAATTTTGGATTGTGGTACATGGGTGTCTCTAACATGATGTACTCTTTGATTTTTGAGATATGATATAGAGATTTTGGTTATGATTATGATGGATTAAATGTGTTTCAATATGTGTTTAATTGCTTGATTATATCTGTTAATTATAATAGCTAGGTGTGATTTAGGAATGATGAAGAGATAAGAGAAGAAATAAATGAAAGGGGGAAGAAGAATCAAAAAATGGTCAAAAGATATGGAAATTGATCTAGAAGGAGATGAAGAGGTGCTTTTTATTCTTGTCTTCTATTATCCTTATGTGCTTTTCTCTATTCTTATTTTATCTTCTTTGTTTCATATTCAATTGTGATGTCCTTGATCGTATACTTTCTAAACACTAGGTTAGTAAATCATCATAATAATACATTTTATATTTTAGTGATTCCTCATTTAAGCTCACATAGGATTTATTTAATTTATATGATTCATGATTTTCATCTTTATTATTTTAGAATTTTTATTGAAATATCTCAAAATAAAGTAATGATAAATACATCATTAAGCGTTATTTAAAGGAAAATATAATGGTGTTGTGTGAATTCCACCATATTCTAAAAATTTTCTCATGAAGGTAACTTATGAGTGTTGTGAACTGTTTATCTTTTGCATCCTTGAGAAATAAATATAATTTTTATTTTAACCCTTTTGATATTTGCTTCTTTCCATCAAAGTCATCTATTAAATTTTGAGAATAAAACTTTAACTTGTTCACCATTTCTTCACTATCTTCATTGAATGCATTTCTAATAATTTCTTCCATGATATGCAACTTAATAAATCAATGATTTAGTGCCTTTAAAATAGTAAACCTTATATATCCCAATACTTCAAATATGAAATTTACAAATGTTAAGTTTTCTAAACCTTTGAAGTAGAAATCCTTTTAATCCTTAATATCAAAATTTCAATTTTAAAAAAATTTCAAAATCTTTAAAATATTCAAAAATATGAATCCTTAACTAACTCCAAACTTAAAATATTCACTCTTTAAAAAACTTTAAAAAAAGCTTTAAATAATTTCTAATAAAAAAACTCCACTCTTAAAAACTTTAAAAACTTCAAAAAAATTAAAGTATAAATCCTTTTAACTCCAATCAAGCTTTAATCCTCAAATTTTAAAAATATATCTAAAATATTTAAAAAATATAAAACATCTAATTTGTATACCTTATAACTTCATATATTCAAAATAAAAGTGTTTTTTTAAATTTAATTAAAGGTGCCTAAACCTTATTACTCCACCTTGCTTTTCAAAAAATAAATTTGAATTTATTTCCCTCCAAAATGTTAATATGTACCAAGAATTGGATATAATGCCTAAAGATGTTACTTGGCTAATCGGTGAGTATACCACTATTGTGGTTAGGATTACATGTGCATCAAATGACCTATCACATTCACTTGTTTTGGTAGCTATCTCTTTGAACGTCTTGTGATCAATGTCTCTCCAAACATCTCTCCTCTATGTGTAATGACTGAACGTATCCCTATGAGTAGTGGCATAATATTTCCCTATGAGCAGTGGTAGAATGTCTCCCTATGAGCAATGGCTGAACATCTCCTTGAGAGAGAAGTGGCCAAACATCTTCATATGAGCATGGTCAAATCTCTATAAGCAATTACTGAATCTTTGATCTATTGTGGATAATGGCCAATTAATTCTTCTCTATTTATGGTTGAGCTTTCTTCTAGACATCTTTCCTCCAGTGGAATGTCTTTATTTTGATAATACTCAAACTGCTTTTTCTACTAATAGAAATCTTAGGCTTATTTCTCTCTTTAGGTTGCTTGGACTTCTTTCGCAAAGTTGACCTCTTAGACCTCTTTTCAATGTTGGCTTCTTTGGCCACTATCTCCAATATTGGATGCTTGGGCTACTTTCTCTATTGTTGGCTACTAGGGATGCTTTCTCCAGTGTTGATCGCTAGGACTTCTTTCTCCAATGTTGGCTACTTGGGCCACATTCTCTAATATCGGTTGCTAGGATTGTTGTCTCCTTTTGCTGGTCACTTAGACCACTCTTACTATGCTTGGACACTTGATTTCTAGCTACTCCTTTTATGTGGATAATGTCTCCATAAGATATATTTAGACACTTCGTACTTGCTCTAGATAATACTTTAGTGCTATTATGCTTCAAATATTTCAAGGTCATTTTAGTCTTAACCTAGTTCTTGAATGTTCATTTATCTAAGAAAGCTTATAATTATTTCTTCCCCTTCTTTTCTTTGTGATTACTTGTTATCTATTCTATTGAAGCTCAGTATTATGTGTTCTTCTTAGAACTATGTTGTTCCTTTATCTCTTCTTATCTTTGTATACTATTATCTATAACTTCAAATATATATACTTAGGAATATTTGAATGCTTCTCAATCCTTGGAAGCTAAAATGCTTCTCTATCCCTATAGGAAGCTATGATGCTTCTCAATCTCTATCCCTCAAATCAATTCAAAATAGCAAAATCAACTCAAAAGGATCAAAAATATTCCAAAACCCTAAAATAAATGCAAAATCAATTCAAAAAAATTAGGAGGCAAGAAAATAAGAAAAGTATCCTCCCACTCCAACGTAGGCATCCCTCACACTCTCCTCATGCACTTTTCTATGCATCCACTTTTACCCTTTTTCAAAAACCACCCACCCTTCATAAAGGGCATTCAAAGCAAAGTGTTGAAAAAGGGGTCTTTCCCCTTTTCCAATATCTTACATGGGCATGGAGATCCCATCCTCACTAAATGCAAAAGGTAAGAAAGTCTTACCCACCACTTAGGCCTTAAAGAGACCTCTCCTCTCTCCTCCACATCACCTCCCCTTTGGCTTGCCTAGAAAATATATAAATACAAGAGCTTATCTATGAATTAGAAGAGGTTGAAATTAGTATTGTTATGCTACCAAAATATAGACTGACCCATCCCAAACATTTTTGAGCACGTGAGCCCCATTTTTTTACATTATTTTTGTAGGTTTAAGATGGTCTACAAAGTAAAACAGACAACTACAACATCCAAACTAGAATAGAACAACTCCAAGAAGCCCCATGGATCATTTTCTAACTAATCCTAAAAGCTAAAGCTAAAACACACTCTGAGGTGTGATCACACCCAAAAAATATACCTTGAGGTGCATTTTCCACTTTTTGGCTAGAAAAGTGATCTACAAGGTAAGATATTGCCTCTGCATCAGTTTTAGATCATTTTGAATCTTTATTATGAACTTTTAATTCATTTTTGGTCAATATATCTTTCTTACAAGAGGCCTGATTGAGATAGGCTTCCAAATGATCTAACAATATTTTTTAGGGTTATGCAAGTCACAAAATAGGTGTATCTCGGAGTGGCATGCATCATAAGCCCATTCCACCCTTGAGGAATTGAAGGAAGATGATTGTGGTGTTGTAAAACTTATTCCATGCTAGGGTCCCTCTTCATGAGTTTTGTTTTTTGTAAACCTACATGGTCTTTAATAAAAAGTATATCACATTCTTATTGTAACCTCTTTTACAATCAATATATATGAAGCAATATATTTTTATTTCATTTTAAGACCAAGACAGATACTAGTCATAGCTCCTTATACAAAGTTGTATACATACAAAGACTAGGATAAGAAGCAAGTAGTCACATCTCTTATATATATATATATATATATATAATTAAAATCATGCATATATATATACCAAAAATAAAGGCTCAAATTCCTATACATGAATTGACTCAAGGATCAAATCTAGATTAATACACATAAGGTGACTAAAAAATTCTAAGGTCGGATAATAGGCATGAAAATACAATTCTTCCTCCCTCCCTTTGGGCTCAAAGTTGGATATTTATACAACTTAACTTAGAAGTTTAAAATTTGAAATTCCCTTCATTCTATTGTGGGTGGGAGAGGTTTGTGTCCTCATTATTATAGACTCGAGGAGCCATGTTGCATTCAAGTTTGGTATATTTAGAGCTAATCTAGATTTTTTTCATAATAAATATCCTACATGCAAGGTAGATCCTTTTGAAAGTTGTGTTTATGTACTTTTCCTCTTTTTAGAAACTTGAGCTTAGATGGCCCCTACAAAAGTGACAATCACTCATCAAATTTTTTTACCAATCCCAAGGTTGGCTTTGATCATGTGGGCCCCACTTCTTTATTTACCCTATTTTAGGACTATCACTTCTTCTAGTTCTATATTAGGTCTAGCTGGTGCAAGCTCCTACTACTTATTTGGAATTTTTATGATCAAAATTTTGCACATGATGTGACTCTTGGAACGTTACCAAATTTCAATTTTTACCCCTTGTAAATTACCTTTGTTTCTATTTACCAGATTTTATTGTAGCTCTTTGGCTTAGGACCTCCTTCAGTGATCCAGTTTCTCTAATTACATGGGCCTTCAAAACTCTGGTTTGGGAAATGACTTACCACCAAATTTAGAATGTAGAATAAATTCACTATAGGATCCATCAAAAGAGAGTCATTTGCATGCATGGAAAAAATATGTACACTAATCTATATAGAACTTCCTTGTCTCCAAATCAATTCAACTTGCTCTCATTTAAGCTAGAATGCTTCATTGTTAAACATAGCATAAAATCTCTCATTCTATTCATTATGATGCCAAAATATTTAAATGTAAATTTAATATAGAATTTTTGATATTCTCTTTCTTGGTATTTTTCAATTTTGGAAATAATATCCACCTGTATGCATAAATAAGAACACCATTGCACTAAAAATAAAACATTTTATTATTTAGAGAAAATCCCTTTTGATATAACTTGACCCTTTTAGGGTGCATTGATGAGGAATCAATTTACAATAGACACAATATATGAATGGCAATCCAAAACTTCATTATTATCATACCAAAATGTACCTATAAATAGGCATTACAATGGATAAGAATGCATTAAATAATATTTATCCTTAGCTAATAACTTATTAAAAATATGTGTTAAACATGCGCTACTAATCTATATCACTTGTCCATGGCGATAATGCTAGCATTGATCCGAATAGGCTTCACCAAATCGTACGGGTTATAGAGTGGGACGAACAAGTCAATGAAAATCATGTTAACTTGGTGGAAATGAGGTGGCTATAATTTGAGGAGTGATTTTCACTCTCTCTAGGTTGCAAATGACCTAAGGTGGGTGCATAGTGATTCTACGAGTTCAACCAAGGTGGTGGTGGTGGATCTGGATCAGGGCCCTCATGCTCTTTGTCGATGTGAAATATGGTGTGATCTATGGGAAATAGTGTTGTGTAACACTCATCTCTCTTGATGGGCTCTATAGGGGCCACATATTGTTGAGGACCATCAAATATGCGAATGATCTAGTCTAGGTTTACTTGCATCTATTGGAATTCCTCAAAATCCTCATCAAATATATAATCATCAAAAATATATTTGACCATGGTTGTTTGCAATGTAATCCTCAAAAAATCCTCATTTAGATAAGGCACAAAGTCAGGGTCTAGATACTCATCATCACTATCATCACTATCATCACAATCATCACTCTCCTCATCCTCCTCTTTGTACTCAAGAGTGAGTCATTGGAATGCATGCTCGAAAGAGGAGTTTGAGGTTGATGGCCTATATCCTAGGCCAGAGTGATTATGGACTTCTAAATATTTAGGCTCAATAATGTGATATGGACCCTTCTCATGTCGTCCAAGGCCAAATCCCTTTGATTCAACCCTGCAAAAATGTCACAAAGGGAAATTTGTGTTGGATAGATATTCTATATTGGCACAAAACTCTTGTATGGATTCCTCATTAGGAGGATGTGGATTGGACAAGGAATCCACTTCCCCATATACAAAGTTGATCCTATTTGACTGGTAACCCATTGTATACATTGCACCTATAGCTAAATGTGGGTCATGTAGATGATTGTAATCCCTGGATGACTAGATAGGTGGTGTAACTGTGACACTTTCAACCATGTACTCACCAATGTTTGTATTGGTGAGATAAATTGCAACTTGAGTTGGCTAGGATGTGGATGGTTTAGATTATAATTTGGGTGATTTTATGGTGGTGTGTATCTCATATAGAGGTGATGGCTCTTCTTGGATAGATGACCCTATCTGCAAGATAATGGGTGGTGAGGTTTGAGATGGATTTGGTTTGATGGGGTTGTTAGTTTTCGATGGAGTTTGTTGGGCTGAAAAGGTGAATGGGGATTGTGAAGTGGGGGGTGTAGCTAATGAAGTGGATGGTTGGTTAGCGAGATGATCAGGTGTGGTGGAAAAATAAAATGAGGTGGATGAAGGTTGACTTGGCTTGGCACTTTGGGATGCAAAAGTAGGATTCACTACTAGCAAGGCTTATGGGATGGGTGCTTTTTATGAAGTGGTGTTAGTAGGGATGGTTTGAATGATGAGGGGTTGTGCTAAAATGTGGTTGGATGGAAGCAATGGCTCATAGGGATTTGATATCAAGTTACAATACTTAAATGGCTCAGTGTCTACTTGGATGCAATGGACTTTACCCTTGTGTACATATTTTAGACATTGGTGTAATATCGAGGGCACACACTTCATTTCCCTGATCTAGGGACATCCAATAAGTATGTTATATTGCATAGCCCCTTCCAATATGTGGAAGAGTACATGGATAGTCTTCACCTCTATGATGACAGTCAGAACTACGTTCCCCATAGTGGAACATAAAGCATCATTAAAGGCCCATAAAGTGAAGGTGGATGATGTGATATGGGATGATGGTAGGTTTAGATGTTTTATGGCTATAGTGGTTATGAATTTTATGGAGGAATCGGTATCAATGAGCACTCTCTTAAACTATTTCCTTTCAATATGAGCCATAATATGCAATGGAGGATCAGGTAGATCCGATGATATGCTCTTTTTTTCAAAGTCATAGAATGCTATTGAGGATTCCATGCATTTTTGGACACTCCCCATAAAATTTTTGAAGGTGGTAGGGTCTTCTATTTGCACTTTTATGGACTTTAGAACTTCCATCAATGCCTCATGATGTGGGGAAGATTGTTGCATTAGCTCATACATTGATAATTTGTCTAATGCTATTCTTAGGCTCTATGTCACCTGGATTCTTAGGGTAATAATTGGAAAATATGAATGATTTGGATTATGGATGGGTGGATGTGGAATGTATGGTCCTAGTTGTATGGGTCTACTAGGTTGTGCTACAGGAGCAGGTGTTGCTTGGGTTTGATTTTTTCTTCTTTTCCTGTTGGTAACTACACTGATAGACCCCATAAAACCTTAGTATAACTATGACACGTGATTAACTTCATTGGGAGGAACTATAGAAGTTGATGCTCACACTTCTTTTTGATTCACCTCATGATGAGGCAAAGGTGTCTGATATATCCCAAGGTTTTTATTGGATTGGGCTAATGGGTTGTCATTAATTTTGATCTAGTGATTTAATCTAGTCTCCTAGAGGTTGTAGAGATTGGCTATCCATACAATCTAATAGGAGTAGATCACCATAAGATAATAATTATTAATACAATTAAAAAAGTTCCAAAGGAACCTACCCCTTTGGTCAAATCAATCCAAAATACTCCAAAGGTACCCAAATTACATTGGTCAAAAAAACAAAAATCAACCAACAAACAAAAAAATCACAAAAACAATATAAAACTAAAAAAAAACAACAAAAATCAAAAGCTCCAAAGGCACCTCAATTCCTTTGGTCAAAAACAAATTCAACAGTCTCTTGAAAGAATAGAAGTGCTCTCATCTCAAATTCCTAAGAATTCCATGTTGAACTTCTCCAAGGGATAGAGGTGTACATTTCCTTCTTCCACTTAGCCTCAAGTGATCCTTGTATATAGTAACTTATCCTACATACCTAGCGGTTGTAGCAACTGGTAATCCATGCAATTTGGTAGGATGGGTAGGTTACCATAAGGCCCTTGAATAGTGATTCACCTTAAAAAATAATTGAATTGTTATCATTTCAATTTCCTAAGAAAGCCATACGACTGGACTTCTCCAAGGGATACAGGTGTACAATTACCAATAATGGTCAAAATCATAGTTGTAACAAAAATAAAAACATCCACTATAATATGTTTCATCACTTTCATGATTTCATCTATTCTTCATCGACTAATTACTTGAAGGGATAGACAAAATCAACAAATTCTAGTCTCAAATCAAGTCAATACTCAAAACACTCAATCATGCAAATTACTCTCATTCAAGAATCATTACCAAAGACTATCACACATCCTTTTTGTTGGGGAAGATCCAATGCAAAAATCTAAATCAAACAAACACTTGGTATACCTGAAGCCTAAAGCGTAGACTCAATCTTGTCTACCCATGGATAGAAGGTTTTTCAAAATTAATTTCATCACTTTTTCGAAAGTAATGATTCAATAATGTGCATATTTTCCATGATTGGGGTAACCCACGTTGACATTATTTATGACCATATTACACAAATCCCCTTCAAATACAAATGGCTTCAAAAAATAAAATAATAAACACCCTCTCAAAAACAACCAAATTCATAATTTCATATTCATCATCACATGCATTATCACAAACATCACACATCAACATCATCATTAAGTGAACCTTGTATCTAGTGAATCACCCTATATACCTAGCAGTTGTAGTGACTAGAAATCGCTGCAATCCGATAGGATGGGTAGCTCACCATAAGGACACTTATTCACAATCATCCAACATCATCATTTTTGAAATTAAATTATTTTGGTCCCTCACTTTTTTGAGTGTGACTGCGTTCAAGCAAATTTACCCAAGTTTGTCATTGATGCCTACTTCATGGGGTTACAAAACACAAAAAATTTATACTTCATCATTTTGCATGAAGGAATTTTCTACATTCACTAGGACAACGGTCTCCTAGGGTGATTGGTTCCTTTACTTCATCATCTTGCATGTCAATCATTCCAAAAGGCAAATTTGTGACAACACAAGTCCACCCCAAACTTGGGGCATCCAACTTGATCTTGATTTCCAACATTTGCATCCATCACATCCATTCAACAAACATCATAAGAAAATAATGTAGTGAGCCTTGTATTTAGTGAATTACCCTACACACCTAGTGGTTGCAGTGACTGGCAATCCATGCAATCCGATCAGATGGGTAGCTCACCATAAGGACACTTATTCACAATCATACAACATCATCACATATGCCATTAAATCAAATAGGTCCCTCATCCTTTGATTATGGCTCTATTCAAGCTAATTTGTAAAAGGTTATCTTAAGCCCTTTTTGTTGGGTCATAAAAGTGAAAAAAATCAATCACAATTTGGTAACAATCAACAATCACTCGAGTATCAAATTTCTAGTGTGCTTGTTCCTAAACATAAGAATTCCTAATAGTAGCAGGGCCCCCGAACTTCCAAATGTGGTTGGTGATTTTACCACAACATTTTAAAATTTTTAAAATCAAACCATCCTAAACTTGGGGCATTAAGTTGATTTCAAAGTCATACATTCGTATACATCAAATCCATAACATTCACTCATCCACCTCCTTTCATAATCTACATTTGGTCAATTGGCTTGTGGGTTTCATTCTTTACCCATTCACCAATTGAGGGGGTAAGCAAAAAAATCAAAATTTTCAAAAGTCATTCATTCTTGTGCATCGAGAATATTTGAGTCCATTCCTCCATCAAATAAAACTAGGTGTCTCTTGTTTTTGCACCACATTGTGTTTTACACAACATGGTACAAAAAGGGGTATCTATAGATACCAAAACCACATTCACATTGCATGTTCCAAGTCTGCATAGTAAAATGATGTATACCTAAGTCTAAACTTAGGCATATAATTCTGCACATTATTCATTCACATTGCACATTCCAATTCTGCATAATAAAATAATATGCCTAAGTCTAAACTTAGGTGTATTTTCCTGCACATTAATTTATATTTTTCAGATTTATTAAATCTAGAAAATCTGCATAAGATACCCTGTCTCCCCACTTGACACATGTCCTAGCCACCACTACCCCTCACCTTGCCACATCTCACACACTTCACTCCACTTACACCTACCCACTTGCCACATATCCCTAGTTAAGTGAGACACTTCTAGTGACTCACTACAAATGCCCAAGATAGGTGGTTGCCCAGTCCCTGCCACTTGGTAGCCCTGGCTTGCCACCTATCCTTCCCTCCAAAACCCTCAAAAGGCTTATAAAGTCACCATCAATTCACCAAGAAATAGAGGAAGGGAATGCTATCGTTATGCTGCTCAAATCATGACTTATGTAAGCAATAATATTATAATCATATTTATTTTATTTTATGCAATTTACATTAGTCATTTTATCATATTCATTATGATAGGTGCTACTAAACCTTTATCTATTTGCATGTGTGCAAGTTTCAATTTCGAAAGCTCAAGGTCATCATGGTGGTCACAACAAACCCACCTCCAACATTGATTGTGGCATAGAAGAAGCGAATACACCATCCTTGATTTGTAAAAGGGATTTTCCTTTTGGCACATCTTATTATAAAATGCATGATATGGATTAGTAGCACATGTTTAGCACATATTTTTAATAAGTTGTTAGCTAAGGATAAACATTATTTAATGTGTTCTTATCCATTGTAATGCCTATTTATAGGCACCTTTTGGTATGATAATAATGAATTTTTGGATTGTCATTCATATCTCGTGTCTATTATAATTGATTCCTCATCATTGGTATTAGAGCAAGTTATGGATAAAGGCTACTATATTTTTCCTCTAGGCTAATATTGGTTCAAATGAGGAATGATAACACCTCCCATAGATCTATTTTTGGAGTCATTTACTTCTGCTGCAAACACTTTTTTTGCAGGCTTTACAAAATTGTTTCTGAATTTGTATGTAGTTTCGTCCTACTTCAGCCTAGCATACTTGACCATTTCTAAACTTTATTCGTTTCATAATCATTCAAATTATGTTCTAGTGCATTTACTTCTTCCTTGTTCATGACCATCATCTATTTATATCTCTGATAGAATGATGTCGAGTTCAACTATTTTGCTCGATGAGGTCTCTGCTCAACTTTACAATCTCACTATGAAACTTCAACAAATCCATGCAAAAATGCTTTAGCAACCTATCGAAGATCTCGTTCAAGCTGATAAATATCTCATTGAAGAAGATCATGATTTCAAATTTGATCCAAAAAGTGTAGTTTTTGAAGCAACACCTAGATTTAAACCAGGATTTATGGGTGAAACACCCATCGTCTTGCCATTAGATGATTTTGCTAATGGTAATGACCTTTTTTTAGTTACATATTCAAGCTCATTGGTCATTCTTGTTGATGTGGTAAAAGACATTCCTTCATAGGTAGATATTGAATCACACAAATTCTTGCTCAAATTGACGTTGGTGCTTCTCCTTTGCCAAATATTTATGCTTTTGATGGCCATAGTAGCCCCACTCTTTCGATAGCCACTAATCTCTACCACAATCTCACCATTTGCAGCTCCTCTGCAACACAACATGTATTTTTATCGTTATCTCTTTCCCATACCAATTGCTACACTTTGGCTTCTCATGGCACTTGTGTAGCCCTCCATCATGTTATTTCTATTGCATCCCAAGTCTCTGTTGATGGCATTGAGAGAAAGTTACATGCAAATCACCATCATTTATGATCACTTCAATATCTTGAGTCTATTCTGCTATAACTCCAGCCATTGAGCCTATTTCCTATGCTTCTACCATCATAGTTGCTCACTGCTTGTGCCCATCATAGACCTTGGCTATCACTCCTTGGTGTCATATCAAAGGTTTATTCCACTGCACCTTCATGGCCTTTGTAGCTTCAGATCCACCACCACTTTCTAAATTGGTGATTGCCTAGTTTCTCATTGTTGTTCTTTTTTTATGGACCTCTGCTTACTGCTAGCACCTCCAATACTCATCAATGTCATTATTTCATATATCATTCGATAGGCTACTACCCAAACACCATCATGGCCCCTACCACCCTATAGATCATTGTTGTTCTTATTCATGCGATCATGCTATTTTTGTTGCCTTCATCGCTTCATTCCTTTTGCACATACATCAGAAGATGTTCAGCTTGATTTCATGCATTTTTTGTGTCATTCACCACCTTAGGGCATACGTCCATCCTCTCCAACCAAAGCTCACCATATGTGACTCACTGCCACACCACCTGTCATCCTATGTAACTTTTTGGTGTATCCTGATGACCTATGCATCCATGCCCAAACAACAACAAGATAAATCAACCCGATTTTCTCATGATTCAAATTTCTTTATCAAATTGTGAGTTTTCTAGTAGCTCACCACTTTATGGTATCAATAATTAAATTGCATTCAAATATTTTTAAATTTTTTCAGCATTCTATCAACTTTTTTGATGCATTTCAAAGTTTTCGACAACAAATCTTCTTCGGCAATTGCCAAAATATTCTCTGTAGTTCTCGCTCGTTCACAAATTTTGGCAGTCATGTTTTGATTTTTTATGGGAGTGCAAAGTGGCTTCAAATTTTCTTTGGTCATGATTATCCCACATTACCTGTGTTTTGGTGATTTTCCATTTTAAATGGCATGCTACGCATGAAAAAAAAATAGCCTTCCACTGGCTATTCTTAGCCTTTACCTTCAATATTGCTGCCCTTGCATCATTGTTGATAGCTTCCTCCCATCTGTATTCCCATCGCAAGTCCATGTTTACTACTCCTTCCCCGAGGTCTGCTCCACATCATTGTTACTTCTCATTAGTCACTGATGTCATCTCATCTGGACTACTCCTTTCTCGAGGTCTACCCCACATCGTTGTTACTTCTCACTAGTCACTGATGTCATCTCTCATTAGCCTAGTTAGCCTGCCTGCCATATTGTCTTTGGTTTTAGTTATGGTAGCCTTTATCCTAAGTCCATATTGTATTCATCTATCCTCTGATGTGGTCTTCCATTTTAGACTTGCCCGTTAGCATGTCACTCCGTGTCATCATCAATACCTGTCAACCTTCCATGTTGGACCCGTGTTCTCTGTGTTACATGCTCCATGTACCTATGTTATCCTATCTATTTTTATAGTTGACCACCCATTGACTTATGTGCCAACTATCACACAGTTTTCATTAGCCATTGCCTACCTTTTTATTTCCTACATCATTCATTTAATTGCGTGCACCACTTTCCAATAACACAAAAATTTAATGTGTGTCTTCCATTAATGCAATTCAAAACAAAAATTTAAGGGAGCTCCATCATCCATCAATGCACGCCTTCCTACATTCAAAACAAAAAATTTACTACCTGTTAAAATTAAATTTTCTATTGGCATCTTTTGTGCATGTGGTTCGAGGAATATTTCGAGGAATATTCTCTAACATCTTTACTGTACCACAAATGCTACTTTCTTTTCTTGCTTTGAGGTACCCATTTTAGCTCTCCATCGATATAGCAGTGTTTACAATCATTAGAGAGCATTTTTTGCCACCGATGAAGTGCTAGTGCTAGATTTTGGTTTTTTGAAGACCTGTAAAAATTTATCATTTTGGTCTTCTTGTTTTGTAACAGGAGTACATTTTTTGTTGTACCCGATACTCCTGGATATTTCCATATTTCTCTTCCACCTTTGTACACATTGGGGACCAATGCTTCCTCAGTGGGGAGGAATGATATGGATTAGTAGCACATGTTTTCAATAAGTTGTTAGCTAAGGATAAGCATTATTTAATGTATTCTTATCCATTGTAATGCCTATTTATAGGCATATTTTGGTATGATAATAATGAAGTTTTGGATTTTCATTCATATCTCGTGTGTGTTGTAACTAATTCCTCATCAACAAGATTTCTTCCCCACCATCCATCATCAATTTTTTTCTATCCGAAGAGTTGCTAAAGCTCTAAACGCTTACATCCCACAACAACCTTCACGTTCATTTGCTTCTATTTTTCAAACCAAAGTAGAGGAGGAGTCACCCAAGTATTTTGAGCATGTGGAGGATGATATTCATCTCATCCCAACTCCACATCAGTTGGAATAAGGTTCTCAAAATCATGAAAATTACAAAATATTTATTCACATAAGAGAAAGAGCATATTATCGATGTTTTAACAAGAAAGAAAGAGATATTCACATGGTCATACAAGGACATGCCTAGCCTTGACCCCAATTTGGTGGTCCACAACCTTACCTTAGCTCCTGAAGCTAAGCCATTCAAGAAAAAACTAAGAAAACTTCATCCGACCATAGCATTAATTATCAAGGAAGAGCTACAAAAACTACTCGATTTCATAGTACCCATTGACTATCCAGAGTGGCTCTCCAACATGGTACCCATTTGCAATCCGAATGGGGGGTACGCGTATGCACAAAATTTTAAGATTTAAACAAATCATGCCCCAAGGATGATTTTTTGCCCCATGAAATGCTTTCTCTAATGGATGGTTTCTCAAGATACAATCAGATTCGAATTAATCTTGAAGACCAACACAAAATAGCATTTACCATACCTTGGGGGACTTTTTGCTACAAGGTAATACCTTTTGGTCTTAAGAATGTAGGAGCTACTTATCAGCATGCCATGACGTACATATTCCATGACTATATGCATAAAATCATTGAAGATTATGTGGATGATCTGATTACAAAATATAAAATATATCTTTAGCACATTGAGGTTCTAGTAAAAAAAATTGATCAATTTCTTGAACATAAAATGAGGTTAAATCCTAAGAAGTGCGTATTCAAAGTCACATCAGGAAAACTTATAGGATTTATTATCTCTAAATGAGGCATTGAAGTGGACCTTGATAAGTTCAATGCCATCATTGAGATGCCACCTCCAACAAATTTGAAAGAGTTGCATGGTTTGCAAGAAAAAATTCAGTCAATTCAATGATTCATTGCACAAATCTCAGAAAAATGCAGGTCTTTCAATCGCTTACTACAGAAGGGGGTGACCTTTTCCTAGATAATAAAATTTCAAGAGGCTTTTGATGATAATATCTAACTTCACCACCAGTACTCATGCCACCTCGTCTAGGAGTCCCTTTTCACCTTTACATCTCTGCAATAGATTTTGCACTAGGAACAATGCTTGCGTAGAAAAATGAGAATCTTAAGGAGAAAGAAATTTATTACATTAGTCAAACATTAGTGAGTCATGAAATGAGATATTCTTACATTGAGAAGTTGTGCTTAGTAGTGGTTTTTACCACTAAAAAACTCAAACATTATATGCTACGTAACACTACCTATGTCATAGCTAGATAAAATCCTTTGCGTTACATGATGACTTGCACATACAACAACATTTGAACCATAAAATGGATAATGCTCTTAATGGAATTTAATATTGAATTAATTAGCCAAAAATCCATCAAATATCAAGTGATACCTGATCAACTCATAGAAGCTCCACTTCCATATGATCAACCACTTCTTATAGAGATTCCAGATGATTCAGTCTCTTTCGTCACTAAACAAGAAGAACCATTCCCTCCTAAGGATGATGTTAACATCACTCTCTTCTTTGATGGATCAAAGTGAAAAAAAGGATAAGGTTTTGGAGTCATATTTTATATAATCAAAGGAATACTAATTCCATGCACAAATAACAACGCAAAGTATGAAGCCTTAATCTTGGGGCTTCAGTCAGCACTAGCTATGGGCATTAAACATATAAGCATTTTTGGTGATTCTCAGCTTACCGTTTGTCAAGTAAAAGGAACTTACCAATGCAAAGAACCAGTCTTAAAATAATATCATGAAATAGCAATGAAGTTGCTAGCAAAATTTGACTCGTACAACATTGACAACTTGCCTCGCTTGACTAATAGATTTGTGGATGCAATGGCTTGTTTGGGATCCTTGATTCCTAAGAATGAACATGGATAATTCCAATTGCTTGTCATCACAACAGTATCAAATTCTGCAATCAAACAAGAAAATTCTGAAGGTGATAATAGTGTTTGTTTGGTCCATGTGGATCCATATAATTCTTGCCTTGATGAAGTAAGAGACTTTCTCAAGTTTGGTACCCTCCCATCTAAATTGATGTGAACTGCAAAAATAACGTTCAAACAAAAATTAGCTTGTTACACTCTCTTGGGGGATATGTTGTATAGACATGGCTATGATGGAGTCCTACTTTGATGTCTAGATCTCGTAGAGTCACAAAGTGCCATAAATGAAGTCCATGATGGTACTTGTGGGGGCCAATTTAGTGGAATGGCCATTGCAAAGCATATTTTGTACATGGGTTATTATTGGCCCACCATGAAAAGTGATTGTTGTCACTATGTCAAGAAATATCAAAAATATCAATATCACACCAACTTGATTCATGTACCATTGCAAGCATTACAGCCCATTCAAAGCCTTTATCCCTTTTCACAATGGGACCTAGATTTTATTGGTAAAATTTCACCTGCCTCTTTGAGACAACATAATTTCATCATAATTGCCATAGAATAATTCACCAAATGGGTCAAAGTAATTCCAATGACCACTACGACTAGATATTGTATAGCAAAGTTTATACTTCAGCATATTATCTGTCGTTTTGGGATTCCTTCCAAAATCATTTTTGACAATGGCAAGTATTTTAAAAACAAGGATGTTCAAGCCTTATGTAACAAGTACAATATCCAACACATTTCTTGACTCCTTACTACCTACAAGCAAATGGACAATCTGAAGCGACCAATAAGACCTTGATAGTCATTCTCAAGAAACTTGTCAAAGAAAATCATAGATATTGGCACACTCAACTTCCCTTGGCATTATGGGCTTATCGAACAAGCATACAAATTCCAATCGAGGTAACACCTTTTTTATTGGTCTATGGCACCTAAGCAAACATACCTCTTGAGCTCAAGATCCCTTCTTTACGAGTTGTATTACAGAATTCATGGATGACAATACAGCTAGACAAGCACATCTTGACAAACTTACACTCATGTATGAAAGGTGAATCAATGCCTTACAACATCTGTGAGTATATCAAGATCTCATCAAGCATGCATACAAAGAAAAATTTCATCCTGATCTCATCCTTAAAGATAATCAACAAAACACCAATGCATTTTTGCACTTGAGAGATAAATTCGTGGCTAATTGGTTAGGTCCATACATTGTTAAACAGAAGTTGGATCCATAAACATATAGACTTGCCAACTTAGAGGGAACATTGGAACCTGAGCCACTCAACATAATACACCTAAAGGTATTTTATGCATAATGTAGATTGTAGATATGTACATATACATGGCTTAAAAAATAAAAAACAAAAAAAACAACAAAAGAAATATATTTTCATACACAGTGCATTTCATACATCCATCCATGCATTTTTGTTTAAATATTCATTGCATTTCATACGTCCATCCATACATTCCACCTATATTACATACATGCATTTTAGGCATTTGTTCATACCATTCATCATGTTAAGGATCATTTGGTTAATTTGGATGATCGCTAGTCTACTGTGTCCTGTTGCCTTCGTCAAGGGAACCTTACATCAAACATCACTCATCAATATATCAATAGCAATAATTTACAACTTTCCTTATAATATTTTGATGATTAAGGGGTTCACATAAATTATGATAGATACTATATAATTTTTAGCAAAATGATTATGCGACCACAAACTATTTTATGTGCACCTTTTAATTTTAAAAAGCTTGCAATGAAAGTATCGTAAAACCTTACATACCACATCAATCCATAAGAAAATTCCAAATGTTTTCAATCACTCAGCCATTCCTAGTTTTTTGAAAAACCTCAATTCAAATTCAAACAATATTTAAAAGCAATATGTTATTCCTGGTCAATCAAGTTTTCTCTTGGACCATGCACATCAAAACACATTTAAAACATTGTGAATCTTGGGAAAAATGAAATCATAAGTTGCTATTGCCAAAAAGTGAAAGGTTTCCCCTGTTCATCCAATTATGTGCATGGTATAGAATGTTACAGAGTTGAAAAAAGGACAATATCCACCTTCATCTTGAAAAAAAAGAAAAAATAATCCCTTGCTCTACCTCAAAGCGAGCAAGTATCCTAAAAAAAATTGTTTGCTCTCTCTCAAAATGAGCAAGTATCCCAAAAAGCATCCCAAAGCAATAAAATTCCCTTGCTCCTCAAAATGAGAAAGTATCCAAAAAAAAAAAAAACCAATTTGCTCCAACACAAAAATGAGCAAACTCAAAAAAAAAATCAAATCCCCATAATCCAATAAAAGAAGGGAAATGAGCTTGAATCCCTGAAAAACTGTGTTTCAAAAACTGTGGAGTGATCCTCATTACAACAATGGATTGAATGAAACCCACCTAGCAATGGGGTATCCTTACTTGTATTATCATGTCTGTCACATTAGTGACCTTCTTTTGTATAGACCTATGACCACTTGTTTCTCGGTTTACAAATGGGCACAAATAGGGGAAGCCTCTTTGGAAAAATAGAGTTGGGTGCCTTCAATATTCTTCTGCTACAATAAATGCTGGAAGTGGGTTTGTCATAACCACTATGATGGATTTGAACTTTTGAATTCTAAACCTACACACATGTAAAGAGACAAAAGTTTTAGTAGCACCTGTCAAAATACCTCTAATGAAATGACTAATGTAAATTACATAAAAGAAAATTAATATGATTGTTGCTTACATGAGTGATAATTTTTGCAGCATAACTTTAGCATCCCCTTCCTCTCTTTATTTGTGAAGTGATGGTGTCTTTATAGGCCTTTTGAGGGTTTTGGAGGGAATGATAGGTGGCAATCCAGGACTACCAAGTGGTAAGGACTGGACAGCCACCTATCCTGGGTAATTGTAGTGAGTCACTAGAAGTGTCTCACTTAACTAGGAAGATGTGGCAAGTGGGTAGGTGCAAGTGGAGTGAAGTGTGTGAGATGTGGCAAGGTGAGGGGTAGTGGTGGCTAGGACATGTGTCAAGTGGGGAGACAGGGTATCTTATGCATATTTTCTAGATTTAATAAATCTAGAAAATATAAATTAATGTGTAGGAAAATACACCTAAGTTTAGACTTAGGTATATTATTTTATTATGCAGAATTGGAATATGCAATGTGAATGAATATTGTGCATAATTATATGCCTAATTTTAAACTTAGGTATACATCATTTTACTATGCATACTTGGAACATGCAATATGACTATGGTTTTGCAAATGCCTAGGCTTTGGTGTCTACACCACCAACAATAGCATTTTCTTTTCATGCATTCCAAAGAAAAACCAGTATTGTAGAAGAGACTATTTTCCTATAGCATTTTGAAATGATCATCACTCTTGAATAAATTATGTAGCACCCTAAAATTGGCACAGTAAAACTTAGCAAATAATTAAAATTACCTTAGTAATAATTCAAATTCAAATTCAACCCCCAAAACCGCTCCCAAACCACCGTTTAACCCGTTTCCTCGTTTCCCGTGCCATTTTTAGGATTTGTTGTGACCGTTGGACGATATCGTCGCCGATCAGACGATATCGCCTTAGATCGGATGATTTCGTCTAGACTAGGACGTCCAGACGATCTCGTCCCAAAACTAATTTTTCATAATTAGCTTCTGTTTCAACGACGTCTCTAACTCGGGCAGAGACGCGTCTGCACCGTTAGAGACCTCCCCGTTGGAGATCTCCCAAATTAGGATGATCTCCAACCTCCTAACCTCCCTCCTAAGCCTATTTAAACCTTAGGACCCCCCCTTGACATTCCCCTGGCTGAATTTTCTTGTAACTTGACCTTTACATGCATTAGAATACCCTGGATTACCATATGCATTTGTGTTTTCCAAGTTTTCTTGCAGGAACCTTGTTATTCTTCAGTCGGAGCAAGCTCGAGTCGTCTCGAGACGATCCTGTCCAATTCGAGATGATTTCATACCAATCCGAGATGATTTCTACTGCAGTCAACATTGGGGGCAATCAGTGCCCAGAGTTTGCGCTTTTCCTATACTTTGCTGCTATTTTATTCTGCATTTAGTTAGTTTTATTATTATTTCCTATTATCTTGCATCTTGGAGTTCACCCATGTAGTTTAATTGCATAATAAGATCATAATTAGCTATTAAAGTGTTACAATTTACTTGTATTTCCATTTGGGATTATCTTTTTAACATCCTTATTGTTATTTCACATCATTTTCCTCTATTAGAATAGTTGTATTTTTGGTATTTTGTATCTATTTCTCTGTTTGCAGGTCTCTGACGAATTCCTCTCGTCAGAATCTCAGACGATCCTTTCAGATCAGAGACGATCCTGTCAAATTCCAGATGATCTGGACTGCTTCAAAAATTAGAATCTCCATCAGACATCCAGGACTAGGTATGGATTTCTTCACTCTAGCTTATTCTTTCTATTTTTTGTTCAAATCTATTTTTTGTATTTATTTAATTTGCATTTTCATAATAGAACAACTTAGATTCATCTGGCCAAACCTAGGACTTGGATGTTTAAAGATAAAATTGAACACATTAAACACATTCCCAACCTAGGCGTGGAAGCGCCACTAAACGTTTCCTGGTGAACCCCACCATCCATCGAAAAATCACCTTAATACCCCTCCCCCGAGAGGCGGGACCTTCAAAGGGCCTCTCAGTCCGAGGTATTGTCCCATCCTTTTCCCATCCCCCTTCCGGGCGTGGATCCTTTAGCTTGAAGGTAAGGATGCGAAAAATTTGGAGCGATACATTTTGGTGAACCCGACGTGAAACTAAAACCTTTTGAAAACAAAAAAAAAAAAAAACATAGATGCATTTAAAATCATTAGAAAACTACTAAGTTGCATATCATGTCTAGATGGTAGCTCCTAAGAAAATATTAGCGAGTTACTATAAATGTTGAAAACCAATTAGCAGCCATAGAAGTTAATTCTGTGCTTAGTGTGCCTGAAACAGATAGAAACCAACTTCTGTGGAAAGAACTTGATAGGAGGCTAGGTGTCATTTCATCTAGATCAACCGAACTTAGACAAATCAAGAGGTTTGCCCTAGATAGGATCCTGGATCCTCATCAACTCATTTTTTATCATGAACTTCAGAGAGCCTGCCATAGGTGGTTAGCTTATAGGAGAGCTCTTGTGTCTTCAGAATTGTTCACCTTCGAGGAATACCTCGAGAACGCAGCTGTTATACACCAATTCCTAGGTCATGTAGAAGATCAAGAGGTCATTCTTATGGATAGGGAAATATGGAATAGAGTTCCTAGGGCTGTGTTATATCGAGAGTATTGCCACGAACTTTATTTCTACCAACCAGAATCTGAGACAGATAATATCACTATAGCACTTTTTATTAAATTCTTGAAAGAAAATTTTCAATTTGAAGAAGAACACTTCATGACTCTGAAGAACTCGAGCCCATTAATGATATTTATAAATTGTTTATAGAAAACTAGATCATTGCTTTCATTATTATTATTTCTTGCATTTAGTGTGTTGTTTGTTATCTTTATAATATTGTTACAAAAACAAGAAAAACCAAAACATAACAAAAACCAAAAACATTTTATTTTAAATACTATAGTAGGTATATAATTAAAATATATACCTCTTAAGCTTGTTGCACATATATATATATACAAGTATATATATATTTGCTGAAATCTAAATTTAAGCACAATGCCTAAACTTAGGAATGGTAAACAAACTGAACAAGAAGAAGAAGATTGGTTAGGAGACAAAACAAAAAACCCAAATGTCCTTCCTGAGGAATCAATTCCGGAAGGAGAAACTCTAGAACAGCCAGAAGATGACCTGGTTGAAGAAAATGAACAACAAGAAAATCTTAAAGAGGAAGGATCCTCATCCCCTAGAATAGCTCCAGATGGAACTATTGCTTTTGATAACTTAGATCATTTCTGGAAATTTTTCAATAATAACATTGGTGCTCTTAATATGGCAGTTCGTATTGATAAAGGACAAATTAGTGACACTCAAGCAGCCATGGAAGATATGTTTAACATACACACTAATCCCTTGTCTTTCATTGATCAAGAAAGTGATAAATCTGGACCATCCAATAGAGATATGGTCACTATGATTCAGAACATGCCAAAACAATAGGTTACCCAACCCCCTAAGGAACCTGTTATTGAGCCTAAAATCATTCCCACACAAAAGAAACCTTCCTTCACTGCTTTACTTCGCCAAACTATTGATCAATATGCTTCAAGTAGACAAAAACCTAAAATGAAGCCAAACACCAATTTTCAACAATCGGGCATACAACATAATACAACTTCAAAATTTCTTCATAACACCCTTCCTACCAACAATTTACACAATAGCAATATAGCATCTAATCTCCATGTCCCTCCATCATATGCTCACAAATCCCATATTAATGCCCTACCGAACCAATATGGTGGGCAAACCAGTAATCTGGAAGCCATGGTGAAACAGTTAGCTTCGCGCATGGACCAGATAGATCCCTACCGTCCCTCGTACAATTATCGAGAGATATGTAGTCAACCTCTGGATCCCATAGTTGTAGCACAACCATACCCTAAACACTTTCCCATGCCCGTCCTGCCTATATATAAAGGAACTGAAGATCCCATAGAGCATCTTCGCATGTTTAGGATAGCATGTCATGATATATCACATGATGACTTGCTATTACTAAAAATGTTCCCAAAAAGTTTAGGAGGAATGGCATTAGAGTGGTACTATCAATTGCCCACTCATTCTTTGAGAAATTTTGAAGAAAAAGCTGAATCGTTTGTCCATCAATTTAGTGCCTACATCGAGAGGCATGTCACCATTAAAGATTTGTACAACTTAAAACAAGACAAAGATGAATGTTTTGCTGATTTCTTAGCTAGATGGAGGCAGTTGACAGGAAAACTGCACTTTGTGCTACCTTATAGGGAAATGTTGGACATTTTTATCAATAATTTACAAGAACAAATATCTTATGAGTTATCAACTGCTACCTTAACCACCTTCGATCAAGCTATAGACTTAGCTCGAAGGGTAGAAGATGCTCTCATTAGAAGAGGTCAGCTCAAAAAGAAAGATGATGAGAAAACATCCAGAAATCAGTATAAAAACAAACAAGTTGTAGGTGACGGAGTCACTGATAGTAGAAACGTTGCTAATATCAATACAACGAAGACAACAGAAAAATTTATATTAAAACCTCCTGATAAACCTCCTCGAGAATTTACTAGATTGAATCAACCTTTATCAACCATTCTACCTCAATTATTAGCACGAGGCTTGATTCAATTACCGACTATCCGGGAACCTGATCCAACTATACCCGGATACAGAGCTGATTTACATTGTGACTTTCATAGAGGACCTGGACATGCTACAAACTCTTGCAAAATATTGAAACATAAAATACAAGACTTGATTGATAATAATGAAATGGAGGTGCAAGCCTTCCAACCTAAACAAAATGCTCCTAATAATGCTCAAAAGACCATTCCCCAAAATCAAAATCAAAATGCTAATCAATCATTGGATATATTTCAACATCCTTTACCAAACCATGGTAAAGAAGTGGCCAATCAAATCGAACATCATAATGTTCCCCCTCCTACCCGATATGTAGGGACTATTAGCGGACAATTACCTGTTCAGGATCCTCAAATATTTGGCACAACCTTATCCCTGGTCACGACCAGGCCCCTACATAATATTCAAACTCCCGATCCTAGTGATGTAGAATCAGATACTGAAAGTGAAGTAGACATCACCTCAAACCAATCGAATAGTTCTAAAAATGAATCAGATCCTATTCAACCTATCACAGATGCTATGGTTCCAGAAGAACCATTTCCTAGAAGAGTTACTACTCGACCCTCTTCTAATCAGTTCCTTCCTAATGAACAAGCCATAAACGCTCAACCAAGACCGGTTCAGCGTCTTCAATATAACATTGTAGGTACCATCGGAGTCGTTACCAGACAACAGGCTCAAAAATCTCAACAAGATCAAACTTAGAATGATGGATCAGCTCCATTTATTTTGAAAAATCCCAATAAAGGGAATCATATGTCTAATGTTCAACCAAAACCTCCTTACAATATTAATGAACAATTATCCAATACTACGACCAGAATTTCCCTTTTGGACTTGTTAAGATCTTCTCCTACCCATAGGGATGAGTTAATGCTTACATTAAGCCAAATGATGGTACCTCAAAATATTCAACCCGAAGCCATGTCCAATACTATCATCACTCGAGAAGTCGATTGTATTGACTTTCGGGATAAAGATATCCCACAACATAGTTTACATAAGGATAACCCCTTATATATTACTACTCTAATTGGAGATGTAGTTGTTAAAAGAGTCTTGATTGATAATGGTTCATCTCTAAACATTTGCACTTTTGACTTCTACCAAAGATTTGGCTTTAGAAGTGATGAAATGAAGAAAACTGACATGATTATCAAAGCTTTCAATGACGAGACACAAGAAACGTGTGGAGTCATTACTATACCCTTGCAAGTTGGTCCTAGAACCCTAGATACAACCGTGTTTATTGTACATTGCCCAACATCATACAATATACTTTTGGGTCACCCTTGGATCAATGCGATGCGAGCGGTTCCCTCCACTTTACATCAATGTGTTAAATTTGAATTTAAAAATCAGTTGGTCACTATCCATGGTGACCCTAGACCCTTTGATATGTGTGCTTTGCAAGAACCTGTTGGAGTGCAATTTTGCCCCGCTCTGTCATCCACACATCCTAATTCTTATTTTTCATCTAAACGTGTGAAAAACACACACATAACATCATCTACTCCATCAACTACACCTATACATTTAACTCAACCATCTTCTGAACAAACCACACTAGAACCTCAAAAAGATCTTAAATCCACAACCAATCCTTCATGTTCCATCCCTATAATTTCAAAACCTATAGACCCATTTATTAACACTTCCACATTATCAACATCTATCATACCTTCCACATCTAAAGATATAGGGAATGATCCTTCTACATCTTATGCTCTTTCTGATGAACTTTTACCGGATTTATCCACAATCTTAATATCAGAAAAAACAAATGCTTTTATGCAAGATTCAATTCTTTTAAATAACTTGCCACCATCTCCTCGTACTTTGGGCCTCCCACAACCTATGGGAAGTACTTACCAAGTCGGGAGTTGTGCTTTTATTTATAAAGGATATGATTGGGGAAGAATACCCCGAAATATCAAAACTCATCATGAGGGATATGCTCGATGTTATTTTACTAATGAATATATTAAAGCTAAACCCATAATGCTTAAAATGGGATATAAAGGGAAAGGCTTGGGACCTTTCCAAAATGGTATGAAAGAACCTATCGAGGTAGAACCATGGCCCGCCCGATGTGGTGTGGGCCTATTTCCTAGTAAGGGTCAACCCTTCCCTTTTGAAGATGATGATCAACTCATATGTTATCAAGATTATCTAGATAAACAAGATTCTTTGTGTTCAAAGAATAATCCCTTTACATGTAATATGCTATCCATAGCTTACCCTGAATTGATTGCTGAATCCGATGAGGAGTTGGAAGGAGATATTTTCCATGATGTCTCCGTTGAAGAGTTGTTACACAATGGTTTTTATTTTGATGGTTCTATACCAACTATAGCCCAACTTGAGAGCCATCCACCTTCATCGATAAGTGACAAAACCATTTTCTTAAGCTCTTAAGAAGGATGTCCCTTATAATTGGGACGAGAATGTAAAAGAAGTTTTGAACTTCTCAAACAATACCTCCTTAATCAACTATGCTTTCAGCCTAGACTTGATCACCCGTTTCTCTTGTATATCTCAGCTTCATATTTTGCTTTAGGAGCTATGTTAGCTCAGCTTGATGATGAGAAGAAAGAACGTGCTAATTATTACATTAGCCAAACTTTAATCAGTTATGAAACTCGTTATACAAAATTAGAAAAACTATGTCTAGCAGTCGTATTTTCTATGCAGAAATTATGCCATTATATGCTTAGTCAAAAAATATGTCATTGCTAAATATGATCCCTTACGGTATCTTATGAGTCGACCTTATTTATCGGGTTGCATAGCCAAGTGGGTTCTTGCTCTCAGCGAGTTTGAACTCACATTCATAGGACAAAAGTCTGTTAAGGGTCAAATCATAGCAGATCAATTAGTTGCTGCACCCTTAGAGTCTACCCATCCCCTCATCATTGAGTTTCTTGATGAATGCCTTCAATTAGAGGTAGACCATGTTGAACAATGGTCCTTATACTTTGATGGAGCCCGATGCATGAGTGGGGCTAGTGCGGGTATTATTTTAATATCCCTGCAAAAACACATTATACCTTTGTCCTTCAAATTAACATTTGCTTGCACTAATAATACTGTCGAATATGAGGCTCTAATCCTTGGATTACGAGCTGCCTTGGCATTAAAAATCAAACATCTCGCTAGTTTTTGGTGATTCTCAACTTGTCATAAATCAAATTAATGAAGTTTATCAGACCAGAGATGATAAATTGTGCCCATATAAAGCATATGTTTTGCAATTGTTATCCTTGTTTGATAAAGTTACTTTGGAAGCTATTCCTTGAACTAGCAACCGTGCGGTTGATGCTATGGCCGTAGTTGCATCTCTTCTGCCCTTGGAGTTAGATGACGAATATGCCACCATCATTATTCGTCGACTCCAGGAACCCGCTTCAAATAAGTCATGTTTAGAACCTTTGGATGTGTTTCTAATCAATGAAACTACTCCTGAACCTTGGTATATGAGATATATTTGATTTTCTTCAAAATGGGACTTTCCCTGCCAATTCTAATAGAAACCAACATCGGTTATTACGTAGACGAGCAAGTCGATTTGTAATAATTGGCAATACTTTATATAGGAGATCTTTTGAAGGTATCCTATTGAGATGTTTGAATCTAGAAGAATCCAAATCAGCTTTAAGTGAAGCCCACGATGGATCTTGTGGAGGACACTTCAATGGTAGTGTCATTGCTAAAAAGCTCCTTAGGATAGGCTACTTTTGGCCTACCATGGAAAAGGATGCACATGATTATGTGCGCCATTGCGACAAGTGCCAGAAACATGCTGACCTTGTCCATGCGCCTGCACAAGAGCTACAGGCTATTTCATCTCCTTGGCCCTTTTCAAAATGGGGCTTAGACATTATTGGCAAAATTAATCCTGTGTCATCTGATGGACACAAATTCATCATAACCGCCATCGAGTATTTCACGAAGTGGGTTGAAGCTATGCCTTTAGCTTCCTGCACTGGAACACAAGTCTCTAAATTTATTTTTAATCAAATCATTTGTAGGTTCGGAATTCCTGCAAATCTCATCTCAGACAATGGAACTTGTTTCAAAAATAAAGATGTTAAGAAATTATGCCAAAAATATAAGATTCAACATCGCTGGTCCACTCCCTATTATCCTCAGGGTAATGGTCAAGTAGAAGCATCTAACAAAACCTTAATCAAAATTCTCAAAATATTGGTCAATAAATCCGCCGCGACTGGCACATTCAATTATATCCGACTTTGTGGGCCTATCGAACTAGTGTTCGAACTCCCACTGGAACTTCACCTTTTGTCTTGGTTTATGGCGTTGAAGCCATTTTTCCTTTTGAATTAGAAGTTCCTTCTTTGGCTCTACTACTTCAAGATACCGAAGTAGGAGATGAATATCGAGCTAGCAGACTCAGTCAGTTGGAACTCCTAGATGAAAAGCGCATCAATGCTTTGGAGCATCTTCGTGCCTACCAAAACAAGCTTAAAAGATCATATGCCAAGAAAGTTCGTCATCGATCCTTTGAGGTCGACGACCTTGTTTTAAAAGAAAATAAAAAAAATACTAATGCAACTAAAGACCTTAAAGGTAAATTTGAGCCCAATTGGCTTGGACCATATATTATCACTGCTAAATTTGAATCAGGAGCATACAAATTAGCTACCTTAGATGGTAAAGATTTAAAAGAACCTATGAATATTATGCATCTTAAGCGATATTACGCATAAAATTTGGTCATTTCATCATTTGTACATATTTTGCATGTTGTCTCATTTTAAAATATATATATATATATATAAATGTTTAAACAAAAACAAATAAAAAAAATAAAAAGTCAAAACAACAATATTATTGACTCTTTTGAAACCCAAAAAAAATAAAGAAGAAAGAGAGAGTCAAAATTATCAAACTCCTCACAAATATTTGTTGTATATATTTCTTCTTCAAGTATTGCAGTTATATTTTCAAGTTATTTTGGATAAATTAGCATTTATTTGGAATCCCCCACTATCACAAACACAAAAATAAATATCTTGATTTTATCTGGCATGATTACTAATCTCTCTTATATCAAAGTCCACAAAATTCAATTAAATAAAGTTTGAGCATAGAGAATTGATCTTGTTATTTACTTAAACCAAGCATATCCTTTCACAATAAAATGATTATATTTGTAATTTCCATGCTATGCTACATAGTAGAAGTGGTTTCTTGAGCGAAAAGTTTCCCCTGCTATCCTATCATGCACATGGTCTAGAATCTTTGAGAATTGGCAAAAGGACAAGCTCACCCCTACCCGGAATAAAAATCCCTTGCTCTATGACTAATCCGAGCAAGTATCCCTAGCATAGGAAGAAAAGAAAAGTTCAAGAAAAAGAGAAAAAGAAACAAGTTATTTCAGCATTATCTCAAATATCAAGCCAAAATACAAAAATACAAAAAAAAAAAAAGCAAAAGCAAAGAAAAAGAAAAAAGCAAAAGCAAAAGCAATAAAATCCCTTTCCCTACCCATTGAAAAGAAAAGAAGGGTTGATGAGCTTGAATCCCTGGAATTCTCAATTATTCAAAAACTGTGAGGTAAGCCCCATAACAGGTGGTTTGTGCCCAACCCGCTTGGCCTTGGGTAATCCCTAGCGTGGTGATATGTCTGTCACATTAGCGACATTCTTTTGTACGAGACCTATGTCTGCTTATGGATTAGCTAGCTCTTGATAACCCGACCTACATAGTAGTCTGGTATGGTTATATGCATCTAAATCATGGTTAATGAACACTTATTTGGTTAATTCAAATCACTTGTATCATAGTATCTTGCTCAAACCTGGTAAATGAACAATGCAATTGCACACACATTTTGTATTTGAGAGATTTTGTGTATCATTATGATAAATCAAGATTGGTAATGAACTCACATACGCACATGGGATTCCTTATAAATCTAACTTTTGTCTTTAAGATACTTTGAAATATTTTTGCAAATTGTTTGGAATAAATTCATTTTCTTCTTTGAAAGAACAGTTGTTTAGTATAAAGACAACTACATGCATTATCAAAAAAATCAAAATCATTTTCAAAACATGCAATAAAGTTACATTTATATATAACTTTTGACTTTCGCGACGATGGTATAGTTCCAAAACCAAAATTGGAATTTTATGCCTAGCGCAAGTCCTCATCTTCATATTTTCTGACTATTTTCAAAAATTAAAAAATCAACCATGCAATAAAACTATTCTAATATTTTTCTTCTTTGGATTTCGCGATGATGGTATAAGTCTATACCTAAATATTCTATGCCTAGCGCAAACCATTGTACCAATTTTATTTTCCATTTATTTAAAATCATAAAAACATATGACTTAAATCATTATGTTACACAATTATGCTTTAAAACAAAACAAACACTTATTCTATTTTCATGTCATTATGTCAAACTTCAATTTTGCAATGATGGTATAATTCCTAGGGAATTATCCAAAAAATTTATCACACTTAGGAATTTATGCCTAGCAAAAGTCATTTTAAAAATATTTCATGCATAATATTTTCATGGAAATCTGAAAACAAATCATCATCATCATCATCATTTGCATCATCACAACAAAGTCTTAAGACAGTCTCTTAAGCACTCTTTTACTTTTAACAATATTTCTATACTAGGGATTAGCTTGACGACCGAGTGAGCGGCGACTCCATGAAATGGTCTATAATAGCGACAATGTCCTTTGAAATTATTGTTAGAAGTCCCTTTTCTTTTTTATCAAATTATCACATCACAAACAACCAATTTGTTTACATCAGATTATTTCATTTAAATTTTAAAAAGCATGACATTCAAACCATAATATTTCCAAACGACATAATTACATGAATCATCAAATCAATCACACCAAAACATTAAAGCATCATACAAACACATAAGACAAGTCATATGATCAAAAATATCATATATATATATATATATATATATATATATATATATCTCAACAATATATGTACATCATCTCAAAACTAGATTGGTATGCCACAATCTACATCTTGGCATACTCAATCCTCTCATCAATCTGTGTAGTGCAGTAGCCTAGCCTCGAGAACCCCTCGAGCTCTCAGCCTCATCTCCTCCCCCGCCCTGAGGTGGACGAGGTGGCCCCATCGCAGTATGTGTGGTACTACGAGTCCTAGTCGTCGATCGAGATGAAGTCCTCGATGACCCAACCCTGATCGGATCCGCAATGTCGGCTGGCAGCTGTACCCTCTGGCCCTCTAGCACCATCTGGAAGTAGATACCTTGGTAGAATGTGGTCTGAGCAATCGACCGTGCCAGCTCCTGAGTGCTCGCTCCTCCGCTCCGTGCTCTGAGGCGTGCAACCTCATCTCTGAGCTGTGTAGCCTCCGCTCGGTGGCGTGCAGCCTCATCCTATAGAGTCTGCACCTGTGCCTGGAGACGGATAGTCTCCGCCCGGAGAGTAGCCATCTCACTACTCTCTCCTGTGTCCACACCCTTGCCCTTATCGAGCGATGGTGGCCTCTCTCTCCGTGGAGAAGGGGGTCTCTCCTCCCTCCTCTCCCGCTGCCGTGGCCTCTGTTGAGCCTGTGGTCTCCTCTGCTCTCTCCCTCCATGACCCTATGCCACCTCAATGGCCGCCTGGCGTCGCCTCCCCATCCGACGCACAACTGCATGAATCAGACCCTGAGCCCTCGTCATCCGAGGAGGGCGGATGCCTATGTACCAGGCATCGTAGCCGTCGGCTACCCCTGCGTCATCCCCATCCACTGCTGAATGGGGGCATCATCTGTGTCCTGACTCTAGAAGCACTGCATATCTGGAGCCCCGCTAACTGTAGTGTTATCCCGGATAGTCCAAGAAAACTCGTAGTCTCTGAGAGATGGGATCCCCTGCTGTAGACCGAACTGCCTCAAAACTCGATCATAGCGGTGGAGCTCCACCTCTCCCCTCTCCATCCTCAGCCAGAAGACTCGCCTAACATGAGCCAGCTCCTGTCCATCCTCGGCCCACCCTGGATGATCTCTCCAAGGCCTCCAGGTGATCTGGTCGGAGACAAGGTCGTCAAGTAGTCTCCGGGACATTGGCAGATCTATCCGCCGTTGTGACCCTCTTCGGAGCCACCAGTAGAAAGCTCGGGGCCTCTCCCCGTCAATCCCTATCAGTGGGAGCCCTATCGGCCTCCGCACCGCGATGTGCTCCCAGCACCAAACCTATAGTAGTGATGTCATAACCAGACATCGACCGCCCTTGTATACGACCCCATGCAGGATCCTATACAATCGGCATAGTACAAAGCTCCCCCAAGCAAACCTGTATCCGTGGTCTCTCATGTCGTAGACCACATCTATCAGTAGCCATGGTACTCTACATCCACTCTGATGGCATAGCAACAGACCACCTACAACCCCAGCCAAAACCTATGTCAGTCTAGATGCCCCAGGCATCTGGCGTAGCGACTCGATGTTCACTCCGCCCTTCTCCAGGGTGAAGCTCGGATCTCCGCATAGTCGCATCATCGCGTGGCCCTGATTGGCCATGGGAGTGATCAGCCGTCCTTGTATGGGGATCCTCAAAATCCTCCATACATCCTCTAGTGTGGGAGTCATCTCCCCTATCGATAACCAAAAATAGGAAGAACCCGGATACCACCTCTCTGCTAGGGTTGTCAATAGCCCCATATCTGTAGAAACCTGTGGCATCTCTGCCACATGCTGCAAGCCGACTTATGCCAACTGATCTCGCTCTGCCTGAGATAGAGTGGCCAAGTCATCCCTCAACCCGTCGTATTTCCATTCTCTGCTCTTTAGTAATCCTCTCTGCAACATAAACAACAAAACAATAAAAATCATTAATAAAATAGTGATTAAAAATGCAAGTAAAACAAGTTCAATTTCATAAATGATGATATCGTCCACTATTGGATGATATCGTCCAAAATTTGAGCAAATTCGTCTCCGATTTCGCAAGCCGAAATCGTCCCCTTTTTGATGAAATCGTCCCCATTTCATCGATTTCGCCCTTGGACGAAATCGGCGATATCGAGACGATTTCGACGAAATCGAGACGATTTCGTCTCGATGACGTCGACGGCCCAAAAATGGCCGCGATGCTCAAAAATCATCAAAATTTAATCTAAAAAGCATAGAAAATCAAATTACAGCATTCTAAACTAAGTTTAGACCCTTACCCGTAGCCCGTGCCGGACCTCTGTCGATCTGTGCGCTGTCTCGACCATCTTGTCTGCAGAGCTCTAGAAAACAGTAAAAATGAACAGTAACAATGAATTAGGGTTTTTCCCTATTTTTCTTAATTTTATTCAAAAAACAATTAAAAACATTTTAAATTTTGCTTTTTCACGTTTTTACCTCAAACGTTCGATTTGGGTAAAAACACGGAGGGGGCATCATAGTAAGTTGTCGTACGATTCGACCTAGAATCGTCACCTAAAAATGGGAATAAATTTTTGCTTTCTCGTAGATCGAGAAGAACTCATCTTTAACGCATTTTCTTCAAAAAATTCGCTAAAGAGGGGGCAAAATGTAGCACCCTAAAATTGGCACAGTAAAACCTTAGCAAATAATTAAAATTACCTTAGTAATAATTCAAATTCAAATTTCAACCCCCAAAACCGCTCCCAAACCGCCGTTTAACCCGTTTCCTCATTTCTCGTACCATTTTTAGAATTTGTTTTGACCGTTTGACGATATCGTCGCCGATCAGACGATATCACCTCAGATCGGACGATTTCGTCTGGACTAGGACGTCCAGACGATCTTGTCCCAAAACTGATTTTTCATAATTAGCTTCTGTTTCAACGACGTCTCTAACTCGGGCAGAAGACGCGTCTGCACCGTTAGAGACCTCCCCCATTGGAGATCTTCCAAATTAGGATGATCTCCAACCTCCTAACCTCCCTCCTAAGCCTATTTAAACCTTAGGACCCCCCTTGACATTCCCCTAGCTGAATTTTTTGTAACTTGACCTTTACATGCATTAGAATATCTTAGATTACCATTTGCATTTGTCCTATCCAAATTTTGTTGTAGGAACCTTGTTATTCTTCAGCCGAAGCAAGCTCAGGTCGTCGCAGACGATCCTGTCCAATTCGAGATGATTTCGTACCAATCCGAGACGATTTCGACTGCAGTCAACATTGGGGGCAATCAGTGCCCAGAGTTTGCGCTTTTCCTATACTTTGCTGCTACTTTATTTTGCATTTAGTCAATTTTATTAGTATTTCTTGTTATCTTGCATCTTGGAGTTCACCCATGTACTTTAATTGCATAATAAGATCATAATTAGTCATTAAAGAATCGTAATTTACTTGTATTTTTATTTGTGATTATCATTTTAACATTCTTATTGTCATTTTACATCATTTCCCTCTGTTAGAATAGTTGCATTTCTGTATTTTGTATCTATTTCTCTGTTTGCAGGTCTCTGATGAATTCGTCAGATCTCAGACGATCCTGTCAGATCTCAGATGATCCTGTCAAATTCTAGACGATCTGGACTGCTTCAAAAATCAGAACCTCCATCAGACATCCGGATCAGGTATGGCTTTCTTCACTCTAAGCTTATTCTTTCTGTTTTCTGTTCAAATCTATTTTCTGTATTTATTTAATTTGCATTTTCATAATAGAACAACTTAGATTCATCTGGCCAAACCTAGGACTTGGATGTTTAAAGATAAAATTGAACACATTAAACACATTCCCAACCTAGGCGTGGAAAATGCCACTAAACGTTTCCTGGTGAACCCCACCATCCATCGAAAAATCACCTTAATACCCCTCCCCGAGAGGCGGGACCTTCAAAGGGCCTCTCAGTCCGAGGTATTGTCCCATCCTTTTCCCATCCCCCTTTCGGGCGTGGATCCTTTAGCTTGAAGGTAAGGATGCAAAAAATTTGGAGCGATACAAATTATTTCCTCAAGTAGGCTAAAATATGTTCATGTCATAATAAAGGGACACATGAAGAACTTTCCTAAGAGAAAGGACTTTAAAATTGATATTTTTTGTTCTTTGTGCAAGGATCATTTCTTTTGTTAATTTTGCACGGACTATCAAATTCTTTGGAAGTGTTGATTCTTCACATTCAAAGGTATTAACAAACTAAGGTACATGGTCCAGGTTTTTCTCTAGACTATGTTTTACTTTCTCTAGAATTCAATTCTTCTCAACAAATTTTTGTGGTGGCCATCCTCTATTTCCTTGCCCCCACATCGAATTTAACCTCACAAGTAGTAGAATTTATTTTATTGCTCTTTCATATTCTCCTACTTTTTCTAGGATGATAGCCTCAAGTAGCAAATTACCTTTCATCTTTGCCATATATATAGCCTATATGAAGTTACTAGATGCCTCTTCAATTCCAATAAGTTCATCCAAGTAATATTTTCTCAAGAGAAAAGATCTAATCAAGTCCATTTTAGGAAATGATTTTACGAATTTCATCATAGCCTTGGAGTATTTTTTTGGATAATATGTTGTGCATTTCTTAAGATAGTAATTTTCAATTTCTATTCTTTCACAATTGTGGCATCTTCTAAATTTAAAATTGCATTTTTTTCTTTTTAGAAACTTCAATATATTTTAATTGTCTCAAATAATGTTTTCTTTAAGCAAAAATTTAGGCATTACATAGTTATTTATGGCATATGCATTTGCATCCACATACCAGTATTTGGTCATTACAAGGCAATCTCTTGCATCTTGAGTATGTGTTTTACTATATTTTTCTTCATAAGTTCTGTCTAGAAATCCTGGCTCCAACTCAATAGTATGTTGGAAGCCCATGTCTAGTGGAAGATCTAGAGGCGTGTCTCTAAACAATTATGAATACTTATCTAAAAGGACTCAAATATTTGGATGATACTCAACCTCCTTGGAAGTAGTACTACCCTAGGATTTTCACTCAACAACCCAACTCACCTGCTCTTGTCTCATAAGCTTCTCCAAATGATGTGTAGATATTTGTTGTATTGATACACCTATCATGCCTTTGATGATTTTCACTTGCCCTTAGTCAATGAAACAAAGTGTTATCATATTGTAATTCTGAGTGAACTCACCAAGTGAATGTAACCCTAAATCCCTATTTCCATATGATCCCCCTAAAGGAATAACCTAAAATTTATGTGTTATAGGATGCCCATCCAGTAACACTTGTAACTGGTGAATGACCTCCTTACGGCCAAGGAATATCCATTTGCCACTTCTACATCAAAACCTATAAATTTTTCTATCTTTAACCTAAATCGTGCTAGCATACCCTATTCAATAAAATTATGGGTGACTCTCCCATAAATAAGAGCTATAATATGTTATCCTCTAATCCTTTCCCTAACTCAAAAATAATGGAACCTCAATGCTCTTGAAAAAGATGCTATAGTGGGTAACTAATATTTCCCTTTTGATGAAGGAGGTCCCTTTGTAATCTCCCCTACATGTGTTGTCTCATTCCCAACATCATCATGTGCCTCTACAAACTACTCTGGCTCACCCTCATCATTTGAATGGACCTCAATCAAGTGCACCTGTCCTTTCCCCAAACACCTATGCGATGGATCTCATGGCTCTCTGGAATTGAAGCATTGCTTCCTCTTTGTCTCATTACAAGTCATTTCACCTTATTGTTGCTTAGTAGATGTCTGTCCTATTACCTGTTAACTCAGAGGTCTAGATGGAGCAGCTCCCAATATTTGTGGGAAAGGTCTATAAGGGATCCTCTGCTGCTATTGTGATGCTCTTGTACCAATACCTCTAGTAGATGTACCCTAGAAAGATATACATGTTGTAGTAGTATCCAAGGTTAAGGTCTTTTTAATGGCAGCCTAAAAAAATTTCAGATCAAAAACCTTAACCATACTTCTAAGTGGCTATCTAAAACCCTCCATGAATAGATAAGTCAATCACCTCTCTAACCCATTAGGTACCATCATTGCAACCCTATGAAAATTAGCCACATAAGCATCTACTATATTATTATGCCTTAATTATAGCAACTATTTAAATTGGACCCCAATATCCTACCTCTCAAATCTATCAATCAATATCCTACAAAACGCATAAGTGGTGATAAGGCAATATCCCTAGGTTATCAAAATGTGATACCATCACTCATGAGAAACTCCTATGTGAAGGATACCAAAATTAACCACCTCCTCCTCATACATTGGACTTAAGAAAAATTAGGTGTTTAGATTCTAAATCCAAGCATGAGTTGAAGATTGGTTAGACCCATAAAATGAAGAAATTGTGAGTTTTCTCGATCTATTTTGCAAATCCCTATAAGTATGGTTCTGATTTGGTCTTCTCTCATTCTTAGATTTGGTTTTTATCTTCAAGGTACATAAATTTAAGAAATATATGTTAGCCTAAAAATCCTCACTCTATGCTCTATACTCCACATGGAGAGTTGCCAAATCATCATCCTACTACTCTGCCACCTCCTCCTTTGGTTGTGCTACCTCTCTCTATAAGAAGGTAACCCTAGGTAGCCTAGAACACTAATTTTCCTAAATGCCTGCTGAGTTTTTTGATTTGCTATCAAAGCAGAGGATTCCCCTCTATCACTATTACCAAAAGGAATAGCAGTAAGGATAGAACCCAAAATTTGAAATGCTTGGGGAAAAAGATTAATAAGTTTAAAGGAATTCCTTCAAGGACTTAATAGTTTCAAGGAATTCCTTTTTTATCCTCACTAATAGTTTCAAGGTATTATTTTTCTTTATCCTCACCGAATATCTTAACACAGCTATATGTGTCTTATGGTGGAATAAAGGTTTGTTGAAACTTTCTTTGTTGTCTTTGTTGATATTATTTCTCTTTCACTAAGTAACATTCAAGAATCAACACTCTTATAACCCCTCAGGCTGGTAAGAACTTATCTCTGATACCCCTTGTAAAAAATCCTACCCAAAATATAAACTAACATGCAATTTCTAAAACAAAACACCCAAAATTTCCAACCATAGAATTTTCAAACAACAATAAATATATTTATATATTTTGCTTTCTTTTATTATTATTATTATTATTTCAATAGGAGACAATACATGGAGATTCACACAAATGAAACAGAAAAATCAATTGAAAAAGCATGCACTTGGTAATTGCATCCAATGAATAATGTAGATATATTACAACAAAAGAATCAAATATCCACTAGTTGCTAGTTAAATTCCTTTGAATGCACAATAAAGACCCAATAATAAATCTTCCAAATCAAAGAACTAATTCTGAGATTCGAAGGATTTCATCCTTGAATCTACCAATTGGCTATTGAAGCACAAATACCACCCAAAACTATAGAATAGTTTTTTAATGTTCAAAGGGCCCCTTGTTATTTCCAAAACTCCCTTTTATACCACTGTAGGCCCAAAATGGCCACATCCTTAGAAGAATTTTGTAATATTTTCTAAGGCATGAAGGAGTTTGCTCTACCCCATGGTAATGAATCAGTACAAAATGTTCTATCCCACAATCAAACAGATCAAAATCCATACTTAGCCATTTCAATATCGCAGGCTACAACAAGGAGGAAAACATAGTGGTTCAGATCATTATCTATCTCACGTAGCATGGAAATTATTCCAGCCCATGGTAAACATTAGTCAGATGTGACATCGATGCTCTCCAAACCATGGATTACATTGCTCCATCCCATGCAATTTGAAGAGTATTTCATATCGTAGCGACATAGTGCATATTGCTCCATACCGTAGTCAAAGAAGTCAACATTCACGAAGGAGAATTTCAAGGAGTAAGCCAGCACAAGGTTTCATATCACACAATTTTATGTTCTATCTCACACGGACCATGCTAGAAATTTGAGGTATTTTATGTTGTCATTGATGTCACATGGATCATTGATGTCACATGGATCACATTGAGTTTTGGTGGCCAAAGTATTTCATAAATAAGCATTTATGATATTTTGGAAAGCATGGATATATACAGGGTTTTTGTGAAAACCAAGGTAGGAAAAATAAAAGGTTTTATTTAAAACCATGGATGGCAGATTTGAAATGGGTTTTTCTTAAAACCCAGGTTGGCTTTTCGTTTCATCGAAAAAGGTGCCCCGGTGAAGGAGATATTTAATTTTAAATATTTAAGTTTAAATTTTAAATTATTTAAAATTTAAATTTAAAATTAAAATTAAATTTAATATTTTATTATCGTCGACGTCCAAAAGAATGAAGGTTTGATTATAATCCATCGACGTCTTTCGAAGCATTATAATGTGTATATATAATGGTTAAAAACTTTGCCTATTGAGTATGCCAAGGTTGAGAAAATCGAAGAGTAATTCGTGCGTGGAGGAAGCGGAAGGCAAAAAAATAAAGAAGTCATTTTTGAGGGTTAAAGAAAATCGAGGATGTCTAGACCTGACATCACGTTGGACAGCGCAACGCAGTTGGCAAGAGATAACTTTGGCACAAGGGAGGTCTGCGTTTCGAATCCCGTAGGGGCAGAAGTTTTGGTGGAAAATATTTTTTTGTTTTAAGAACAATCGAGCACAGTTTATACAACAAGGTTGGGATTTATTTCCAACGTGGGCTTGCACCCACGTGGTTAGCATCTCACAATGCTAGCAAGGAGGAACAAAGTTCGACTCCCATAGGTGTGAAGGCGCTCATCAATTTTTGTGAAACGTTTTCAAAGGTTAAGGCCACGATTTCGAAATTAAAGGTATTTATGAGAAGCGCCTTGCATAGTTGATATTGTGAATGCTTTGGGTGTATGAAAAATATTTTTTTAGAGATAGGGAGTTATAAGGTTTTGTAAGCTTGTTGTTATTTCTAGGAGGAATAAGGGTTGTGATCCACTTTTGAAAAAGAGAAATTTTTGGTGTTTTTCCTTTTAGAAGTATATCATATTATATATCGTTGGAAAGCTTATTTCGAGGGCTATTTGATTAACTTGCTTAGAGGGAGAAATAAGGTGTTTGGTGGGGTTTTTTTTTTTTTTTTTGGGGGGGGGGGGGGGGGGGTTTTTTTTTTTTTTTTTAAATTGTTTTTTTTTTTTTTTAGGGGGCGTGGTGCTTTTTGTTGGGTAGGAGTGATAAGGTGTTATTTGGATATTGTTGTTGTGATATTAATCATGATCTCTAACCCTTGTTGAAAGTTGAAAAAGAAGTTTGTTGAGTGTGGCAGATTTCCAAAGAGGTTTCTTCATCTTCATAAAAGGTATGGGCACATTCTCCTATTGATTGATTATGGTGGTTGATTTCTGAAATATCATTGGAGAGAAAAGGATTGATTGTGGTTTCCTTTTCGAAAGTGGTTGGTTGAATGCTTCAAGGTTTTCTAGTTTGAGAGTTGTGGTTAAACCTTGTTTTATAAGCATAGTTGTTGAAGCCCATTGGTTATGCAAAGAACTTGAAAAGAACATGAGTATCATTGTTATGTGAAGAATGTTTTATTAGCATTGTTGTTGAAGCCCATTGGTTATGCAAAGAACTTGAACTTGAGAAGAACATGAGTATCATTGTTATGTGAGATTTGTGGTTGAGCATTGTTGGAAACATTTGAGTTGGTTGATACATGCTTGGACTAGGGTTTGTAAGAAAGAGTTGTTCCTTGTGGTAGTTGGTTGAGAAGAGTTGTTTGAGCCTAGTCAAGTGATGTGTGAAGTGGTTGTTCAAGTTCCATGAAACAAACTATTCTATAAATCTGATTTGAGTTGATATTGAGCTTAGAACATATTGAGTCTCTAACAATTCTCTTTATGCTTCTATGAGATTTTGAATTGAGTTGAGTTGAGATCATTATTGTTCTCCTTTGAAGAGTGTATTACCATTCATTGTTGAGTTCATATTGAGCCTTCTTTATTTTGTGGTTTTTATTGAGTGATTGATTGAGCTTTGAGAAGGTTTGGGATAGTTTTTTGTTGAGAATTGGACAAGTTTGTGTGAGCTTGTTGAGAAGATTTGGACAAGTTCTGTGTGAGCTTGTTGAGAGATTTGGACAAGTTCTGTGTGAGCTTGTTGAGCAGATTTGGACAAGTTTTGTGTGAGCTTGTTGAGCAGATTTGGACAAGTTCTATGTGAGCTTGTTGAGAAGATTTGGACAAGTTCTGTGTGAGCTTGTTGAGCATATTTGGACAAGTTCTATGTGAGCTTGTTGAGCAGATTTGGACAAGTTCTGTGTGAGCTTGTTGAGTAGATTTGGACAAGTTATGTGAGCTTGTTGAGCAGATCAGTGGAGTGCCTAGCTGAGTAGATTAGTGGATTGCCTACCTGAGAGATCAGTGTGTTGCCTAGCTGAGTAGATCAATGGATTGCCTACCTAAGCAGATTAGTGTGTTGCCTAGCTGAGCAGATTAGTGGATTGCCTACCTGAGTAGATCAGTGTGTTGCCTAGCTAGAGATCAGTGGATTGCCTACCTGAGTAGATCAGTGTATTGCCTAGATTTGAGCAGATCAAAGTAATCATTGTATTGGATAAGGATCCTTATTTCTATGTGAAATATTATAAGGATATTATCTTGTGGAGTACCCCACATTGGGGGAACCATGTTAAATCTTGTGTCTCAATTGTGTGTGGTGACTTGTGCTCTTGCTTACTATTGCTATCTGAGTTATTAATGCACACTACTATATTTGGTTATTGTAATTAAGGACATTAATTGATATTGGTTTGAAAGAAAGTAAAAAGTGGGTGCTATACTGTTCACCCCCCTCTCAGTATAAGCTTGTGTTCTTCAATTGGTATCAGAGCGGGTTCCTTCGAAAAGGCTAACAGCTTGAGGGCAGATTCTACAAGAACATAGATGGCTTCATAGAATGGATCATCTACAAATAAGGCACCATTATTTGATGGTAACAATTATGCTTTCTAGAGCATGAGAATGAAGAACTACTTGATATCATAGGGATATGAGGTATGGCAGATGGTTGAAAAAGAGTATAAGGTTGAAGGTGATCCCGAGGCAGATAAGACTATCAAGAAATTGGTTGAGATCAATGCAAGGGCAATAAATTGTATTTTGAGTGGGCTACGTGAGACAGATTTTGCAAAGGTCATGGTATGTAATTCAGCTAATGAAATGTGGACCAAGTTGCGGAATACTTATGAAGGAGATTCCAAGGTAAAGTTGTCAAAACTACAAACTCATAGAAAAATATTTGAGGAATTGAAAATGGAAGATTCTGAAGATATTGCAAAGTTTTTACTTCGAGTTGATGAGATTACTAACACCATGAGAGGCCTAGGATTTGAGATGAAAGAATCAGAAGTTACTCAAAAGGTTTTGAGATCACTTCCCATGAAGTATGATGCAAAGGTTTCAGCAATAGAAGAAACAATGGATATCAACAAGCTAACAATGGAAGAACTACAAGGAACTCTCACAACTTATGAGATGAGGGTGAGTAAGCATCAGGTTCCAATAAAAGAGATTGCATTCAAGGCTTTAGAGAAAGAGAAAGGGAAGGTTCCAGAGATAGATAGAGATCCAGTTAATGATGAGGAAGCTAACTTCATCAAAAGGAATAAGGACTCAAGGAATTTTAGGGATATGAGGAAAGTCAGATGCTACAAGTGTGGTGATCTTGGTCACTATGCACACAAGTGTCTACATGAAGAAAATAGTGATGATGAAAAATAGGGTCACAGAAGAAAAGAAGATGGAAAGCATAAGCATGACAAAGATGATAGATACAAGCAAAACAGGTATGAGAAGAAGAAAATTTTTGTAAGGTAAAGAAATCTTACTACATTGTAGAAGCAAGTGATAGCTCAGATCATAGTGATAGAGACAAGTCAGATGATGAAAAGGAAGAACATCTATTCCTAGGAATAGAAGGTGAAAGAGAACAATGCTTTGTGTGTGGTCAAAGAGATCACAGATCAGGATATTGCAATGGATTCAATGATAGTGAAGATGAGATGACACATCAAGGAAACATGCATGGTCAAAGAAAACTTGAGAGTTTGTTTGCTATAGAAGATTATAATGATCTTAGTGACAATGAATATGAAGAAGGGTTTTTCTATGGGATAAAAGAAGTAGAAGAAGAACATTCACTCCAAGCAGAAGAAGTTATACAAGAGAATATTGTAAGAAAGACAGATGTCTCAGATGATCTAAAGGAAGACTTCAATAATATCCATGAGCAACTACAAGAGGTTAAGGAGAATCTAAAAGAATTGAGATGTTCCATACATGAGAAGTTTGATCCATCACATGACTCAAAAGGTCAAGATATTTTCACTAAGAAGGAAACATGTATTTTAGAGACAATAAATATGGATGCCAATTTGCTACTTGACACAAATGAAGAGAAAGAAGAGGAAGATTCCAAAGCACCAAAGGTCTCATATTTCAGGTTTGGGAATCACACTCAAAAGGAAAGGAAGTTCTAAAATATGAAAGCAAGGAAGCACCTAAGTTTTATGAAGAAAGTTCCAAAGTTCCTATGGCTCCAAATATTCAGTTTGGATCTTGTTTTGAGATAGGTGAATCAAGTTCAAAAGGAAAAGAAATACTTGAAGAGGAAAGCAAGGAAGAAATTAAGGAAAAGGATTTAGATACTACAAAGAAGGTTCAAGGATGCAATGCACAAATTGAAAATGATCATAGGGATAATGGTCAAGAAAGGTATGAGGAACTAAGGCATGAACAAAGGGCTTTTCAAGGACATTGTTTTTCTTGTAATGGATTTGGACACAGGGCTATACACTGCAGGGTCCATGGATCAAAGAAGTTTGATTTTTCTAGAAGAAACTTCAAAGGAAGAAGGTATGGTTTTTAGGGACATTGCTTCTTATGCAATAGGATTGGTCATAGAGCTTCTCAGTGCAAATAAAATGAGAAAAATGGTTTTGGTTTTAGAGCTACACAATTCAGAAGTCATGGTCATAATGGTCATGAAAATAGAGCTTCACAATACAGGGTTCAAGAAAGGAATGGATATGGAAATTATTTCAAGAAAGAATTCAGGATTTGGGCACCATCCAAAGGCTACAATATCAAGTGTTTTAATTGCAATAACTTTGGACATATTGCAAAATGGTGTAGGACTCAATTCCAAATAGGTTCAAGGCAAGAAGGTCAAACAGGTTCTAGACAAGAAGATCAAGTAATTCATCAAGAGAAGGATATCAAGAAAACATGGAAGGAAGTTGATAGAGGAAAGAAATAATGTAATATGGGAGTAAAAGTACTCCCACCCCAAAATTAATCACCTCAAGAGAGAAGGTGGTGAGGGGGCTAAGCTTAAGAGTCATATATTTTAGCCCCATAGGTGTCCCTTTTGCCATTGATGTCAAAGGGGGAGATATTTGAGTAAGGGGAGAGATTTGAGTTAGGGGGAGCAGCCTCCAAAGAGAGCATTGAGTTAGGGGGAGCAGCCTCCAAAGAGAGTATTGAGTCAGGGGAGCAACTTTGATTCTCAGAAATGGTTTTTGCAGTGATTGTGGTGATTTGCATTAGAGGTGTTGCCATCAATGACAAAGGGGGAGATTGTTGGAAATTTGAGGTATTTTATGTTGTCATTGATGTCACATGGATCACATTGAGTTTTGGTGGCCAAAGTATTTCATAAATAAGCATTTATGATATTTTGGAAAGCATGGATATATACAGGGTTTTTGTGAAAACCAAGGCAGGCAAAATAAAAGGTTTTATTTAAAACCATGGATGGCAGATTTGAAATGGGTTTTTCTTAAAACCCAGGTTGGCTTTTCGTTTCATCAAAAAAGGTGCCCCGGTGAAGGAGATATTTAATTTTAAATATTTAAGTTTAAATTTTAAATTTAAATTTAAAATTAAAATTAAATTTAATATTTTATTATCACCGACGTCCAAAAGAATGAAGGTTTGATTATAATCCACCGACGTCTTTCGAAGCATTATAATGTGTATATATAATGGTTAAAAACTTTGCCTATTGAGTATGCCAAGGTTGAGAAAATCGAAGAGTAATTCGTGCGTGGAGGAAGCGGAAGGCAAAAAAATAAAGAAGTCATTTTTGAGGGTTAAAGAAAATCGAGGACGTCTAGACCTGACGTCACGTTGGACAACACAACGCAGTTGGCAAGAGATAACTTTGGCACAAGGGAGGTCTGCGTTTCGAATCCCGTAGGGGCAGAAGTTTTGGTGGAAAACATTTTTTCATTTTAAGAACAATCGAGCACAGTTTATACAACAAGGTTGGGATTTATTTCCAATGTGGGCTTGCACCCACGTGGTTAGCGTCTCACAATGCTAGCAAGGAGGAACAGAGTTTGACTCCCATAGGTGTGAAGGCGCTCATCAATTTTTGCGAAACGTTTTCAAAGGTTAAGGCCACGATTTCGAAATTAAAGGTATTTATGAGAAGCGCCTTGCATAGTTGATATTGTGAATGCTTTGGGTGTATGAAAAATATTTTTTTAGAGATAGGGAGTTATAAGGTTTTGTAAGCTTGTTGTTATTTCTAGGAGGAATAAGGGTTGTGATCCACTTTTGAAAAAGAGAAATTTCTGGTGTTTTTCCTTTTAGAAGTATATCATATTATATATCGTTGGAAAGCTTATTTCGAGGGCTATTTGATTAACTTGCTTAGAGGGAGAAATAAGGTGTATGTAAAGAGATATTTCTATTTTTGTAAAGGGGTTCAAAAGTGAAGGTTGTTTTGTTCTTTTTCAAAAGTGATTAATTCTTTCATAAGGGGACATGATGCATTTTGTTGAGTAGGAGTGATAAGGTGTTATTTGGATATTGTTGTTGTGATATTAATCATGATCTCTAACCCTTGTTGAAAGTTGAAAAAGAAGTTTGTTGAGTGTGGCAGATTTCCAAAGAGGTTTCTTCATCTTCATAAAAGGTATGGGCACATTCTCCTATTGATTGATTATGGTGGTTGATTTCTGAAATATCATTGGAGAGAAAAGGATTGATTGTGGTTTCCTTTTTGAAAGTGGTTGGTTGAATGCTTCAAGGTTTTCTAGTTTGAGAGTTGTGGTTAAACCTTGTTTTATAAGCATAGTTGTTGAAGCCCATTGGTTATGCAAAGAACTTGAAAAGAACATGAGTATCATTGTTATGTGAAGAATGTTTTATTAGCATTGTTGTTGAAGCCCATTGGTTATGCAAAGAACTTGAACTTGAGAAGAACATGAGTATCATTGTTATGTGAGATTTGTGGTTGAGCATTGTTGGAAATATTTGAGTTGGTTGATACATGCTTGGACTAGGGTTTGTAAGAAAGAGTTGTTCCTTGTGGTAGTTGGTTGAGAAGAGTTGTTTGAGCCTAGTCAAGTGATTGTGTGAAGTGGTTGTTCAAGTTCCATGAAACAAACTATTCTATAAATCTGATTTGAGTTGAGATTGAGATTAGAACATATTGAGTCTCTAACAATTCTCTTTATGCTTCTATGAGATTGATTTGAGTTGATATTGATTTGAGTTGAGATCATTGTGGATCATAGTTGTCATCCTTTGAAGAGTGTATTACCATTCATTTTTGAGTTCATCTTTGAGCCTTGCCTTTATAGATTTATGGATGAGATTTGAGTGCTACTTGAGCATGATTGATTGAGCCTTTGAGAAGGTTTTGGGATAGATTTGGAGAGATTTGTGAGTTGTTGAGAGATTTGGACAAGTTCTTGTGTGAGCTTGTTGAGCAGATTTGGACAAGTTCTGTGTGAGCTTGTTGAGCATATTTGGACAAGTTCTGTGTGAGCTTGTTGAGCATATTTGGACAAGTTCTGTGTGAGCTTGTTGAGCATATTTGGACAAGTTCTGTGTGAGCTTGTTGAGCATATTTGGACAAGTTTTGTGTGAGCTTGTTGAGCAGATTTGGACAAGTTCTATGTGAGCTTGTTGAGCAGATTTGGACAAGTTCTATGTGAGCTTGTTGAGCAGATTTGGACAAGTTCTATGTGAGCTTGTTGAGCAGATCAGTGGAGTGCCTAGCTGAGTAGATCAGTGGATTGCCTACCTGAGCAGATCAGTGTGTTGCCTAGCTGAGCAGATTAGTGGATTGCCTACCTGAGTAGATCAGTGTGTTGCCTAGCTGAGCAGATCAATGGATTGCCTACCTGAGTAGATCAGTGTGTTGCCTAGCTGAGTAGATCAGTGGATTGCCTACCTGAGTAGATCAGTGTATTGCCTAGCTTTGAGCAGATCAAAGTAATCATTGTATTGGATAAGGATCCTTATTTTTATGTGAAATATTATAAGGAGATTATCTTGTGGAGTACCCCACATTGGGGGAACCACGTTAAATCTTGTGTCTCAATTGTGTGTGGTGACTTGTGCTCTTGCTTACTATTGCTATCTGAGTTATTAATGCACACTGCTATATTTGGTTATTGCAATTAAGGACATTAATTGATATTGGTTTTGAAAGAAAGTAAAAAGTGGGTGCTATATTGTTCACCCCCTCTCAGTATAAGCTTGTGTTCTTCATACCAGATCAAGGTTCTATCCTGTGGTCAACAATGGTCAACTTTGTACTTGCAAATATTGAGGCATAGGCTATAGCATGATTTAAACTTTGTTCTACATCACGAATGCAAAGCAAAGTAAAGTAACTCAAGGATTAAAAGGTTCGGGCTAGTGCAATGCTCCATCCCGTGTGACTCAAAGCATATTTTTACGTTGAAGCATTATTTGCTCCAGCCCATGATCAAAATGGTCAAAATATGTGGAAAGTATTTTTGAGGAGTGAGCTATGACATGTCTCTACGCCATGGAGCTAATGGTAGTGTTCAAGCTTTGATCTCAGTCATTCATGAGTGGATCAATGATCATTTTGTTTTGATGATCTCCAAGGTGCATAAAGGTAGAACTTCTGTAACATGAAATGGTTGATCCAAGCGAACCAGTAGGTGAAGCATCAAAGAGATCAAGAACCAAGAAATACAGGTAGTTGTAGATCTATGGTTGGATAGTATCTACAAGAATGATGGATGGCCTGGATTACAGTTTTGATAGCCTAGAGCCAAACACCATGAAAGACCAACAAGTTGCAGAAGTTGAGTTGTAGAGAAGCGCAAGATCATGCATTTTCTTCTTTCATCCAAGATAAATAAGAGGCTACCACCTCAACACCTGGTTGATCTGGCATTTCATTTTCCTTGTAATGTTCCACCTTCTTTCATTTTTTCAAGCATGTAAAACTATAAATAGAGGTCGAACCCTCATTTTTTAGGGTCGGCTCTAGAGTGTTTGCTTGCCCTACTATGTAAATACTTTTTGCAAATCAATAGAAGGAACATTACTTGGATGTTTGCCTCAGATTGGTGTCTTCTATAATATTTGAGAGATTCAAGCTGTGAAATGCTTTTCTGCTACTATTGCTATGGTTAGTCTATTCTATTGATATTGGATTGCTAGCTTAGAGCATTTTGAAATATTTCATGATTGAATCTATGCTTGCAAGAGGTTATTTTCTATTAAATCTTGGTACTGATCTTATTCTACTATATTGGATTATTAGTATCTTTGATGTTTGAAATAACTTCTTGAAGTATATCTTTGTTTGTCTAAATTGATGAAGACTATCTATTTTGAATGTTGTTAATCACAAGTGTGGGACACTAGAAATTGTTTGTCAAAGGGTTTTCCTATAGATGCCTATGTTGTTAGCTTTATCTAACCACTATTTAATTATTACTTCCTAACCCTAAACCCATTTCTATCCCTATATTTTAAATATTTAACTGAGCTTAAATGAGTCAACACCCTATTAGTTGACAAGGAATACCAGCCTACTTTGGAGGTTGGATTAGAGCAATATTTAATCCATCCAATGTTGGTGTCTGGACTATGACTAGTGGGTGCATGCCTAATCAAAATATTGGAAGATAAGAGTCACAGTTTCAAGTTCTGCTTGATGTCAATTTGGATACCAATAGTTTTGGCATGCCCGGTGGGACCCTGTTTACAAGAACATTAGCTAACCCACCCTTTTTATTTTATTTTTACCTTTTCCTAGAGGAATCAAGATTTAGTGAATTATCTTGACCTTGTTAAGCGGTGAATAGTAAATTCACTTGGTGACTCCTTGAATGCAAGAAACTAGAAAGCCATTCCGATAGCTCATAATTTTTCATGAATACTAGGTCATCTACAAAGAACAATCTAGATTCTTTTATCTATTATGAGCTCCCTTTGAGAGGATCCACCATCATAAGAAATTTGAACCCAGATTTCCAATCAGATGAGACTCCTCCAGAACCACCCCCTGAAGTGCCTCCAAGGCCACCTCCAGTAAGAACAATACCTAGAAATATGGCTCATAATATAAATGTGGCTCCAAATTAGCCCCTGTAGAAATACCCTAGTTGGAATATAATCGGTCCCCTAAGGCTTACCCATATGCATGATATCCCTCAAGCTGTATCCAAAGCCATACCTACCTATGATGGATCAAGAAAAACTGCTTACGAGCATTGCCAAGATATCCTAAATCTAGCAGCAATTCATAACATAAAAAATGAAGATGTCATTGTCAAAATCCTGGCCCTATCTTTTAGAGGGAAAATCTTACATTGGTTCAGGACCTTAGAGGACAATAGCATTACTTCATGGGCAACATTAGCAGAGCCCTTTGTAGAAGAGTTCAATGAGTCTATTGATCCCTTTTCTCTCCTAAATCAGTTTACATCCATGCAAAAACATCAACAAGAGTCGGTTTCAGACTTCAATCTAAGATTTAGTAGAACTTGGAAGAGGATTCCACCTAAAGCTAGGCTAGCTACAACCCTTGCTTTTATGTATTATATCAGAGCCCTTGGGTCATATCTGGGTTTACAAACTCAATAATCAGGGGTATACACCTTCCCTCAGGTCTACAATGTAATTGTGCAAGCTGAAAACATCCTCATCAATGTAGGAAGATTACCCCCAAAAACTGTGATGCCCTACTACTCTAAAATTCCTAATGTCCAAAGTCAGGTAGCTACATCTTCTTACATGGACCCTCCTCCTTTGTCATCCCCACTTCCTCATATGGCTCCAATTCCTCTCCCCAAAGTACCATCTACTTCAATTCCTTTTCCACCACTTCCATCTCAAGCACCTCAAGAATCCACTGTGCTTCTTGATATTCATAGTACTTTGAAAACACTTAGTAACAAGATGAATTCAATGGAGAAAAGAGAGATAGAGAGATCTCAACAAAGGAGATTCCCCTATGTCAATAGAGATCAAAGGCCTAGTACCAACAATAGTATAGGGATCAGAGTTAATGCAATTCAAGAAGATCAAGAATATTCTTCTGAAACTAGTCTTGTGAATGTGTGGTGCCTTGTATGTAATGATCCTCATGATTCAGAGTCATGCGTTATGTACCAACATCATGTGCAAAAAGCCATGGAAAATGTAGAGAGGAACTAGAAAGGTAGAGTTAACATGCTTTGGCAACCAGATCAGATCATGGTTGGGCAAGATCTTGATGAAGAAGGACCTATTTCTATCATGACAAGATCAGGAAAGAAGACATTGCAGGTTGATCCATAGAATATGGGTTAGTTTTAGGTCCCTTCTCAAAAGAAGAAAGATCCCCCTCTGCAAAGTAGTGACCAATTTACTATCCCCCAAGCAGCTAAAAAGAGGGACACGGTTCCTAAAATCCAAGAAAGAGAGGTCAGTTTCCCTAGGAGATATGACAAAGAAAATGACAAAGAAAGGATGAGATCCAAAAATGAAGCACAAGAAAAGTTGAGGTTTCCTTCCATAACTAAAATATAAAGGATCGAAGCCACACAACAATACAAGAGGAAGTATGGTGAACCAAAAAAGAAGTCTGAGAATTTCCCTCCAGGGAAATCAGAGTATAACATTGTGGAAGAGATGAAAAGAATCCCCTCCAAGGCTAGCCTCTATGATACTCTCTTCATTCCTGGTCAAATAGATCTGCTTAAAGCTTCTTTAAGTAAGAATCCCCAAGAAAAGTAGACTACTACCATCCTTAGTGTGCCTTCTAGGAAAGATAAGATGTCTCCTGCTACTTTAAAGAACAAACCCCCTCCCTTTTACATTTCTTTGAGGATGGAGGGTTGGATAGTCCACAACTGTATGATTGATTCAGGGGCCTCTACCACAGTTATGCCCAAAGCAGTCTATGAAGATATGGGTATGGAGTATACTAGATCTTGTCTTGGAGTTTTATAGTTGGATGGGACACTAGTAAAGATAGTTGGAGTAATAAAATATGTACTAATGAGGCTGCATAGAGCCCCGAAAGGTGACCATTGTGCAAGAAATTGTAGTGGTAGATCTTGAGCCTTATTTTGGCCTATGCCTTTCTAGAGAATTCACTGCCAAGTTGGGAGGATGTATGTACTTGGATTACTCTAGCATGGTAATCCCTTTCAAAGGAAAGAGGATAAGGATAACACCTGAGAAGCCTGTGTCCTATCACATTGAGAAGATTGAAGAAGACATGTGTAACCTCACACCCCTAGATGAGTTTGAACTAGTAGAAAGTTTTGAAGAGTTAGAGGTTGAGGATGAATTACCATTCAGAGAATATTATAGTCAGTTTGGGATAGGAATGGGCACATACAACATTTCTTTAGAAGTAGAGAAAAATATCCCTACTATATCCAATCAATCCTTAAGGGAAACTAAGACTTGGACCATGCATTTTGATGGTGCAAGATGCAAAAATGGAGTTGGTGTCAGTGTAGTTTTGCAGTCTCCCTCAGAAGGTGTAAAGAGTTTTGCATACATACTGACATGGTCTTGTACTAATAATGTTGTAGAATATGAAGCTCTGTGCTTAGGTCTAATGCAAGCTGAGAGCATGGGTATCAAGATACTGAATATATATGGTGATTCTGAGCTGATAGTCAATCAGGTAAGGGAGAGATGCAATAGTAAGCACCATTACCTGAGGGTATACAAAAATAGGGTATGGGATTTGATGGAATATTTTGATGCCCTAAACATTCATTTTGTTCCTAGAAAATAGAACATATTGGCTGACTCCTTGGCAGTTAAAGGATCTAATTTCAATCCTTCTATAGATATGGGAGTTGCTAAGGACAAAAGGATCAAAATGGTTTTTAGGCCTGCAATACCAAATAGATAGATTTTTTGGCAGGTCTTTGAAAGTGATGAACAAATCATTGATTTCTTGGTAAGAGAGGCTTGCTTATCTACTATTCAAGAGGAAATCCCAAATGAGATAGACCAACAAGATGTTATCCAATTAAAAAACAATCATATCCCTAGAGGGTTGGTCACCCTGGAAAGCCTCTTTGATAATGAAGATAGGAGGAAAACCAAAGCTATGGAGATCAATGAAAATATCTATAAGGAGATCGAGATTGAGAAAGAAAAGAAGCTCAAAGTTGGTATCCATTGTTCTCTAGAAGAGGTAGAGGAGATCAAAGCCCTGTGCCTAAAATACCAAGACATTGTGGCCTGGTCATATGAAGATCTAAAGGTATATGACAAAAAGGTGATCCAACATACTATTGAGCTAGAACCAGATGCAAAACCTTTCAGACAGAAGTAGAGGCCTGTGAATCCTAGAATTGAATCCATAATGAGAGAGGAGCTGCTCAAATTACTGAAGGCTAAAATTATATATCCAATTAAGCACTCCACATGGGTGGCTAACTTGGTTCCTATAAGAAAGAAGAATGGAGACATCCATCTATGTGTAGATTTTAGGAATCTCAACCAGGCATCATTGAAGGATCACTACCCTCTCCCTCAGATTGACCAGATTCTACAGATTATTGTAGGAGTAGAAAGGTTCTCATTGTTGGATGGTTTCTCTAGGTATAATCAGATCTGGGTAAAATATGAAGATCAATTCAAGACAACATTTACCACCAAATGGGGAACTTTTGCTTATCAAAGGATGCCCTTCGGTCTATCAAATGTAGGAGCCACCTTCTAGAGGGCTATGGATTATGCTTTTGGAGAGCTAATCAATAAGGTCATCCTCATCTACTTAGATGATATGACTATGTTCTCTCATAAAAAACAAGACCATCTAGAACACTTGGAGCAAGTATTTGAGAAATGTAGAGAATTTGGCATCTCTCTTAACCTAAAGAAATCATTTTTTGCAGTCCATGAAGGGAAGCTATTGGGGCATGTGGTTTCAAAATAAGGAATACCTATTGACCCAGATATAGTGAAGTCAATTCTTGCTCTCCCCTTGCCTATGAACAAGAAAGCTTTGCAATATTTCTTTGGTTAGATCAACTTTGTTAGGAAGTTCATCTCTGACTTCACTCAAAAGGTAAAACCTATCTCAGAGTTACTAAAGAAAAATGTAGACTTCAAGTGGACAGAAGCAAGGAAATAAGCTTTTGAAATCATTAAACAATCTATTGCCACCACTCCAGTTCTGGTAAATCCTGACTTCAACAAGAATTTCATTTTGTACGCTTATGGAGCTGAAGAGAGTTATGCATCTATGCTTACTCAGAAGAATGATGATGGAGAAGAACACCCCATATTTTTTTGGAGTCAAACTCTCCATGAATACTAGATCAAATACAACTTTATTGAGAGACAAGTATTTGCAGTGATGAAGTCATTGAAGAAGTTTAGGTAATACTTGGCTCAAAGTAAAACTCTGGTGTATGTGGTTCACCCAGATGTAAGAAGTTTTATTTTACAAGGTGAACTAGGAGACAAAAGAGCTAGTTGGATTACTAAAATCTAGGAGTATGATATGGAAATCCATCCTACCAAGTTGGTTAGAGGTAGAGCATTGTGCCAAGGGTTGATAGAAAATATAGTTGTAGAACAAATGTCAGCTTGTCAACCACCAATAGAAGATCAAACTAAAGGTTTTCAATCAAAAAGTTTAGACTGGGTTGATCAGATGACTAGATACTTTCAAATAGGAATTTGCCCTCAAGGTCTTAACCCATCACAAAGGAGGAGATATAGGCTTCAAGCCTTGAAGTATGTCCTATTTCTATAAGGATTATATAGAAGAAATCTTGATGGAGTCCTCCTAAGATGCTTGAAATATGATCAAAAATAAAAGGTCATTAAAGAGTTCCATGGAGGGTTATCTGGAGGACATTTTTAGGAAGGGTCACAACTTTGAAAATCATTAGGGTAGGCTATTACTGGCCTACTATTTTTACTGATACTTTCAAGGTAACAAGAGCATGTGATGAATGCCAGAGGTATGTGGGAAGGACTAGAAATGCATCATTCTCCCTCAAGCCTATTTAAGTAGAAGAGCCTTTTCAATAGTGGGGATTAGACTTCATTGGAATAATAAATCCCAACTCCTCAGTAGGACATAAGTATATCTTGACTACCATAGATTACCTTACCATATGGGTAGAAGCCATTCCCACAAAGAAATTAGATCAGGAAGTGGTAATTGATTTCATGGAGAGCTTGATCACAAGGTTTGGTATCCCTGAAGCTATAGTAAGTGACAATGGTCCAGCTTTTATAGGAGCTAAATATATTGAGTTTGCTAGCAAGTATGGTATAACTATAAAAAACTCCTCCAACTACTATCCTCAGGGGAATGGATTAGCAGAATCAACTAACAAAAATCTGCTTAGAATTCTGAAGAGATCACTAGAGGATAACAAAAGGAGTTGGCATCTACTTTTAGAACAAGCTCTATGGGTAGACAAGATTACCATCAAGAAATCTATTAAGACCTCTCCCTATGCTTTGGTGTATGGTAAAGAAGCAGTCCTACCTATTCACTTGGAATTACCAGCTCTCAAGTTGGTAAACATAGAGGAAGAGTCTGATCAGAGTCCAGCTGAAACTAGATTGACCCATCTACTCCAGTTGGAAGAGAAAAGGACTCAAGCATATGAAGATTTCCAGAAGCACTCATTTGACATTAAGGGATGGTTCGACAAGAAGGCTAAATTTAGAAATTTCAAAGTAGGTGACTCTGTTCTAAGGTGGAATGTAGAGAGAGCCAAACCAAGCCATCACCAAAAATTTGATTCTTTCTGGGATGGTCCTTTCAAAGTAGTTGAGGTTAAAGAAAGTAATTCTTTCCAGCTCCAATATCTAGAAGGAAACGTTCAACCTAATTTGGTTAATGGTTTTCTTCTAAAACTCTACTTCGAGTGAGATTTCAATTCATGTAACATATGTATATAATTGTATTATACTTTTGTTTTCTTTTCTAAAGTTTTTGTACATAAAATTCTAAAAAAAATAAAGGTAATTCAGCGGTTCACAACACATTGTGAAAATAAGAAGTAAATATTACCAATGATAAAATGTGCTCTATCCCACGATGTGCTCCATGCCATGCTCAAATGAGTAAATATGGCTATGGGCTACAACATGTGCTCCTTACCACTCTTAAAAAAATATGATAAGAAAATATCGTAAGTTCTAAGTGTGTGCTACGCCATGACCAATCAATGAATAGCTTGATGTTTTCTACCACCAAGTCACCCATATTTTGAATTGAGAAGTGTGCAATGGGTAGTTGTCCATCGACCACATTAATGGTGGAAGGTATGCATGCGAGAGTATTTAAACTCAAATTTCAATCACCATTCATTTTGCAAGCAACATCTACTTACCAGAAAGAGCTAAGGAAGTGGTGAGATGAAGCTATCAAGTATAGAAAAGAGCAAATATCCAGTAAATTTTCTTAGAAAATGGCACAAAAGGTAGCTCAGGAAGATGTACAGTAGGTGACTGTTGAGCTGGAATGCTATATTGATAAAGCAGAAGCAGTGGTCGACACTAGGTTGACATGGACAAGGAGAACTAAGCTCAGAAGAGATATTGACTATAAGTACTTTAAAGGGTTAACCCATGTTATTTCCAAGGTAGTTGTGCTATCAACTCCTTTCTATCATTTTACATCTGTGATTTAGTTCATCATTGCCCCGAATTAATTTTTGTAATAGCAAAATATTATGATCCTAGAGCAAAAGTAGTAAAGATGGCTAAGGGTAAAATATTGTTTAGCATAACTGCTAAGGCCTGCCTAGATTTGTTTACCATAGGTGTAGATCCCCCTACAAGACCTAAACCCTTTGACATAGTAGAGCAAGCTAGGTATTACTCCCTATAGGGATGTGCTCATGAAGGAGAGCCTTTTAGGAAGTGGGTTTATAGCCAATTCAAAACTATCAAGTCTAGGAAAACTTTGCCAAAAGCCCCAATCGCCATTGAACACTTTTCTAACCCAGAGCTTTTCACTATGTTGGCCTACCTAGAGGGTCTAGACTCTGATCGGTATGTAAGAGATTGGAAAATAGCCACTGTGTATTGCATTTCCAATGAGAAAATGTACAAACCTAAAGTAGAGGAAGAAGGCATCAAGCCAATTTATTTTGATTGGCCAGCCTATCTCTCCAAAAGAATGCATGAATAACTGGTTAGGATGAAAAAGGATTCAGAGAACCCCTCTCTTCGATATTGTTCGAATCTGATATGGATGTTCTATAGTGTCGTAAGACACATGATGCCCTGGATTCCAGTTAGGGACAAGAATGATAATGGAGACCCTATTCTGGTTTATCATTGGACCAACCATTTGAGGAATACAGAGTCGTACTACAGATTCAACTTGGAATTTTTAGGGCCAACTCTAAAATTCATGTATGGACGAATGCCAGGAGCTTGGTATTAGCTTATAAGAAAATAGAAGTAAAGAAAAACCAAGTGTCATCAGTTTTTTCTTTGACACCTTATCAAGAGTAAGTACAAGAGCATGTGACAGATTCTCCATCAACAGTTGAAGAAGCCCCAAAGGCATTTGACCCTTCACAAGAGCAATTACAAAAATATTTTTTGGGTGCTCAAATTATGAGAAAAATACATTACTTTGGTGGTGAAGTAGGAAATACATAAAGTATTCAAGAAATGAAAAGGTTGAAACACTTAGCCTTGGGTGGAGAGCCTCTTCTAAATGACATAAATTGGAAGGAAAGGGATGAATTTTTGTATTATCGCTTGTAAATTTCACCATTGCAGCTGCAGTAAATTCAACCCCGATTACTGAAGTTGTATTACAGAAAGCACAATCCGAGGAGAATAAAGAGAATGATAAGCTTACAATATCTATGTTTATCAAGAGAAATGCTAAGGATTTATTAGGGTAAACCTAGAAGGAGGTCTACAAGAAATAAAAAATGGATCAAAGGTAGACTACTGAACAAATCCCTGTATTAGTTACAGAGCAACAAATGCAGCAGATGCAACAGCAAAGTGTAGAGGACATTTTCAAATAAACTACTTTGGTAGGCGAAGGTATGGTTTTTATCCTTTCCTCTCCTCCTCTATCCCCGAAATAAAATCCCTCCCATTATCAATAAAAATTGGAGCAAAAAGCACCCTCTCCCCCTCATAATTCACCACCTTCTTCATCAGCTATTACAGAAGGTCAAATCAATCCATCTCCTCCACATTCATAAGATATTTCAATGATATCATTGCCCATTATTACATCTCCACTCCCAAATTTTTTACCATCAATAACATCAGAAGGGAAACTTCCTTCATATTCCCCAACTCATTCCATGATCCTAACATCTACCACTATGTCTTTCCTAGTTGCAACTTCTGTAATAAGTACAGACTCCACTGTCCTCACAACCACTCCTCTTTCATCAGCATCTAAGCCTATCCTCCCTTACCTTATAACTACTCCAACACCTATAAATTATCCCACAGTAGCCTCTTTACATAAAGAAAAGGAGGTTTCACAAAAAAATCAATATTTATGGGCTGAGAAATTATCTAAGCCTTCAAAGCAGATGGCTAAACAGAGAAAACCCATGATTGTTGATCCAATAATAAGGCAAAGGACATCTAGATCCATCATTCCTCTTGTAATAAAACCAGAAGAGGATATAACTATAGAAGATTATCATCTAGAGTAACATACAGAGGATATTGATCAATTGCAGGTGGAGGATGAGTTGGTTATAGAAAAATCTCACCTTGAGACTTTCTATGTCAAGATTGACATTTATAAGGAGCAATATGTAAAATTGGAAGAAAATATTGAGAAGCTGAAGAAGACATTTAGTAACCAAGAAAAGGTGGAGAAATATGTGAGAAATGAAGTCAATAGCTAGAAAAACAAATATCAAGAGGCCATAAAACTTAAATACCAAGTTGAAGAGTAGAAGAAAAGGAATGAAGCTCAAGCCAAAGAAATACAATATTTAAAGCATCAGCTTCATATTGAGAAGGCCAAAGTTGCAGGCTTTTTGAAAGGAGTAAAGAAGGTTATAAAGGAGATATGTTCTGAAATCCTTGAGAAATGTTCAGAAATCCAACTTGTAATTGACTTATGCATGATGCAAGTCATTTACTGCAAGATACCAAAGAGGATCTAGACAAATTCACTAAGGAACTACAGCCCATGGTGATACCATAAGTACAGATATTCAAGCTATCCAAAAGTAGATTCAGTGAAGCTGCCAAGCCTATTCTTAGCAAGGCATAGAATTGTTCATCAAAATGACCACATCCAGGGAAATAAGGAGTAATCTTCTCGATATTTTGCTAAGTGTATAGAAAATTCATGATAGCACAACATTTTGGAAGGTCGAAGAGGAGAAAAGTCATGATAGCATGACATTTTGAAGGCCGAAGAGGAGACTAAGGCGAAAAGTCATGATAGCATGACATTTTGGAAGCCAAAGAGGAGACAAAGGTGAAAAGTCATGATAGCACGACATTTTGAAGGTCGAAGAGGAGACTAAGGCGAAAAGTCATGATAGCATGACATTTTGGAGGCCGAAGAGGAGACTAAGGTGAAAAGTCATGATAGCATGACATTTTGAAGGCCAAAGAGGAGACTAAGGTGAAAAGTCATGATAGCATGACATTTTGAAGGCCAAAGAGGAGACTAAGGCGAAAAGTCATGATAGCACGACATTTTGGAAGTCGAAGAAGAGACTAAGGCAAAAAGTCATGATAGCATGACATTTTGAAGGCCAAAGAGGAGACTAAGGTAAAAATTCATGATAGCATGACATTTTGGAGGTCGAAGAGGAGACTAAGGTGAAAAGTCATGATAGCATGACATTTTGGAGGCCAAGAGGAGACTAAGGTGAAAAGTCATGATAGCATGACATTTTGAAGGCCAAGTGGACCATGATGTCTAAAGAGGTTGAGGAAGATCACCCCAACAAGAAGATCCCAACCACTTCCAGTTACAAGCTCCATACTCTCCAAACTGTTTCTCCACTAGAATGAGCCTACGGGTATACTGTTGTAACAACTTTTAGTTTTTCTGTTATGTAAAACTCTTATATATAGAATGAGTGACCTAAACAAATGGTCGGCTCTTAGGTGTTTACAAGGCTATGTATACAGACTTCTGAAATCTTAATAAAGATCATCCATTCTGGTTCTTGGCTCATTGGTGTTTCAAATCAAGTATGTATGTGTTGTCTATTGCTATATAAATCTAAGGTTGAATGTAATTTGCATTAATTCTTATTCTAGATTTCTGCATTAACGTTCAGTTAGATCTACAATTAACTTCATGGATAAGTTATGTTTAAATAAGATATTCACCAAGGGTTTTAGTTTCTATGTTTTGGTTCTCTGTTATGCTTCTCTACAAAAGGCTGTGATAGTTGCTTTGTTGTTGCTTAATCTATACCATTTTAACCCTCTAGCCATAGCTATATTTCCCTCTCTTTATGCATTTCTCTCTTCCTCCCTTTTCCTAAAAGAAGCAAAGGAACCAACCTCCTCTGGAGATTGAACTAGGTAGACTCTATTCTAACCTAGTCTTTCAATGTTGGCAAAGTCTTGGGCGCAAACATAACCAAAGGTAGATTTTGCTCCAATAATTTTTGGCATGCCTTGTGGGACCCAAATCCCATATATTATATAGATCAAAGCCCTGGTGAATAGCTTTGCCCTATCAATATTTTTAAATCACCTGGTGACTCTACACCAGAAAAGAACCTTAGAAAAATCCTTACCCAACTTCTGGTTATGCACCATCTTTTATGATAACTAGATCTAAAGCAAAAAATTTAGAAGAACCCATAGAGTTCTTCGAACTACACCTTGGTAGCCTCCGAGCTAATCCTATTTTGGTTGCTAGAACAACTTCTACATATATCCATAATATAGGATACACAAATCCTTCCCCTATAGCCCTCCCTAGTACTGCTGCTAGTGGAACTTTAACTCCAGCTACCTATATAATCGTAATGGCTACAAATCTGTTGATTTTACCTTACCCCATATGGAACCATACAGGCCCCTTAAACCTGGTAGCTCAACATCCGATTCCTATAGTAGCCTTGAAAGCTCTACCCCAGTATGATGGTATTAGAAAGATGACTTATGAACATTGTCTAGATGTAGCCACGCTAGCCCCCATTCATAACATCCATGAAGAAGATGTTATGATAAGATTGTTAGTAATTTCCTTGAAAGGAAAAATGCTCTATTGGTACAGAGCTCTTGAAAATTAGACCATATCTACTTGGGCCCAACTTGCTAGTAAATTAGTGGAAGAATTCAATGAGTAGGTAGACCCTTTCTCCCTACTAAATCAGTTTACTATTATTCAAAAATACCCCCAAGAGGAGATTGTAGATTTCAATATCAGATTCAGTAGGACTTGGTAGAGAGTACCTAATGGTTTGAGACCAACACATGAATAAGCAATGTATTACTATCTGAGAGCTTTTAACTCAGATATAAGTATGGCAATTAGATAGTCTCATGTACACACCTTCCCTAAGATTTATCAAGAAGCATAGAAGGTAGAGAGAGACCTGATCACTATTGGTAGATTCCCAGCCAAAATGATGATGCCTATTTTTCCAGATCTACCTCAAGCATCAAGTGTTACTTTCCCAACTAATTCTAGTCTTCCCAAATGGACTGGATAACCTAATATCCCATTAATACAAGCTCCTACTATGCTTCCAATGCTCCCCGCTATTCCTGCACTCCCCATGACTATGGTCCCATCAACTCCAGATCCTCAACTGGTAGTCCTACAAGATCTGCAAGCTTCTTATAAGACTCTAGCAAATAAATTTATATCCATGGAATGAAGAGAAGTAGAGAGAAATTCCCAACCAAGGAGGTTCCCACAAGTGACTAGAGATCAAGCTTCCATGAGTGGTAGGAATTATGATAAATCTAGCACTGTTTATGCCAATGAAGATAGTGAACCTAGTAACGCTTCGACAGAGTCAAATTTTTGGTGCTCCACATGTAATGACCCCCATGGTGAAACTTCTTGCATGATTCATCAACATCATATTCAGAAGGTAGCTATTGAAAAGGTTGAGAGAACCCTCAAGGGTCAGGTTAATATGATCAGAGAAGAAGATCATAATTTTATGATGCCTTCTCTTGAACAAGTAGTAGTTCTTACCAGATCAGGAAAGAAACCCTTACAGGTTGATCCCAAGGAACTCAACCCTTTGAAGGTACCTTCACCTATAAGGAACCCTATTGAGAAAAGACATTTTGAGAAGATTCCCCAGAATTCAGATCCAAAAGGAGTAGAAGTTCGCAAAGAAACACCTCCATAGAGGGAAGCAAAAACTCAGGAGCAAGCCAGGGATAAATTGAGATATCCCTCACTGACTAAGCATCAAAGAGTTGATGCTACTCAGGGGTACAGAAATAGGTTTGATACAATAGTGAAAGAGAAAAGTGTTGAACCCCTCCCATTCAACATAGTTGAGGAAATGAAGAAAACCCCTTCCAAGGCCACTATGTATGAAGCTTTACGAATCCCAGGATAGATCGACTTGTTGCAAGAATCCTTAAGGTCTATGAAAAATAAGAGTAGAAGCCCAACTCAGTTGGATTCTACACAAGCTAGTCTCACATCTACCTTAGGAAAGAATAGAGCTCCCCCTTTTTATCTGTCTCTCCATATGGAAGGGTGGGTAGTTCATAATTGTATGATAGACTCTGGAGCTGCAACCACTGTGATGCCTAAAGTAGTATGTGATATCATGGGGATGGAATATACAAGAAGCAGTCCCAGAGTCTTACAACTAGATGGAACCCCTATAAAAATTGTAGGGGTAATCAAAGATATCCCAATAGTCCTCCATAGACTACCCCAGCTCACAGTCATACAAGAAGTAGTGGTAGTTGACTTAGAACCTTATTTTGGTATGTGCCTCTCTAGGGAATTCACTACTAAAATAGGAGGATATTTATCACTAGATTTTTCACACCTTGAGATCCCATTCAAAGGCAAAAGAGTGAAAATATTCAATGAGAAACCTTCAACTTTCCATATTGAAATACTTGAAGAAGAGGATAAATAGTCGACACTACTATGAATATGATGATAGAGGAACTAGGGGATTTAAACTTAATGGAGGAAGCTCTAAATGGGTTACAAGAGGAAGACCAGTTCTCCCTCCAAGACTTCAACGCCATGATCGAAACAGACATAGGGAGCTACACTATCTTAAAACCTAAGAAAGATAAATCCTATTTCTCCCCCTCTGGTTAATCAACCCACTAATCAATTGTGGAAGCTTTTCTTTGATGGTGCTAGATGTAAAAATGGAGTTGGAGCAGGTATTGTCCTAATCTCTCCCATAGGTGAAGAAAATATCTTCTCTTACAGATTGACCTGGAGTTGCACCAATAATGTAGTAGAATATGAAGCACTCTATTTGGGCCTCAAAAAAGCTAAAAATATGGGTATCAAGCAACTACAGATCTTCGGTGACTCTGAGTTGATAGTAAATCAGGTTACTAAAAAATGTGTAAGCAAACAACATTATCTTAAAGCTTACCAAAATAAAGTTTGGGATTTATTAGAATCTTTTGAATCTCTAAACATAAAAGCAATTCCCAGAGAGAAAAATACTCATGCAGACTTGTTGGCTTTAGTAGGGGTAAATTTCTGCCCTATAAGCAATGTCATCCAAAAGTCAAAAATAGTTAGACTAATCTACAGACCTTCTGTGCCAGATAGGGATACCTTCTGGCAAGTTTTTGAGAATGATCAAAAAATAGTGGACTTCCTCATCCATGAGATGAATTGCTCTAACAATAGGATGGTTGAAGATGAAGAAGATGAGAACATCATCTAGTTGAAAAATAACCACATCCCAAAAGGGTTGGTCACTCTTGAAAGCTTATTTGATAATAATGATAGGTCAACTGGCCATAAAATGAAAGTTGACAAACATAGATACAAAGAAGCTCAAATGGAGCCTGATAAGGCCATCAAATTAGGAGTGAACACTATGAAAGTAGAAATGGAGGAAATCAGGGAATTATGCAAGGAATTCCTAGACATCATTGCCTGGACCTATGGTGACCTGAAAGTCTACTCCAAAGAGATAATCCAGCACATGATCGAGCTTGAGGAAGGTGCAAAGCCATTTTGGCAAAAGCAATGGCCAGTAAATCCTAAAATCGAAGCCTTGATGAAGTAGGAGCTGCTAAAGTTACTCGAAGCTAAAATTATTTACCCAATCAAGCATTCAACATGGGTTGCTAACCTAGTCCCAGTTAGGAAGAAGAATGGAGATATCTAGATTGTGTGTCGACTTTCACAATTTGAATAAGGCTTCACTGAAGGACCATTACCCTCTCCCATAGATCGATCAAATCCTACACACAGTAGCGGGAGCATAAAGGTTCTCACTCCTAGATGGTTTCTCTGGGTATAATCAAGTATGGGTCAAAGATGAAGATCAATTTAAGACCACATTCACAACTAAATGGGGAACGTTTTCTTACCAGAGAATGCCCTTCGGGTTATCCAATGCTGGAGCAACTTTTCAAAGAGCTATGGATGTGGCATTCAGAGAATTGGTCAATAAAATAATAGTGATATACCTAGATGACATGATAGTTTTCTCTCACCGAAAAGAATATCACATAGCACATCTCAGAAGTGTATTCAAGAAATGCAGGGAGTTTGGCATCTCCATAAATCCTAAAAAATCTATCTTCACTATGGAGGAAGGACTTCTACTCGGCCATGTTGTCTCTAAGTCTGGTCTAGCTATAGACCCTAATAGGGTGAAAGCACTATTAGATCTCCCCCTCCCCCTAACAAAAAGGGCTTGCAGTCATTCTTCGGCCAGATCAATTTTATGCACAAATTCATAGCTGATTTTATGCAAATCATCAAGCCTATGATAGAGTTATTGAAAAAGGATGTTGTGTTCAAATGGATAGATGCAAGGAAACAAGCCTTCCAGTAGATCAAAGAACAAATAGCTCAAGCCCCCATCTTGGTGAATCCAGACTATTCTAGAGATTTCATCTTATATGTTGTAGGCGAACAAGAAAGCTACGTCGTAGTGCTCACATAGAAGGGAGCTGACAATGAAGAAAGGCCCATAGCTTTTCTGAGTCAAACTATGCAGGAACATGAAGAAAAATATAACTTCATTGAGAAATAGATCTATGCAATAATGAAGTCTTTAAAAATTTTAGGCATTTCTTATCATAGAGCAGGGTTATCGTTTATACAATTCACCTCGATGTACGAAGCTTCATCATACAAGGGGAGCTCGGTGATACAAGAGCTGGTTGGGTGATAAAAATACAAGAGTATGATGTAGAAATACACCCAACCAAGCTGGTGAGAGGTAGAGCACTATGCCAAGAACTCACAAAGCAAGCTTCATCAGAGTACATAGCTTGTTAGACTCAAGAAGCGGTGTCAGATGATAACCAACCTTTAGAGCAGCTTGATTGGGTAGATGAGTTGACCAGTTATTTTCAAACTAGGAAATGCCCAGTAGGCTTGAATGCCTCACAATGAAGGAGGTACCGAATCCAAGATTTGAAATACACTTTGCTACCCGAAGGACTATATAGGAAAAACTTGGATGGAGTACTACTTCGATGTGTAACAGAAGAGCAAAAATAGAAAATCTTGGAAGAATTCCATGGAGGCTTATCAGGAGGACACTACTTAGGGAGGACCACTACCCTAAAAATCATCAAGACTGGGTGTTACTGGCTGACCATTTTCATAGACACTTTCAAAATAACAAGAAACTACGAGGAATGCCAGAGATACGTTGGGAGAAATAGGAATGCTTCATTGCCCCTAAAGTCCATCCAGGTTGAAGAGCCTTTTCAACAATGGGGATTGGACTTCATTGGGATAATAGAACCCAACTCATCCACTAGACATAAGTACATCCTCATAGCTATCGACTATTTCACAAAATGGTCAGAAGCAATACCCACCAAAAAGGTAGACCAAGAGGTTGTGATGGAATTTGTGGAAAGTCTAATCACAAGATTTGGCATCCTAGATGCATTAGTCATAGATAATGGCTCATCCTTCATAGGTACCAAGATGATCGATTTTACATGCAAATATAGGATCTACTTAAAGACATCCTCAAACTATTATCCCTAGGGGAATGGACTAGTCGAGTCCACAAATAAAAACCTACTCAAGATTTTGAAGTGAACTTTGAAATATAATAAGAGAAGTTGGCACTCTCTGATAAATCAAGCACTTTGGGCTGATAGAATCACCATAAAGAAGTCCATCAACACATCCCCCTACTCTCTGGTCTATGGAAAAGAAGTAGTCCTTCCAATACACATAGAGATACCAGCTCTGAAGTTGCTCAATCAAACTGGCATTGAAGAGGTAGAACCAATGGAGAATAGGCTGATCCAACTCCTGCAGCTAGAAGAATAGAAGGAACAAGCCTACAACCACTACCAAAAGCATACAATTGCCACGAAGGGATGGTTTGATAAAAAGACCACCCTAAGGAAATTTAAGGTAGGAGACTTAGTCCTGAGATGGAATGAGAAGAAGTCTAAACCTAGAAACCATGATAAATTTGATGCATTCTAGGAAGGCCCTTTCAAAATAATAGAGGAAAAGCAACACAACTCCTTCCAGCTGAGAGATGAACAGGGCCAAGTTCAACCCATCCCTATCAATGACTTCCATCTGAAGTTGTACTACAAATAAATAGTTCATCTCTACCATTGTATGTATTTCTATGTAAATATGTTTTCTTTCAGAACCTCCAAGGTAAAATGTCATGATTTCATGACTTTTGCTCAAAGGTAAAATGTCATGATTGCATGACTTTTTGTGCACAATGGCCCCTTCAAGGAAATTTGTCATGATTTCATGACTTTTGGGTAGTTGAGCACTTCAAGGTAAAATGTCATGATTTCATGACTTTTTGGTGCACAATGGCCCCTTCAAGGAAATTTGTCATGATTTCATGACTTTTGGGAGTCGAGCACTCTCAAGGTAAAATGTCATGATGGCATACTTTTGCTCAATGGCCCCTTCAGAGAAATTTGTCATGATTTCATGACTTTTAGGTAGCTAAGTGGCCACCTCAGATCGATCGAGGACTTTTGGCAATAAAAGTAGTTACCTCGAGATTATAAAAAATACCACTTTTAAGGTACCATCGTACCCATTGATTGGCCTAGGATAGAAGTGGCACCAATTTATTGGCCTAGTACAATAGTAGAGCATATCATTGGTCCAAGCCAAAAATGGCAACATAGGGTAGTTGGCTCCTTAAATACTAGCACATGAATCGAGACTCCCAACAATATTTGAAATTTGTATTGGGGCATGTGCCACCAACCATAATTATTCCACATCACCTTGGCAGTTATTACATGCCATTTTGGCATGAGCATGCACAACTAGTTATATCACTAATCTTCCATCTCCCTTTTCATCTTCCACATTATCTCTTCTTCCTGCTCATTGTGTTCTCTCCTCACTCAGAAAGCTTTGTAACATCTTGCTAAGCACACTCTACACTATTTCTAGCTACCAAGCTATGAAATACAACCATGATAGCCACACCTCCAACCGTGCTTCATCGACCGCACCTTCAAAGAAGAAAATGAAGCTCAAGCAAAAAGGAAAGCAACTTCATGGACCCCGATAGTCATATTACAGATGCAAAGATAACATGGAAGGACCCGAGGCAAATTCAAAAATATATAGCTACTAGGATGACTATAGATATCTCTCCATCTAGCTCGAGCACATTTCCTTACCATTATTTGCTCTACTGGTATGTCTACCCCCAAGTCCACTCCTACCCTAAGCTAATCGGTGCAATGGTGAAATTTTATGATGTCAAGCATAGGGTAGTAAGAAATTATAAAGGGAGGTCATGTTCACACTTGACCCCGACACAATCAGGGTCATCTTCACCTATGGTAGAAAACCTATGGTTCCCCCATTTCGTTTGATCCTACCAATTCCTCAAAGTATTACATCAATACCCCAAACATCAGGGTATTCCTACAAGAGCACTTGTCAGACACTCTTTCAAGAAATCTTTACCAAAATCCCCGATTCCCCTATCCAGATTCAAGAACAAGGAACTCTTTTCCATGTTGGCCATGGTGGTAGGGTTAGAAGATGATACTCAGGTATATGGGTGGCAAATTGTAGTAGCACAGTGCATGTCCAACCCTAAGTTCTATGACAAGGCATGTAGATCTGCGTAGAGTGCCAATATTTTTATGCCGCGTACCTGGCCTAAATATATGAGCCTCTTCAAGATATAGAAGGAGGTCCCAGATGCCTTTAGGTTCTCTTCATACCTAGTATGGATTTTCTTCTTTTTTTAGGCCAAGAATTTAAGTTTTATTTCTACTACTACAAAAGACCCAAAGGGGGATCTCTTACCTTCATGCGAATGGATGTCGCTTCTTTCGAATGTGGGTTCATATTACCACTTTAACATGGAATTCTTAGGCCCTACTCTAAAACTCATAAATGGTAATATGCCAAGAATTCCTAAACAAATGCAAGACACCTTGAGACACCCCCATGTAGAAGAAGGGGATTGGTTCATTCTAACATAGGGGGTAGTCATCAGGCTCTATGGCTTCACAGAGAAGCCTTTCTTGTTGCCTTACTACGTTACTAAGTGACTTTTTGCTCTAGAGTACATAAGGTAAATATAATTCATCAATAACAAGTTTGGTATAGGTGCTCAGAGGACACATACTTGCCTCATGCCCTTCCAGTATGAGGGAGTAATAGTGTCAAAAAGGGAGACCACGAGTGAATTGCTCAAGTTTTAAGAGCCCTAAAATTGGTAGAGCTACCATAGAGATGGAAATATGACCCGAAGGACAAGTTCACCCAAAGGCAAGCCACCTTAAATAAGGCTCCCTTCAAGCAATTCCATACCTCTGATAGGAAAATTGACAAACAAGGTAGAAATAATAGTGAGGATCAGCCACTAGAGTGGCATGTCAAAAAAATGTAGCCACTACCTCCATGGCATGATTTTTATGAGCACTTGGCAGATTGGAGCCTAGGTTCGAACCCAACCCACAAGCTCAGTGACAGGACCATCGAGAGAATGAAGAAAAAAGGATAATACTGGGATCATGCTAAAATATTAGCATGGTGGCAAATGAGGTGCCACATTCAAACATTCACCAGGTATGGGTTAAATATGGACACAGAATTCTCTACAAGATATGATGCAAATCATGATAACTGGTCTGAGACTCTAGCAGATAAAGTTCCCCTGGGAATCAATGACATTCCCATCAAACAAGTTGAAGGTAATACCAAAAAAGACAAGGGGAAAGAAGTAGCGACCAAACAAATAGAGGTCCCAAGAAGGAAACGTCGAGAGTTCATTCCTCCTTCTGGATCAGATATAGAGTCTGATGATAGTGCTCAACTTGAGCATAGGAGAAGGATAGCAGAATCAAGGAAAAGAAAAGAAATTGGAGAAGGGAGGGGACCAAAAGAAGAGGAGAAGAAAAGAAACATCCTCTGAAGAATCAGAACATGAAGAATCAGAATAGCATGAGGAGTTCTAGGAACGCGTAGGATCAAGAGAGCATGAGGAAACAGGGGACCAAGAAGGAACAAGGGAGAGTTTAGAGCAAACTTTTGAGCAATAGAAGATAGATGAACAGATGGTCAAAATAGTTGAAGAGCCTCCCCCAAAGGAAACCCCTAGCGGGGAGCAAACCCTGATGAAGGCAACAACTGGCATCGATGACTCGAGCCTAAAGCACATTGCAGAAACCTACACTGAGAAGTCACAGGGAACCGAAGACACCACCCCACCAAAGGCCTCAGGTATATCTCCTATTGATCTCGATACTCCTCCTTCTTCTCATTCCTAGAAAAATTCCCCTCCCCATTCTGAAGATAAGGGTAATCCATCACCATCATCTTCCCATCAACCTCCACCATCTACTCATCAAACTCCACCTACTTCACCACCAACTCAAAAAACTCCATCAACATCCCCCTCTATTCACAGGTTCCCCCACCAAACAATTGAGTATGGAAGCCTCCTTGGCCACCACTCCTTTCCCTTACTCCACCAACCTACTAAGCTTCCAAGCCATGCATACTGCTTCTCCCACAAGCAACCCTACTATTGCTAAATTCAAGAAATTGAAGAAAGCCACCCTAAACGCTGCTACATGGCTGAAGTCACGGAGCTCCCAAATTTCTACAGATATAGCCCATGTTAGAGAAGGATCGATGTTGGATCCCATCAGCATGCAACATTCCACCATGAAGATGACCCCACTCGTACAGAATCTAGAGAAAGAAATGACTCTGGAAGACTACCAAGTTGAGGTGACCATGGAGGATATGACTCAGCTACCAATGGATGATGAGTGGAGCAAATCTCAGACCCACATGGGGACCATTTACCTAAATGTAGAGTACTACAAGGAGAAGTTCCTCCGAGCTGAACAGGCAAGGAAGCATTTAGAAGAAGCCTTTCATCAACAAAAAACAATGGAGAAGGCTTTAAAAAATGAAGCTAAGAAATGGGAGTAGATGTTCAATGAGGTTGCCTCCCTACAAAGAGAAGGTAACAAAGGCTGAAGAACAAATTCAAGTACTACAGGAGCAGGTTGAGGATCTTAAGAAGCAGTTATCCGACAGCACTGATAAAACCAGTGGGTTGTCCAAAGAAAAAGCAAGGACAATCAGGAGAGATATGCTTGGAAACATCGGCAAGATGATCCTGAAGGCTAGGCCCACACTAGCATACCTCCTCAAAATCAAAGATACGTTGGGCCAGGTAGAAGATGAGTTCGAAGCATCTATCAAGCTCCTGGCAACAAGGGTGTCAACAGCTAACAAAATTCAAGTCCTGGTAAATAGCACGTAGGCAATAGCCGGATATAGAGCACATGATAAGAATTGGTCCCAGGCCAAATTGGTTGCCAGGAATTTCTTCAAGAGGCACAATCTAGTGACAAAAAGTGCCAAGATCATGCAGGAGCTAAGAACAGAGGCTAAAGCAATTGTAAAACATGTGAACATAGCTAAAAATTGTAGCATGCCTAGCTTCTAGGATAAAAATTCAAACCTCCTGATAGAAGATGAATTGAAAGCCGCTTGGACGAAATTCATGGAAGATGAATAAAAAATTGATAGTTGGGAAGAACCAATTCAAGAAGAACAAATATTCTCCATGGCTCAAGATATCACCTAGATCAACTCTTGTCTGCACGAACTATATATAAAGTCAAAAGCTTTATCATATGATAAAGTTGAAGAGTTGGAGTATTTGTACATCACTTTCAGAGAAAATACAGATACAGATGAAGAGACCTGGAAGAAGGCCTGCACCACTTACAATGAGGTTGTTCTAGAAAAGGACAAACAAGATAAGGAAAAACAAGGAAAGGCTAAGAAAGCCTCATCAAGCGAACAACACCTCCTGGTCAAGAAGAAGTAGGAAAATCTGATGAAGATACTCCAGAAGAATGACCATCCCAAAGCAAGAAATTTTTTGTGCTTGGTACCATCCCCCTTCTTTCCCTTTTTTTTTATTATTATTCTCTTTTTTGACTCCATTCCCCAATGGATAAAGGCTCTAGGTTCTAACATTCCACTGATAGAATTACCCCAGGAGGCACCAAGAATGTTGGTCAAAATGACCACATCTAGGGAAATAAGGAGTACTCTTCTCAAGATTTTGCTAAGTGTATAGAAAAGTCATGATAGCATGACATTTTGGAAGTCGAAGAGGAGACTAAGGTAAAAGTCATGATAGCATGACATTTTGAAGGTAAGAGGAGACTAAGGCGAAAAGTCATGATAGCATGACATTTTGGAAGTCCGAAGAGGAGACTAAGGTGGAAAGTCATGATAGCATGACATTTTGGAAGCCGAAGAGGAGACTAAGGTGAAAAGTCATGATAGCATGACATTTTGGAAGCCAAAGAGGAGACTAAGGCGAAAAGTCATGATAGCATGATATTTTGGAAGTCGAAGAGGAGACTAAGGTGAAAAGTCATGATAGCACGACATTTTGAAGGCCGAAGAGGAGACTAAGGTGAAAAGTCATGATAGCATGATATTTTGGAAGTCGAAGAGGAGACTAAGGCAAAAAGTCATGATAGCATGACATTTTGGAAGCCGAAGAGGAGACTAAGGTAAAAAGTCATGATAGCATGACATTTTGAAAGCCGAAGAGGAGACTAAGGCGAAAAGTCATGATAGCATCGATATTTTGGAAGCCAAGAGAAGACTAAGGCAGAAAATTCATGATAGCACGACATTTTGGAAGCCAAAGAGGAGACTAAGGAAAAAAGTCATGATAGCACAACATTTTGGAGGCAAGTGGGCCACGACGTCTCTAAAGGAGTTGAGGAAGATCGCCCCAACAAGAAGATCCCAACCACTTCCAGTTACAAGTTCCATACTCTCCAAACTGTTTCTCCACCAGAATGAGCCTACGGAGCATACTGTTGTAACAACTTTCAGTTTTTTGTTATGTAAAACTCTTATATATAGAATGAGTGACCCAAAAAAATGGTCGGCTCTTAGGCGTTTACAAGGCTATGTATACAGACTTCGAAAGCTTAATAAAGATCATCCATTCTGGTTCTTGGCTCATTGGTGTTTCAAATCAAGTATGTATGTGTTGTCTATTGCTAATTAAATCTAAGGTTGAATGTGTTCTGCATTAATTCTTACTCTGAATTCTTGCATTAACGTTCGGTTAGATCTGCAATTAACTTCATGGATAAGTTGTGTTTAAATAGGACATTCACCAAGGGTTTTAGTTTCTATGTTTTGGTTCTCTGTTATGCTTCTCTACAAAAGGTTGTGATAGTTGCTTTGTTGTTGCTTAATCTGTACCGCTTTAACCCTCTAGCCATAGCTATATTTCCCTCTCTTTATGCATTTCCCTCTCTCCCCCTTTTCCTAAAAGAAGCAAGGAACCAGCCTCCTCTGGAGATTGAACCAGGTAGACTCTATTCTAACCTGGTCTTTCAATGTTGGCAAAGTCTTGGGCGCAAACGTAACCAAAGGCAGATTTTGCTCCAACAGGAAGACTTCTAGACTGGCCGCTAGAATTATGGTTGACAAGAATAGGTTGTTCCAGAAGGGCTGGTTACTATCAGACAAGATTGAGGGTACACTCCAAGACATTGTAGATATTAATCAAGAGATGATGCAGTATGGTTATGGAGGACTATGGGTTGAAAATAACGCCTTGGTAACAGAATAAGATATCCAAAAGAATGTAGCCTCAATCATACAGGATGAATCTAAGATAGATACTTGGGAAGATCTGATTGATCAAGAGCAGGTCTCTCAAATGTTTAAAATTTTGACTAGGCTCAAAGCTCTAATGGAGGACTTGGTGAACAGGGGTAATTCTATGACTTACAAAGAGACTTCTAAGTTGGAGTGTATTCGTAAGCGGCTCAAAGAAGCAACCAATCCTACTGAATCAGCCTAGAGACAAGCATTGCAGACCCTAAAATAGATGATTCAATTGTTTGTAACAGATCCAAAGCCTGAAGATAAGCAGGAGACTTCTCAGGAAGAAGAAGAGGCTGAAGAAGACCAAGAGAATTATAATGAGTAAGAGAAACTGGTAGGAACCTAGGGTTCCTAGCACATAAAATGATAAATAAATAATAAATAACCTAAATCTAAAAGAATCGCCTTTTGATATTGTCGGGAAGTCCCTTCAATAAATTATATTATATTTTATATTCTTGGATATCTTAAATGATAGAATCACATAGTGTCTTATACCCCTTTAGGGTTATGAGTGAAGAGTCACCATGCTTCCTAACCCTAACCCTAATCTTATAATAATATAATAATTAATATAATTAATTATTATATTATTTATTAATATAACCATAGGATAACATGTATTATTATTATTATTATTATTATTAATTAATGTTAGGATAGGATCCTAAAAGAAACAAGAAATATATGAGGAGAAAACTCACCCGGAGGAAGAGCAATCAGAAAAGTTTGCTAAAGACACTAAAGAGGTACGAGATGAACAGCTCAAGGGGCAGAATCAACAAGAGGATGAACAAGAGTGAAAAGACTTGTAGCAGAAGTGGATTTAAGCATTTTTTATTCATGTGTATATTTTTGTATATTATTTTTATTTTGACACTATTAGAGAACAGTCATAAAGCATGAAGCCTGTAGCAAAACATGAAAAGTCCATGAAGATATTTTGTTCAATCTGGCTGGGGTTACAAAAGGGAACATAGTTTCATATAGCCAGACTAAGGTTGCGTTCATGGAAGGAGTTACAAAGTTATTGTTTCCAGCATGATTTCCATATGAACCTTTACACTCTGAGTATCTTCATAAATGTCCTAGAGGGTGATGGCCATGTAGAAGTTATTCTATGAAACATAGTCCACTGAAGATCAAAGTCTATCTTTCCCCTACATCTCATATGCTTTCCCATTGCATATACTTCCTTTTTTTTACTCCATACAAATCCTCTTTTTTGAGAATTTTTCCTTTATTTCATTTAGCTAGCCTATTGTTATCTCTCTTCGTCATTTTTGGACTCTTGATGCCCAATGTATAAGACTCTGAGTTCTCAGGATTTGCAAGAAAAAGCTCCCAGGAGGTGCCAGAATGTAGGCCCAAAATGGCCACATCCTTAGAAAAATTTTGCAATATTTTCTAAGGCATGAAGGAGTTTGCTCTACCCCGCGACAGCGGCTCAGCACAAGATGTTATATCTTGCGATCAAACCAGTCAAAATCCATGCTTAGCCATTTCAAGATCGCGGGCTATAACATGGAGGAAAACACCGCAGTTCAGAGCATGTTCTATCTCGTGCGGCATGGAACATTGTTCCAGCCTGTGGTCAACATCAATCAAATGTGATATCACCACTCTTCGAACCGCGGATTACAACACATTGCTCCATCCCATGCAAGTTGAAGAGTATTTAATATCGCACCGGCACAGCGCTTATTGCTCTAGCCCGCGATCAAAGAAGTCAACATTCATGAAGGAGGATTCCAAGGATTGGGCCAACGCAAGGTTTCATATCACGCAGTTTTATGTTCTATCCCATGTAGGCTAGAGCAAGGTTCTATCCCACAGTCAACAACGGTCAACTTTGTACTTGCAAATACCAATGCGCAGGCTATAGCATGATTCGAATTGTGTTCTAAGTCACAGATGGAAAGCAAAGTAACTCGAGGATTAAAATGTGCGAGCTAGCACAATGCTCCATCCCGTGCGACTCAAAGCATATTTTACATTGAAGCATTATTTGCTCTAGCTTGCGGTAAAAATGGTCAAAATGTGGAAAGTATTTTCGAGGAGCAGGCTACGACATGTCTCTACACCACGAAGCTAATGGTAGTGTTTCAACCATCCATGAGTGGATCAACGGTCAGTTTGTTTTGATGATCTCCAAGGTGCATAAAGGCAGAACTTATAATGGCCACCCCCTTCTGCGATATTTTTCCAATTTTTCTGATCTATTTCTTAATTTACTGGACTGAAACAAATAATCATTGCAATATTGTTTTGCAGAAATAAACATTCATCTCACAACTCATTTTCCAAATGTATTTAATTAATAGCACACAACTTACAATATTTGCAAACCCTTGATATTAAATCAGCAATAATATGAATACCTATGTATGAAACTTCAGATCTGTCGATCCTGTGTGGACTCCAGCTACAGAACCGATGTATAAAGCTCAGCAACGATGGCCTTTAGACAGGCACCAATAAAATGATCCTGTGTGGAAAACCCAGCTCCAACAGTCTGTTGATGAAGCACAAATGAACCTCCTATATGGAAGTATCCAATCCTTGATCCAACTAGAGGTGATATTTCACACCTGAAACTGTGATATTCTTGCCGAGTAAATCTGTCTCAACAAGCCCTATGAATTTCTCTGTGAAATTCGACAGTCTCCTAAAAAAAACTAAATCCTCCATATCCCAAAATGAAGCCTCAACACCATAATATAACGTTGCATAACAATTAGGGCAAAATTAGGGTTTGGGGCGCCCTTAGGGTTGCACGTACTTTATTTTCTTTTAATTCTAAATTATGTCCTTTTCTTCATAAAAGAGGGCCACAATCTCCCCTTAGCCTAGACGTGCAACTTTAAGTTGTTTTCAAAGTTTATAACTTAACTTTATAACATAATGTTATAAAGTGGCCCCTTTTGCCTTCCTAGCGTTGGCTCCCTAGGTCAACACTTGAAGTCGTTGAATTATCACCTGGAAATTGCCAAAGTTCCACCAATCTGAGTCCCTACCTGAACTGTCCAGCCTAGGGGACTCCTGTGACTAGGCTACGAGTCTCTGCTCCGGCTATTTATGAGAAGGGAACATCAATAAAGATGACTCCCCTTATAACATCCCGTAAGTGATCTTAATGTTATTAAATAATACATCACTTAAGTTATCTTCATCCATCAAAATATTGTTCACTGCTCCTCCGAACAACCATCAGTGAAGGTTTCCTGACACCCAGTATGCCGAAGAATATCACTGAGCTGCCAGTTGTCATCCGAAACCTAAAAACGGACACTGCTAAAAATAGCAAGTTCGGTCAAGTGATCTCCGAACAAGTCCGAACGACCGTCAAACAGGAGCTCTCTGCCAACTAATGAAGATTCTGACACCTCCACATGGCTCCCCAATGTCTAACTTAGCCTACGAGAGTGTATAGGCTAACCTGCTCTACACACTGACTGCCTAGAAAAGGGGACATTACAAAACTTTTGTAACACGAAAGGGTTGATCCAAGCGAACCAGTAGGTGAAGTGTTGAAGAGGTCAAGAACCAAGAAACAAAGGTATTTGCAGATCTATGGTTGGATAGCGTTTACAAGAACAACGGATGGCTTGGATTACAATTTTGACAGCCTAGAGCCAAACACCATGAAAGACCAGCAAGTTGTAGAGGCTGAGTTACAGAGAAGCGCAAGATCATGCATTTTCTTCTTTCATCCAAGACATAAGAGGTTGCCACCTCAACACCTGGCTGATTTGGCGTATTGTTTTCCTTGTAATGTTCCACCTTTCATTTTCTCATGTAAAACTATAAATAGAGGTCAAGCCCTCATTTTTTAGGGTCAGCTCTAGAGTGTTTGTTTGCCCTGTTGTGTAAATATTTTATGGAAATCAATAGAAGGAACATTACTTTGATGTTTGCCTCTGACTGGTGTCTTCTATAATCTTTGAGAGATTCAAGCTGTGAAATACTTTTTTGCTACTGCTGCTATGGTTAGTCTATTCTACTAATATTGGATTGCTAGCTTAGAGCACTTTGAAATCTTTCATGATTGAATCTATGCTTGTAAGAGGTTCTTTTTAGTTAATCTTGATACTGATCTTATTCTGCTATATTGGATTATTAGTATCTTTGATGTTTGAAATGACTTCTTGAAGTATGTCTCTGTTTGTCTAAATTGATGAAGACTATCTGTTTTGAATGTTGTTAATTACAAGTGTGGGACACTGAAAATTGATTGTTAGAGGGTTTTCCTGTAGATGCCTATGTTGTTAGCTTTATCCGACCACTATTTAATTGTTACTTCCTAACCCTAAACCCATTTCTAGCCCTATCTTTTAAACATTTAACTGAGCTTAAATGAGTCAACACCCTATCAGTTGACAAGGAATACCAACCTACTCTAGAGGTTGGATTAGAGCAATCTTTAATCCATCCAATGTTGGTGTCTGGACTGTGACCAGCGGGTGCACACCTAATCAGAATACTGGAAGATAAGAGTCACAGTTTCAAGTTCTACTTGATGTCAATTCAGATACCAACAACCACCACTTTTTTACTTGTACTTCTTTTTTAATTCTAATTCATCCATTAAAATCTTTGTTACAACTTCAAATCACATCAACCGAAAGCCAAGGTAGACTAGAACACATCTAAAGGGACCACCAAGGCCACTCCAAAAATTGGTACTACCTCCTAAAAATTAGGAAGATCCCTAAAATATAAAAAATTTCCTTTTATTCACCTAAAAAACAATACAAAACAAATGTATATAATCACTCATGCTTATGCCTCCTACACATGAACGTCCTCTCACCATGACTGCTCCATAAAAATAGGTGAATAGGTCCCACAGCCTGCTATCACCCAAAAAAGGACATTACAATCTAGCCACTACAATAACAACCTTACTAAAATTAATATTACATTTAAAAACATAGAAATAACAAAACATTGAGTGTTGTATGGATGTGAAGTATGGGCTAGCAACACATCAAACTCAAAATGAAGCCAAATAAAGAGAATTTAGAAATGTCTAACTACAAACAAATTCAAAATAAAAGTCAATTCCGTACAAGATTCTTCTAACAAAAACATGTACCTTCCCTAAGAGGCAACTACTATAGTGTGTTTTTTGAAAAATAGATGCAAATAAATGACCTAAAGTTGTAATAGAAGAAGATCTAAACAAAAAAAAACATAAATGAAGCAAAACGAGAAATAAGTGAACAAATAGAACATTAGCTTGGATGAATACCCAAATAATAACAGACATAAAGGCATGTGTTAAGGATGGGCATGGCCCAATTGAGGACCATTTCACACCAACTTAGATGTAAAATAAACAGATGAAAAAGACCAAAAGAGAAATGGGAGGAGAGAATGTGTACTTGTACGTTAGAGGCAATTGAGAGATATAAGCATTTTCTTTTAGAATGTGAAGCATATAGTGATATTCAAGCTAGGTATGTGGAATTATTGCAAAAAAAAAAATGAACAGGAGAGTAGAACTTATCATTAAAATCAATAGCCAAATATCAAAGTTGCAAAAAAAGATAATTGGGTCAGATGTTGAAGTTGACAGAAGTTAAAGTTGACAACTACATACTTTCTAAAGGTTTTGTCCTTGTCAAAAGCTTTTATTATAATTATTTAATATAAAGCTCATAATCAAGACAATATTAAAAAAAATGCATAAATTTTACTTGCCCATCAATTCTTTTGTGTATAAACAAATTATTCTATTTAGGGTTGAACATGCTCTGTCTATCTTTCACACCTATAAATCTTCAATAACTTTCCCGTATTTTTACTATAAAACTTGTTTTTAAATACATTAATGAGTTCCAAATGCAACTTGATGATAAAAATAAAATAATTAAATTTTGTAAACTTCAATTACATATGTTTAAAATAAATAAAAAAGTAAATATATATTTTAAATTAAATGATAGTTATAAAAAATATATATTATAAATATATAATATAATAAAAAAATTATCAAATTGTCCATGTTGAGACAACCAAATTGGTATGTCTTTGGGCTCTCATCAAGAAGACCTAAGTTTGAATCACAAAGTTTGAATCACGGGAAAGGTGATCCCTATTGTGTCTTAGTTGTCTTTTGCATCCTACTTCAAAAAAAAAAACTCTTATTAAATTGTAAATGTTATATTTTTGTTGAAAGTGACTTGATGTTATTAAAACAAAGTGGGTGGTATGGGTCCTAGGATAACTACAAAGTATCTAAGAGTCCATAAAAAAAAAGCGAAAACACATGAACATTCAAATTGCCATTGGGGTAGCTCCAACAGAAAGATGGGGGTTCTTATCCATTGGATTTCCCCAACCAATATGCAGGTCGGATTCTATTAGCACAAGTTCCTAGCCAAAACAATCACCTTGATGAGGGTTGAGGAGGTTTGCCCACCTGACGAAGAACCTCATTCCTGGAATTGGAAGAATGTTGCGAAGAGCTGAAACCACCTCTATTGCAATGCTCCTAGGATCTAGGGCCGCACAAAGCCGAAGTCCATCCCCAAGACCCCTTTCGACCTCGAGCTCTCTATTGGGACAAAGGATTCCTTTGTTGGGGCGAAGATGGTAAGACACGAGCCACAATGTAGAGAGCATTCACCCAATGATCCATAAGAGTAAGCAAATGCTAGACCTCAAGGTTGTTCAATGCAGGGAGCATTCGTCCAATGATCCATGAGAGTAAACAAATGTTGGACCTCAAGGACAACCTTGTTGGTCTGCGCTTGAATCTGAAGTAAAACATTAGAGCAGATTAAAGCTTTTGAATAAACTCGAAAACTAGTAGAAGCTTCTTGTTTGTAAAAATTGGCAATATAACGATTTTTATATAACGATTTTTTCAAATGTCAAAACAAAATTTCAGCTCTAAAAATATGCCATATTTGCTCTATGCTTGACAATATGTTAGTCGTATCCCCAAAAAATATCATGCGCCATGAGAATGGCCCAAACCTGAATGGTTTGAAAAAATCATGAATCCAAGTCCAACCCGCCTAGGCTCTGGAACAATACTAGAACAAATGTTTGATGGACTCCCTATGCTAACAAAAAGAACACTTGGAAATATTCATTGCATTCTTCTCCAGGCAGTCCTTGGAAAAGGAGACGTCAGACAAAGTGGGTCACTTTAGGCTCCAAAACTACATCCCAAATAGTGTGAAAGCAGTTTTACCATTCTTTACTTGTTGACTGAATTTTCCACCGTTCATTCAGCTTTGAAAACATCGGAAAATGAAGTGAGAACCAAGCATACCCTTTGAAGGGCTTATAACTCCTGAACAATGTCTAGGTACCACTTCCAATCTTTCCACCACACTTCCAATCTTTCCACCACAGGCAGAGGCTCCTAACCCCAATTTTGTGCAGCACTTCGGACAGGATAAAGTCTTTGACCGCCTAAAAGGTCTCCTTGTCTGGTTTGAAGAGATGAAACTGAGATTTGCCTTCTTCCCATGAAAGCAAATGTTAATATTTTACTTAAATTGTTTTTAACAAATAAAATATAACATATTATATTATATATCTCCCTATTTATTGTAGTGACATTAAAATTGTGGTTGTAGTGACATCTTATATACTTAGGATTCTTCTTTAAATTGTCATTAAACTCACGCCATGCTGGCAAATTATACTTGTGCATAAAATAATTGGAATCAGAGATTAAACCATAAGCAGGTTGGCATGATGATATATGGAGGAGATACTCAAGATGGTATCATATTTAGTAACTTTGCTTTAAATAAAATTATGCACGTTGAAATCAGCCAGATGACACAATTAACATTTGACAAATTAATATGCATAAACATCTATAAAATTTTGACATTAGCTCCTGTGTGAAATTTATGCAAGCGCTTAATTAAATATAACATCAAACCTTGAGTGCATTTTGGAGACATTAGCATACAACTATTTTGTCTCTGCTAATAACACACAAGTTGATGTTCATTTCTACGTTCCATGGCATACATCACGTTCCCCTGTTAATGTTTTCATTATAACCAATTTACACATAATTTAGTAGCAATGACACTCAAAAAGCTGCAGTGGCCCCACAGATTTCCGACGGCACAAAGAAACAATCCAAGATATTAATTCCTTTCCCATAGTATAATCCTTTGAAAACACTTTCAACAGACTCTTCTTAAAAAAGACGTAATGGACAAGCCCCTCTAACTCTTGTCCTTTGATCTTTTCTCCTGTATTGAGTTTGGAGTAAACAATATATCTCATTTAAATTTCCCGATTCTAGAGTTAGCACTCATTTCTTGTTTAATTGTCGCATTAACAATCATTCACAAGAAGCCTAATACAATACATAGAATTTGAAACCTTGGCTGCCGCACCCGCTTTTACAAGATTCTTGAGAGCTGTATGTGTGGCCAAGCTACCACATTACACTAGCAGATTGGTATTTTCCTCAAGCCCATGCAAATCTGAAATAAATTATAAACAAATAGTTGATAGATAGACGTCTCATCCGTGAATTCCTATGGATAAGCCTAGGGCTTAACATTGTATGGAGGCATAACACTACAAAATTTCCACCAAAGTGAAGGCTACTTGCAGATATGAGACCACACATAATCAAGGAGACTGACTCAAATGGCAATTGTCCACAAAGAAATCAAATTAGGCAACAAATATCTTTAGTTAATCATGCTATCAACAGCAGATAATGGCAGTCAAAAGCCATTATACATTTTCAGATGCTTTATCTGATATCTATAATGCATACAATTTTTGCCTTACAAAAAGGATTAAGTTTTTCCAACCCCAATATGTTAAAAACATTACAAATGATGAGGATAAAACTGAGATGGTTCGAAATCATATTTTGTTCATGACATCTTCTAAAACTATATGGTCTTTAACCCAAAACATATATATACTTCCAGGATTTCACACAACTGCAAAGCAAAACATGACAAATGAATTTACATAGAGCTTACAAGTTGCAGACAGTTTTAGAGAAGGCCTGAAGAAGAAAATGGTATTCAAAGGAGATCAAAAGAAGCGATTGTATACTTGGAACTGGAATTCAATAAAAGTTACAGGCTTGTGCGACTTATGGACAAAACTAAGGGAATTCAACAGCAACCAGATTCATTACTCAAAGAAGATTTTGACGAAACTAGTTAATGTCTTGATCTCAAATTTAGACTGGCCTCAAAAAAGGACCACGAACATCAAATAACTCCTTTCAAAAATATCAGCACAAACAGTTTGTTGTTGGAACTTCCACATTAACAAGGCTTCTTAAAAATGCAACTTCATCACGGACAGAACAGGCTAACATGTTAAGGGATGCTCCCAAACAAATAGAAATATGGGCCTCCTTTCTCATACCTAAAAGGAAAACGAGTGTCTATCAAAAATGAGTTAAAATAACTTTAGCTTATAAACACCCTTGAGCTCATGCCACAATCAACATTGTGAGAATAATTACAGAAAATTTTACCTTTGCCAAGGTATTCCCGCCACACATCCGAGTAAGTAATAGATATGATCAACTGAACGTATGCAATTTGCAAAGTTGATCAATGTTAATGGCATCAGGCAGGTAGATCTTTTAATTTGCAGTACAGATCTCAGGCCACTAGAAACCCTTCGTAGATATAACTAAATATAAGACCAATGCTTCCCAAAAATAATATACAAACTGCAAATCACCTCACAAGCCTCTGAGGCGAGGACAGCTTCGTTGTCACTTCTGCACCCAGAAAACTCGAGCTCATTCACAGAAAGGAACCAATCCCCATCTCATATCTATTGCTTTGGAGATTCCCAGAATGGTAAAAAGAAAAATTTTGAAAAATTCAATCAAAAGTGCCTTCCCTAGCCTGCAATATATTCAATAGACAAATAAACAATATCAAATAAGAAGATGTTCCTGGGCCTGTCAAAGAAAACAGATGAACAAACAAATTACTTGAACATTTAAAACAAAAGATCACCAGTGAATACTCATTTCTTTTGTCCAACTAATTTTCCAAGGAGAAAAATGCAGACTTCTGAAAACTTCCTCCATTCTGCTTACCAGCAGTGTTTTGATTTCCCGCTCCAGGCTCTGCGTTTGAGATTACTCTGCCACTTGACTCTGTGTTGGGGATTACTCTGCCACTTGACTGAGTCTGATTCTGAGGTGTTGATGGTGCCATTGGGCCACTATACAAGTTACCATTCATGGCCTGATAAGAAGGACAGGAAAAAAAACAAAAATATGACCAGTCAGCCTCCACGCAAAAGAACACTGCCATACTGTACTCTGTTTAAACCTTGATTTTATTCATAAAGTCATTTTTCTAAAATTAACCTGTCACAATTTATTTTTACTAAAATAATGCCATTACTTCCAAGTAAGTGATCGGTTATTCATCCTCAAAGCCAACCTGGGGAGCCAATTGCATCTGTTGCCGACTGAGATAAAATTTGTAAGGATCTATTACATTTGTGTTCTGCGTTTGATCTTGTAAATCTGTAGAGGTTGAAGCTGAGGTTGACACTGATACAGGTTGAGCTGTTCCAGAAAAACCAGATACTGGAAGAGTTGATACAGGGAGGCCAGAGACCTGTATTCCTGATCCAGGAATCCTGGGTATTGGAAAGCTTGGCCCAGGCATGCCAGACAAGGGCATTGGTGCCGGACAGATTGTAGAAGCAGGAAGTGGTGATACATGCATGGCAGGCAATGGCATAACAGGTCGACCTGAGGTGGCACCCATTTCAAGCATTCCCATGCTGTAACCCATACCCATACCTATACCCATGCCCATAGGGGCCAAATGCGCCATTTGAGGCACTTGAAAAGGCTGCATGCCTCCAGGAAACATCATCGGAGATAAACCCATTCCACCTCCCATAGACATAATCTGCAATGTGAAAGAGCATTAAAAAGTGTTAAATATAGAAAAAAATGTAACACATAATAACTTGTGAAATTGGGATAGAAATTGCTTTGAAGTGTGGCACAGTCTATACCTGTACTTGCAACTGAAGTGTCTTCAGGTATTCAATAGCTTCATCCAGCATTGAGGCCTTGTCAGACTGAAATCACAAACCAAGTAAACAAATCAGAAAATGGATAATCTGCCCATGTATAATCATAATTCTGGCCAGATTATATGCTTCAAAGCTGCGCAAGAGCTTGTAGTGGACACCTTGTTACAGTGAGGAATAAGCTCTTGCAACGCCCTCATTTTCTCATTTATCCTGTCCCTTCGTCTCTGTTTGCAACGATGAAAAGATAGTAAACTTAAGGTTATTCTGTCTTGTATTAGAAAAATGATAATCAGTACATGTTCCAATCTATTTGAAACGGTTTAAGCAGTTACCCTTTCTGACTGATTATGGACTTCTGCAGCACGACTTCTTTTGGATGGGTTGCGTGGTGGAACTTGCTTCTTTGCATCCACAGATTCATATTCAATATCCTGCAACCAAGTACTTAATTTACTTCACTCTGAAGCACAATCCTTATAAATAAACAACAGACAAATCCCAAACCTATTTACTGCATCAGTAATTTCATTGAATTGTGTAAGTTACAAAACCTCTAAAGCTTAATATGTTTTCTAATGATGTCTAATAGATTTAAAAATATAAATTTTGCATTCATCACAGAGAAAAACGCTTAATCAAGCAAACATCCCAGCACATTGACAGAAAATATAATTCTAAATTGTAACAAACAAATATAACATCCATAAGATCAAATTTTAAAATATCAAATTGCAGATCGGTCATGTTATAAATCACACAGCTTGTGTTCCAAATAAAATGTATCAATTAATAGCAAAATCGTAAAGTAGAAACCCCTGAGAGAAAATGATGTTAAAAATCCCAGCAAGTGTTCCAAATGAAATGTATCAATTAATAGCAGAATCGTAAAGTAGAAACCCCTGACAGAAATGGTGATCTGTTCAACAAGGAAGACCTCAGTAAACCATTAGGCTATATTCACCTATTAACATGAGGGTATCTACCTTAAAATCTAACCAAGCTGGTACTAAGAGCTACTTCACAGCAACACAAGCAATGATTTAAACTTTGGGGATATATCTTTTCCCGTCATTAAAAGAAAAGAAAAAAACTCGTTGATTCTTTAGAATTTCTTTAAGACACTATAGACAAGGTCAAAATCTAATTGAATTAGAGATGTTAAATTTCAAGTTCATCTGTTATAAGAATAGACTGGAAGACAATCAAATTTATCTGAATTTTTCAGAAAGTGGGAAGTAGCCCTTCTGATGGTAATAGTATCGCAACATTTTCCTTAAAGATTGAAACAGCTACACAAAATCATATCTAAATGAGTAGCACAATAGCATAGATAGCTGAGTGCTCACCTCACTCTGGCATTCTGACTCGTCTACATCTCTGCTTTTCCTCTTACTTGTATGGGCAGTTTCCTTTCCCATTCTTCCTGCACTGTTACCTGATCCTCCAGAAGAGGAAGTGATAGTTGGCTCTGGAACATCTCCTGCATCGCCGCATTTCTCCATCCCTCCTGAGGCCAAACTTCTACCCACATTTAGTGTTTGGCATGAAACCGACTCTGGCGCTTTAGCGCTAGAGGCAGTTATGTCTTCGGAACATGTTGCTATTGCTGCATCGGTACTTTTCCTTGGTGGTGGATTCTGGCAAGTCTGACAATGACCAATATCTTGTATTTGATTATTAGTGGCACTGCTTGAGGCAATCGTAGTCATATCACTAGTAGTTGACTCAATTACAGAGGTTTCTGCAGATGCATTTCCATCCTCTCTTAACTTATCCAATCTATTTGATATCCCAATTGTTGAGAGCCCACTAACAGATCCTATGCTTTGTAGATTCGCTTTCATTGTGGCTGCTGGTCTGGAAAAATGGGAGAAGTTTACTAATTTTGATCTATCTGACTTCACAGATCCTAAATCAGTAGCCTGCATTTTGGGAGGCGGCATTGCCAAAAGAGAAACAGATTGAGGGGCAGACTTTTGACAAGGAGACTGACTATCCTCTGAATTACAAAAAGGCTGAACATTAGTATGCCATTTCGAAACTGGCAATTGGGTTGTGGTCCGGACTTTGGCAAATGCATTTGCACCAGGTTGAGATATTTGCCCAGATGCTCTCCCTGCACCCAAAGCCATAGCCTTGTCTGAATTGACTGCTTTTGGACCAGAATCCTTCCCTGTTATGCTTGACCCTGCTGTGTTTGCAGTATTGGCCATGCTTGCAAATACTCCTGTCCATGGTAAAGAATTGTTGTCATTGGATAAACAAGTTCCCTTCTGTACCTGCAGGTTGGAAACCCTCTCAGTAGGTACATGGTTCACCTGTGCTCCAACTGAATCTCTAAGCATGTGCACGTTAGTACTAGGCATTCCTCCAAAAAAATCGGAACAGTATTCCTTTTCTAGTGAATCATCAAGAGGATAATGCAGCCATGATGCCATTTCCTCTTCGTGAATGGAACTACTAGCATTGGTTGCCGCCATATCATGTACAACTGACTCCAAAATGTTATCCTTTCCTGGTACGGAAGGTTTCCCAGGCAACACAGCGTCATCATTTTGCAGAATTTTACAAAGTTGATTAGGCAAAGGACGTTTGATCACTTTGTTCACAACTGTACCATTTTCCCATAGAAGTTCTTCGATCCCATGGTCCAGTCTGGCCCAATCATTCATAAGTGAAAATTATCATAGGAAATCAAAACTGATGATAAATTGTGAAGAATCAAAAGAGGCATTGAAAACGAGTAAGAGGAGTAATGCACTCACAAGAATGATCTCTTCTGCTGTGCAGTATCCCAGTTTGATTTTGCCATTGGAAGGAAATCTGGAGAAGGCATCATTCCATTTTCCATGTCCCAGTTGGGCACACAATGATGCATGCTCTGCAAAAATATTCAAAAAACGAAAAAAAAATAGTAAATTATACCGCACGAAAACCTGAGCACATATTTCATTTTAAAAGAATAGATACTCAGCGATATTTGCAACAGAAAAATAAACATGTTATACCAATTCTAGGCAAAGATAAACACCAAATTTATTTGTTCATGAATGGTGTCTCATACTTTATGACAATTATTACAGCCTTGGAAATGCAAAGCCTTAGCGACTATAGACATTCAGATTGTAACATCAGCATGAGATATGGAAGTGCTCAGGAGCCGAAAATTCCTCACAGACCATGAGACAATTACAGGCCACAAATCGTGAATCCATGGACCAGAAAGATGGCTTATTAATCTAATACTCGCAAAAGAAGAAAAACAAAAATTTTGAAGAGGCGTCATTATGACCAATTTTCTCCTAATTAAAGGCAAAAGCAAGGACCATCTTCCTAAATGGTTACTAGTACTCGAGTCATTCATATACTAATGCAGCCCAAGTACTCAAAAATTGATCGCACGTTAATGAATCTATTCGAATATCAGTATAGTTCACTCTCGTTCACATATACGCTAAATAGTATACCATACACAACCAAAAGAAAAAAATAGACCAACCCCCTTCTTCTGGAGTTTTGACAATATAAGAGAAGTAGTTCTATTTTGTTTAGATTTTCGTCTGCACCCTAAGCCCCAAAGATCAAACTCCTGAGCCCATGGCTTGTGCTCTACACATTTATTTTTTCAAAAAAGTTTTGTTTGAAACAAAAACTACCAAATGCTCGCATAAAAATCCCAAAATCTTGCAGCAATTTATATTCTACAACCGTTCTCCCATACAAAAGGAGTGTTAAACTATGGGGAAGACCATCTTCATGCTCTTCAACCGTATTTCACAATACACAACAAACCTCATGGAAATAAAAAAAAAAAAATGCATTTAGACAAGACAAATAACAGCGATCTTTAAGGTTGTTGTATCCGATAGATGCAACAACTTTGAGTCAACCATGCCCAACTTGTGCAAAGACCCCCGAAATCATAATTTTTCCAACGCCCTGATATGAACCACTTACCAACAAAAATACGCACAATACCACTCGTGGGCAAATACCACTTCAAGAACAATGCCCACGCTCCACAACCATTCTGAAAAAATGAAAATGAACACTAGTCATTCTTAGGAAATGTTCCACTACCAAACCCGTCAAAATTATGTTGTGCAGAAGCTATATCCCGCAGACATAAGACTCGTTCAAGGCACAATCACATTCAAAAATCCTGCGATGCAAGCAGTATCAAATACTAATGATGTCCAATGAAGATCCTCAGCAAATCAATTGAATCAAACCAAAAAACTGCTTCAACATCCATCATCCAGGAATTACAAAAACCTAATGTTGAAACTAGTGTTCTGCAACTAGTACAAAAACTCACTCAAAAGCCATGCTCTACATAAAAAAAAACTACATCGGTGTTACTGATCCCGGGTGAACAAAGAATGCTCCAGAAATCAAATCAATAGAGCCCACATCAGAATTCACTGAGTAAGGCCACTGTGACTGCATTGCCTCCCGCATAACCTACAAATTTACCATGGCTATAAATCCAAGGGTTAAACCACACAAAACAAGAACCAACTAACTACACCGAAAAGAGTTTCTTCAGACTTGAACCTGTCCAACAAACAAACAAGCATTCCGCAGGTTGAACTAAGTCCCACACAAACGCCCACTCCAGAAATCGTGTCAATAGATGACTAAAATCAATTACAGACAATTATTGGCTGCTTTACAGCAACTCCAATAGAAACCCAAGTGCATACAACAAAGCAAATAAGCAAACGGCAACTTGAAAATCAACGGATATTGAAGGCAACGACCCATGCCAAAATGTGCCAGAAAAAAATGGGCACCCAATTGAAAAAACGGAGATCTATGTTAGAAAACCCACGTCTTTCAGATCAATTTCAGAGCACTCAACAAGGTCCTCAGGGCCGGGAGGCTCCTTGCAGCTGCTCTTTTCTGTTATTCTGCTGCACACACCTTCATTCCCCCCTCTGTTAACGGCAGCACAACCGGCTACAGCGGCAGCAACAGGAGTCCTGGCCGTCCTTGTGTTCTTTCCACCTCCTGTGCAGAGCATCTGTCTGTCAATTGACTGGAAATTCAATAATAGGGATCTCTAGTCTCCGTCAAATCGCTGTAAGGACAGCAAATGATAGAACAGAGGTCGCTAAAGCAGAGAGGGAAGAACAGAAAAGGAGAGAAGAAGAAGGGAAACCGAGAGAGATCAGTAGTAATGAATAATGCATCCGATACGCTCGCTCAAGGAAAAGATGTTGTCGCCATGCTCACGAGAGCACGCACACATACGCAACAGTACCACCCGACAGAACATGCCCGCACACGGTTGACTCCAACCTCACTCACCCTCACTCACCCTCACCCTACCCCGGTTAAGCCGCGACAGCCCGAGTCAAGCGTGGTTTTCGTTCCCTGTCTGGGCGTCAAACTTTCTCTCCAATCCGCCTAATCGTTTGCATTTGCGTCCGCGAGGGATAAAGTAAAATATGGCCACAACGTTACTAAAGGGGCAAGGTTTAAATTTTTAATAATTAGGAAGTGGGTAGGCTCCCTGGAAGAGAATGGAAGTTTTTTTGTTTTTGTTTTTTTTTCTCTTAGTTTTGCATATATAAATTTATATGAGGAGGGAATTTAGGATTAACTAAATGAATTTAAGCTGTCTTAAGAAAAACATAGATTAGGTTAGAATTGAAATTGAAAAAAAAAATATTGAAAGGTTCATAGTACGGCTGAGGATATTAAATCACGCCTTTGTGGTATGTGACACTCGAAAGAACGGAGAACAGGATATTATTTTGATTATCGTTAACAACGTATTGAAAAGGATAGAAAAAAGTTTGTTAAATATCAACAACAAAAAGAATTATCCTCGCACAACAGGGTTAAAGTGTCCTATTATCATTTTTAATAAATAATTATACACTTTTTTTTTTTTTAATATTGAACATCGTTTACAAATAGTTACAAATATCATCGTTTACAAATAGTTACAAATATCAGTGCTCGTTTGAGCAAACACAAGAGGAATCGATCTCACAAACACATGGATGATAATAACTAGGCAACTGACATTACACCAAATGCCATTGGCAATTATATTATACACTTTTCTTTTCAATAAGATATTGAAATGATAAAAGATATTTATTTCTCGTTAAAAAAAACTCAAATTCAATTCACAGCAAAAGCCCTACCATTACACCAAATGTCATTGGCAATTATATTATACACTTTTCGTAAAGTGGAACGAAATTCCAATCATGGAATATGCCACTAGATAAGATATTAAAATGATAAAAGATATTAAATTCTCGTTAAAAACTCAAATCAATTCACAACAAAAGTGATTTAATATAATCATTCTTTGTCTTATTATTATTTTAATAAATAATTATACACTTTTCTTTTCTATAAGATATTGAAATAGTAAAAGATATTAAATTGTCGTTAAAAAAAAAAACTAAAATTCGATTCACAACAAAAAAAAAATACCCAATATAATCATTCTTTATTCTATTATCATTTTTAATAAATAATTATACACTTTTTGTTTGGATAAAATATTGAAATAATAAAAGATATTAAATTTTAGTAAAAAAACTCAAATTCAATTTATAATAAAATAATCCAATATAATTACTTTTTAATTTATTAAATTCATTTTAGGAGAAGGTTTACAAATTAGATCAACAACCATCTTCAAAGATATTAAAGACCATATGATATGATTTGAGCAGTTGTACTTCCATATTTAAGGTCTCACAGACCATATTTAAGTCTCACATGGTCGTAATTAAAATCTTTCATTTCATTTCATTTCAAAGGGTTTTGAATACAAGACCACTTAAGAGACAACCACCATCTTAACTATAAAATTCTTCTAAAAACTCAAATTCAATTAACAACAAAAAATCACCTAATAGTCCACTCTCCGTTAAAGATTATATAGTTGTGGTAATTTGTTTCTCTGTTGGACGTAATTAACCTCATTTTATTAATCCCGTGAGATGGTTTACCTTTCTTTCTCTGCCACGACTGAAGGGATTTTTGTACACCCCAGATTAAAAAGAAATTAGAGGTTGATTGTAATAAAAACAAACTTTATAAATAAAATAATTTTTATATTTTAAAATATATAAAAAGTTTATATAATGATATTATAATAAGTTTGGTAATTATATATGTATTATTTGGTATTAATTTAGAAGATATAAAATTAATAATAAATTTAAATATTAATATTATTTTAATTAATTATAATAAACCAGTTTTTATTATTATATTTATGTTTTATTAAAGAAATAAAGGAAAATGAGGTAAAGTACACTATAATAGCTTAAAGTTTTCAAAATATTACTTTATTGCTTCAAAATGTCAAAAAGAATGATGTTAAAGTTTGGAATATATGTACTTACAAAAAAATAGAAAATTGAAAAAGATTTAGAAAATGAAAATCAAGAATTCATAGTTTGCATGAAAAGATATAGATATCTAATCATAACAACTCAATTAAGATGATGAAAATCAAGAATTCATAGTTTTTATGAAAAAAATATATAGGTATCTAACCATAGCAACTCAATTTAGGTGAGAAATGAATCTGTTTGTAAACCCTCAAGCTAACCCTCAAGCTCTAAAGGAGAGAGTACAACCATTTTTTCTATAAAAAAAAAACTGTGTAAACTCATTGAAAAAAAAAAATAAATAAATATTTGTATAACAGTTAAAAAATCAACATCAACTTATCAAATGGTATGCCCCACCTTTTTAAATGTTTACTTCAAGAGTGAGGAGACCTGGAGGAGCTTGGGATTGGAACTGCCAACCTCAAGAGTGAGGAGACCTGAAGGGGCTTGGGAGTTCTAAGACCTGAAGGGGCTTGGGATTGGAACTGCCAACCTGGTGTATGCCCTACATCTTTAAATGTTTACTTCAAGAGTGAGGGGACCTAGAGGGGCTTGGGATTGGAATTGTCGACCTCAAGCTTCAAGCTGGAAAACAGTCAAGTGAAACCAGTCCGTCTACTACCTCCACCCTTATCAAATGGTATTAGCATAACTAATTAGATTCATAGATTTTAAGGAAGAGACCAAGGTTTAAATCTTGCCAAATTAAACCATGTGATTATAATATAATACAAATAGGATGTATTTTTTATTCGGGTAGTGTGATAAACCTTTACGACCAACACATTGGGTTCAGTCTCTTCTAGCCATGACCCTGTGTAAGGTCGAGAACCACGCTATTAATAGGAGATTAGCACACAACCACACACATCGTTGTTTGAACCTTGGACCTCTTGAAGAAGAACCAAACCCCCAAACCATTGTGTTGTCCCCTTGTGACAAATGAGACCCCTTTTAACTTCATATAACCCATTAAAAAACTTAGTATAAAAATTAAAAAATTATTTATATATAAATTCAATATTATTGAAGAATAGATATATCATTTTACAAGATATTTCTTTTTTTTTTTAATTTAAGATTTTTTTAGATATCTAGGAAGTTGGTTTTAGCTACACTATTTTTTAGTAATTGACAAGCGCGAGGTTTAAACCATAGGGGTTGCTTCCAACAAGTTTATTCCAACTCATTGTTGTTGACCTGACGTAAGAGGAAGACCATCGGTCGCTCGAGATTCGTATCATTGTCATCGATATAGCACACACTCAAAGGATTCACTACCTTTGCAAATTGGCACCCCCAAGGTTTGAACCCATGTATCTTCTTGGTATGTATCTAGCTAGACAAGCAACTACCAATCCACCTAACCCTTAGAGGCAAATAATATTTTGATTTTAACCGCTTAAACTTATATCATTTAATTTAAAATATTTTATTTTCTAAATATTTTCTAAACTTATATGCAATGAGACCCCAAATAAACCGGAAGTCCTCGTAAATCCAAAGATCTTATCTTTTATGTAAAATTATTTTATTGTTTGTAAAAGACAATTTGAATATTGTTAAATGATTGCTTGAATTCTAATTTTGATCGGAAGTTATCCTTTTTGATATTTAAAAAAAAAAAACTCCTTTAATAAAATTACATAATATAAATGGGCCTATAAGCTTCCTCTAATGGCAAATACTTTGACCTCTCTTTAAGAGATCTAAGGTTCAAAACCCACTCAATATGAAGGGACCAAGACCTCTCATCAAGACCTATATAAATTTATTGAAAAAAAACTACACGTTTTTTATTCAAAATCCATATTAACCCATGTCCACCTTCACAACCAAACCCAAATGACAAGGCTCGTCAAGGTTGTTGCAATAACAATGTTCAAGCCAAAAGGGTGAGTAAGTAACCGAGTTGGTGTGAGGCGACCAATACATAGCCAAGTTGGTGTGAGGCGGCTAGTTGAGTACATAGTCAAGAGTTGGTTGTTGTTACTCCCCACCCCCACCAAGTTGGTGTGAGGCGGCTAGTTGAGTACATAGTCAAGAGTTGGTTGTTGTTACTCCCCACCCCCGCCAAGTTGGTGTGAGACGACCAGTTGAAAAACGTGATTTGTACACTGTTTTACCATAAATCCTTTTATCATTGATTCCCTTATGTATAAAAAAACAACCTTCAAGCCAAACTGAACCCTCATAAAAACGTGTGTAAACTCATTTATGATAAAGATAACCCTCATAAAAACGTGTGTAAACTCATTTATAATAAAGAGACCAAGACTCTTATAAAAAAATATTTACACTACAAATTTACACAACAACACAAAAAGATCACAAGATCTTTTATATGAGGAACTATGCTTCATCCTTTCATATGATGATGTCCCTCCACCTCTCCTTTCTCTTTGGGGGCTCCACGAGAAGACAATCGATCCATGGGACCGGTCCAAGTAGACAACTAAGTCGTTTACTGTTTTTTGGATTTGAAGGGGATGATGGAGATGGAGAGATTAGAGGCTATAATACCCTACCTACAGCACCTACGATTTGATGCTTTCCTTGCCTCTGCTTCTTTTCTTTTCCATAACAAAGATCAGAGGCTCAAGTGAAAAAATAAATAAAAAATAAAACTAGAGGCTCACATAATATATTGAATATTTTATCTTGACTTTCCTTCAAGTACGTCCACCCTCCCCTTGTTTCATTCACCTTTAACCTCGATCATTGGTTCCAAATTAATCTGGACAAGGATGAGAGAAGACCTAACAAATTAATGGCAATCATGCTTTCCTATCTCCCACTTTTACCGTTGGGAGGCCATCCTTACCAACAGTCGATTTAAATTATGGAGCAATCATGTTAAAAGAATTAACTTTTTAGTTAATGGAGAGTCCGTGTATCTGATATTAGACCAATGAATATCCTTGGCATTCATATCTTAAGGGTTTTAGATTAATTTGAGACTTTTATATGGGTCTTCTCAAGAAATGATGAGGATGCATTTAAGTGCTCCCTGGACTTTTTCTTTATTAAGTATTCGCTTCTTAATCTTATAAAACAAAAAAATAAAAAAAATTATTCGCTTCGTGATCTTCAAAAGTGGTTCCAAAATTTTTAATTTAAACGCATCTCATACACCTATTATTTAAATATCGTTTTTTTCTATTGAAAAGCTCAAGCAACAAAACATATTATAAGACCAGGTAATAATATATTTATATAAACATCCATAACCCGAAAGTGATGTGAAGTTTGAATTTAAATATGGTCAAAGTTTCATTAGTATACTCTGAAACCGCGTTATTAAATGACATGTGAATCTGAGTTTATCATGGAGAAAGCATATGCCAACATTATTTTTTTCTCAACTTTTGAACAAGATACGATACTCTATCTTATATAATTCAAAAACATCAATCTATTATTATTATTTTAGTTATCTTAAAATGGAACAAACGCCTTTTAATTTATTGTACTGCGATTTAATGGAGAAGGGTCACCTCCATTTATTAAGCTATATTGTAATGCTTTGCCTTTTTATAACCTTTGTTGTGAACTTAATATATATTAAGAAGGTTGATTTTATAGAGTTTATTTTTTTATTTATAATATTTTTTCACTAATTATCCTCATTAGGATATGGGTTTTTTAATATATACCGTTTATTTTTTATTTAGTTTGTTCTAAAACATTTAAACAAGTTTCTTTTTTAGGATCATGAAACTAAAGAGAAAAAATAAAGGTTATGCAATCATTGAGCGCTTGCTTTCAAACATCTACAATGATTATAAATAACATAAATGCAAGAACTTTGTCTTAAGGAGTGACATTGAGGGGCGAACACATAAAAAAGTATTTACATAGGCATTTGCCATTTTAATAGTGCAAAATTTGAAAGGGAAATTCTTTGCAATCTTTAACTTTCCATTCAAGCCCTTGTAGAAAGAACGTGTTTTATACCACAATCACATATCTATTCAAACATAATCATATAAGAACTTTGTCTTAAGGTGTGACATTGAGGGGCGAACATATAAAAAAGTATTTAACTAGGCATTTGCCGTTTTAATAGTGCAAAATTTCAAAGGGAAATTCTTAGCCATCTTTAACTTTCCATTCAAGCCCTTGTAGAAAGAAAGTATTTTATACCACAATCAGACATCTATTCAAACATAAACATATAAAATTCCATCGTAAGGTTTCACAAAAACATGCATTTGAATTTGTTTTTGGACATAGTAGTAGTTTAGTTTTACTCTTTTATTAGTTACCTTCCTTGTATGATAAGGACAATTTTTATAAGTGTAGTGGTTAGGACTTTAGTTTTTTTGAGAAGGCTTAAGGTTCAAACCACAACATATCAAAAGGGATAGGTTGGATGGTAACAGTTGTTTGACTTCGTCTATCCAACAAGTTATTCAAACTTTAACATATCAAAAAGGGAAAAGTTGGATGGTAACAGTTGTTTGACTTCGTTTATCCAACAAACTATTCAAACATAAACATATAAAATTCAATCGTAAAGCTTCACAAAAACATGCATTTGAATTTTTTAGACATAATAGTAGTTTGGTTTACAACTTTTGTAAGTGCAGTTTTAGGTTTTTTCGAAAGGCTCAAGGTTCAAACCAGAGATAGGTTGGATGGTAACAAGCTTATAATGGCAACGCTCAATATGGCTGCTCTAATTCATATCTTGAAAGGTTAGATTTCGTTCGTTTAACTAAAAATGACACCACCCAATAATATTACCAATTCCCTTATATTAAAAAAATTAATTACACTAGAACGCTCTTAAAAACAATCATTCAAGCATAGACATAATAATTGAGAGACTGCACGTCGCTAAATCATGGGAGAGGAAGTGCTTAATAAAAGAACACTCCCTCACGTCGCTAAATCATGGGAGAGGAAGTGCTTAATAAAAGAACACTCCCTCTTCAAAGGTCAACTACTAATAATTATTATATATGGACATCGTCTACGACTTATAAAATACACCACGATCGTCTACCTCTACGGGAATTATATACATGAAGTTTTGGGGGCTTTTTTTAATTACTAAATAAATTTTAGTTATTTTCTGGTTTATTTAATGTAAGTAATTGCATGTGAAAACCATAGTTGAAATTGTTTTTTTAAAGCGAAAACCCTTTTTGGGGAGCCGCTTTGGTCTCAAAGATCATGAACAGGGGTTCTACACCATCAAAGTCATCCGGGAGTTGCACCGCTTTGGTCTCAAAGATCATGAACAGGGGTTCTACACCGTCAAAGTCATCCGGGAGTTGCACCCCTACCCGCATCAACATTATCTGACTTGTTTGAAGATGTACTTTGACTTGATGTTCTTTCCAAAAACACCTGCACTCTCTTTTATAATAAAGTTCTACACCGTCAAAGTCATCCGGAAGTTGCACCCCTACCCGCATCAACATTATCTGACTTGTTTGAAGACGTACTCTGACTTGATGTTCTTTCCAAAAACACCTGCACTCTCTTTTATAATAAGTTACTTAGGATTTAATAGGATTTATAGAAAAATCATATTTGTGTTTGAGATATTTTCTTTTAAAAGAATACAATATAGCATTTTTGTTGTTTGATAAAAAATAAAATTTTATTATAATTATAAACTTTAATGAATAAATACTTGAATAGTTTAACTCTTAATCAATTTCAGCCCACCAAAGATAGAAAAAAAGTTTAAACGAGTTTACGAGTTCAGCTATTCATGTAGCCTTAAATTAAAAAAAAATAGCAGAAGTAGCAAATCCTTATTACTAATATATTTGTGTGATTTGTGTGAGGAGATTTTAACAAATTGGAGATTTTAACAGATTGTTTACCATAAGTTCTATTTATGTCTTTACCCTTAAATTAAAAATAGTAAACGTAGCAAATCCTCAAAAATAGCAAATCCTTATTACTAATATATTTGTATGATGAGATTTTAACAGATTGTTTACCATAAGTTCTAAGCGTTTTAGCCATTATGGAGGTCCTATGGTCCACATGTTTAATAGTTGAATAAAGACTGGTAATTAAAAGTGAAAATTTGACTTTGAACTTTCTTTAGCGATGGCGAAACTAGTGGCGAAGATTTTAGAAGATATTAGGAAGAAAAGTCCATAATTTTTTCATATAATAGGTTTTCGTAAGTATAAATGTTGATAGATATAATTATAGTATTTTTTTTTGTTGCTGTTAGCTTCTATTCTTATATATATTCGATTAGGGATGTTTTACTCTTTATTCACAATTTGTTTTTTAATGATAAACAATATTTTAATTAATAAATTAATATAATCTAACTTTTAAAAATAGTGAAAACATCACTCCTTTTTACTATTGCTTCGACATTGTTTGTTATGTTATGCACATCTTTATGAATGCCACATTCCTATAAAAACATTTTTTTTTTAATTTATACTTTGGAATCGGTAGCCACCACGAATCTGGATAGGCTGTCTGGCTTTTATGGCTGTCATAGTATTCTACGTTGTTCGTTTTGAAAGCCGTCACACAATTCTTCGTACAATCCACCCCTATAACCACCATGCTACAATAATTTTAAACCTTTTAAAACACTGAAAGTATTAAAAAAGAGATAAGTGTTCAATCCGACGAAGCCTATGATTTGAACCTTGGATCTCCGCCCCCTTGGAGGGTTTGGTTGCACCAATTGATTTACACCTCAAACCTATAAAAACAAACTGGAAAGTAAGTTTAGTGCAAATATTCTCGAGGCGTTGAACCAATAAACATGTTTTGACATCTTTGCTTTCAAATGTACTTTAAGCTGATAAATCTACATAATGATTTTTTTTACCTACTAAGTTCAATTGTATATCAACCATGTCATTTAATTTTTTTAATATTTATTATATTTTAATTGTTGTTGTTTTTTTAAATAATAAATAGATAAGAATTATTAATGGTTTTGAATAGAATGTTTAACTTATATAATTATAAATTATTGTATATATTTTTTTAAATAAAGGGGTAAAAATTTATTGATAAAAAGTCTGGATTACAGAGTACAACTGAGCTTCCAACCAGGACTCAAATAAACAACCAAGCAGGCTAAAACCACTAGACTAGAATGACACCCGGAAAAGACAACAAGAATAAACCACATTAAGTCTGTACATCCTTATGGATCAACTCCCATAGACGTTGAGAGTCCCTAGATGGGGGACTCTCCCAATTATCGATACTCCAAGGATCCAGCAGCTCAGAAGCTCTTTTGGCCAGGTAATCAAGAACCACATTCCATTCCCTTGGAATGTGCACAAAGGATATAAATTCAAACTCTTCACTCATTTTGAGAATCTGAACGGCTACAGAGGCCAACTGCCAATTAACTTCCTCCACCCTTTTACTTGTTTAAAATATTAACCACAATTTGAGAGTCGGACTCGCAGATAATCCTATGCTGACCAAGAGAAAACCCCCTTCGCAAGGCCTTAATAATTGCAAGAGCTTCCATAAAATTGTTGGAGTGAACACCTTTATAAATGGAAAAGAAAAGAATGACACCACCAGTAGAATCTCTCCCAACACCGCCAATGCCGACATGTCCAAGATTACCCCTGGACGATCCATCAGTATTAATTTTTAAAACTTCTCTAGGGGGTGACCTCCACTTATCATCTCTCCTAACCTTCTTGTTGAGCTGAGGAACCCTACTAGGGCTAGAAGAGTTCACACCATCCCCAAAGATACCAAGGGTTTATTGTACCTTCTCCTCCCTATAATCCAAAAGAGGGTCCACATCACATTTGCTATGGATGGTTTCCTGAACCATATACAGGATCCTTTGCCAGATATGTTGAACAACCAAATAACTGCCCTAAAATATGCATCAATTTTGTTCGAGCCAAATTTTCCAGATGATGCAAGAAGGGCCCAAATTCCAAGCCACCCGAAGGAAGAGGGCCTTGGTCGGAGGTCTACCCAGACTACTCAAAAACTCCACCAGGGACAACACATGAAAACATGGATGGTTCCAGGTGCTCCACCAACGGTACCAAATGTCTCTGGTAAAGGAGCAATGGAAAAATAAATGAGGAGTCATCCTCATTATTACTGCAAAGGACACAAAAAGAGGGACCCTGAAATCCCCTCTTCCTCACATTATCCCAAGTGAGGCATTTATTACGAGCTACCAACCAGAGAAAGAAGTTACATTTTGGCCAGGAAAATTTGTTCCACACCTTTTTCCACCAAGTGACAAGAAGACTCCCATACTTTTGCTTATCAAGAACCTGATAACCATAGGCTACTAAGTAGGTTCCCTTAGGATCAGGGTTCCAAGCCAGAATATCTTTACCCCTCAATGAAGAACAAGGCCTCCCCGTAAGAATAAGAGCAAGCATCTCTCTGTCCTTGGCCAATCCCCCCTAGGGCCATTCTTGTGAATCTTTCCACCTATACATCTCCATATTTCCAAAAGATTGGATTTTTTAAAGTCCTCCACACAATATCAGCCTACTTCCAAGAAAAAAATGCTTAGGGAACATAACCTAGGATATTGATTCAAGAAAGGAGGGTGGCCATCCCAAAAATCCTCCCAAAAAAGAGCATTTGATCCCTGATTACAAATCCAGAACAAACCCTGCTTGATTAAATTAGCTCCTCTTTTCAAAGTGTCCCAGATAACTGAACCTTTCCCAACCAAGCTGACTCTAGGGATTTCAGCCTCAAAAATACCTCTCAAGTATTTACAAGATAATATTTTAGCCCAAATCTGATCTTGAGAGGTACACCATATCCAATAAAGTTTTGCAGCCAAAGCCTTCCCAAAAAGAGTTGTCTATCGCAACCCAAGGCCTCCCTCTTGCATCGGCCTACATATATAATCCCACCTAACCAAACTCCATTTAGATTGATCAAGTTTTCCAGACCATAAAAACTTTCTTGACAAAGCATCCATGTCCTTAATGAAGTGAGAGGGAGCTATTTGTACAAAACATCTATAAATGGGTAAAGCTTGAACAACAAATTTTAAAAGCAACACTCTACCTGCAGTGGATAGCCATATGAAATTCCAGTGATTCACCTTCCTTCTAAACTTATCAAGCATAGACTGCCAAGAAGATCTAAGTAGAGGGTGAGATGAAATTGAAATACCAAGATAAATTAATGGGGGAGTCCCAACCTGAAATATTAGAATGCGAGCAATCCTGGCTTAAATAAGAGGAGGGATATTGAAGAAGAAAATAGAAGACTTGTCCTCATTAATCAACTGTCTAGAAGCACCAAGATAAATGTCAAGAGACTGTCTAATATTGCCAGCTTCCCTGATAGTGGCAACTCCTAACAAAGTAGTATCATCAACAAATTAAAGGTGGGAAAGAGTTGGCAAACTACTATCCCACTTCCACCCCTGAATGAGACCCTGCATGACTTGAGACTTGAGCAATCTTCCCAATCCTTCCGCCATAATGATAAACAAATAAGGAGATAAAGGATCTCCTTGCCTCAATCCCATTGAGGCCTCAAACAACTTTGATGGCTTATTATTAACAAGAACAGAGAATGAGGAAGAAGAAAAACAACTCATCACCCATCTAATCCATTCCTCCTCAAATATAAAAGCAGCAAGAACTTTATGAAGAAAGGACCATCTGACCCGATCATAGGCTTTGGCCATGTCCAACTTAATGAACATAGTTTTCTCCTTAGAAGTTTCCATCGAGTGAATAGCTTCTATAGCAATAACAACCCCATCCAAGATTTTTCAGCCAACAACAAACCCTCCTTGCTCCTCAGAGATGATTTTGCTCAACCATATCTTCAACCTCTCAACAATAATTTTTGTGATGATCTTATACACAACATTGCAGAGAGAAATAGGCTTGAACATATCCAAGGAATTTGCTCCCTCTTTTTTGGGTATAAGCACCACAAAGGTAGCATTTAGGGCCCTTAGCATCTGTTTGTTCTTTTGGGACTCATGGACCACCTCCAAAAGATCAAATTTGATTAAATCCCAAAACTTCTGATAAAAATCAATCGAGAATCCATCTGGACCTGGGGCTTTTCTTTTTTTCATCTTGAATACAACATTTTCCAACTCCTCAAGGGAAATTGGACCCATCAAGTGCTCATTCATCTATCTAGAAACAATCACTGGAATACAATTTAGAATAAGCTTTTCATTCTCATTATCTGATAGGGAGTCCTCCTTGAAGAGAGAGGGAAAATACCTCTTAGTCTCTTCTGAAATATCCTTGAAAGAAGAGAGCAGGGCTGTTAGAATATTATTATAATGTGCACTATGCCTATGATTGATAGGTTGACATTTGTCTTCTGCCACTTGTCCCTGTCTTCAGTTTGAGTTGGAGTGGTGTCTTTTGAAAGACACTTGGAGTGGAGCTTATGACACTTGTCATATCTCCCTCATAAGCTTGATGCTTATATATTGTAAGATAACTTGTAAATATGCAACGCTTTTTGTTCAGTCCCAACATTTGGTATCAGAGCGATGAGATCCGCCTGTAAAATATGGAGTCAGGGAGTATGCTCTTCACTCATTGAGTGGATCAGAAACCAGAAACTCCATAGAGGACAATCCTCGCCATCCGAGGACATGCCTCTTTCCAATTTTTTTTAGGGGTTTATGTGATGAGTTAGGATTTGGTCTTAAGATTTGTGGTAGACTGTGTAGATCCCAGCAGATTTTTGTTTCATAGTTTGGACCTGATTGTTTTAGGCCCGCTGTTGCAGCATAGCTCCCATTCTTGCAGTGGTGAAAGGTTGGAGCATTTGTCAGCATCCAGGCAACAATGTTCTCTTGTTGTGTATTTGTTTGAAGTCGATGATTGCCCCTGTATTTGTCAGCAGCCATGGAAATCACAGTGAAAATTTCCCCTTCCAATTTGATGATATCGATACCCACTCCCGGTGCCATGGTGATTTTCATCTTCTGTGAAAGAGAGTCAGCCTGAAGTTGCAGCAGTTTGGAAAATAGATCTGACCTGTTCAAAAAATTTAAGAATTTCAGAGCTATAGAGACACGGCCCGCAGAGACGCGGCCCATGGAGAGATTCGTCGTCGGGGCCCTGCGCTATCGAAACGCCCGGCTCATTGTTCTACGACACCGCCGTCGCTCTTCGAATCCCCAGTTGCTTAGCTAGCTGCAATTTTTTGTCTTGTTACAACATTCGCGGAGACAAACTGATCAAAGGGGGAACAACTACTACTTTAGCATTTACTGCAATTTTTTCAGCATGTGTTTGTGCTGCAGCCTCTTTGCATTGAGGTGCCAAGGCTGAGAGAAACCCAGAGCCTTCCACTATTTTCCGTTTGAAAAGGGTTTGATTTCCAGCTGTATGGAGCGCAGGTTGAGGAGTTCTCTCCGTTGAATGCGTTATTTGCAGTGCATAGGCTTTGGAAACCCTTTAGATTGACAGTAGCAAATTAGCCGACGCATCACACATCTTCGAAGGCAAATTTTTTCCTTCATAAACAGAATGCCTGAAGCAGCCTGAAAGAGATCTGAAACAAAGAGGGGATTTGAAGGATTTCAAGATTTTTTTTTTTGGTTTTCAGGTTGTCCGTCTGGGAGAGCGACGCCTCCAACACGCCATCGAGGAACACGAGCCGCTGCACCCCGAAGATTCGAAGGTCTCATTCAAAGTCTGTCAATTACAGACGTGAATTCGAGGGCTCTGTGAAGCGCAAAGGCTCGTCTTTCAAGGTCGGCCATCGGTGCGCCAGGACATCCTGCGTGCATTTTTCCAGTGTTGACATTCGATATTGGTGCTTGTGAAGGTGAAGTGGTCAATGTTGTAGGGCAGGGGTGTCTTGTGAGAAAAATGGGAGGCGTTTAGGTGTCTTGTTATTTTTTTTGTGAGTTGAATGGGTTAAAGCCACAACAAATGTGAATTTAATGGTCAGCATCTCTTGATAAACTTGGGGTTAGGTTGAGAGACAGAATTTTGGTGTTGCTCATCAATTTAAAAAGCCCTAGTTTGGTGTTGGTCAAGAAGGCCAATTAATTGACCTTTAACATCATTAAAAACAAAAAAAAATATTGGCATATTGGTAGCAAATTTTATAAAAACTCCCAAGTCAAGCATTTTTTTCAGAGCACAACTCGGATGGGTGACCATTTGGGAATGTCCCGGAGCTGCACATTTTTTGAGGGTCATTGTTTTTTGCTTTTTTGAAGCATCAAATTGTATCCGACTATAGGCTTATATATAGTCGTTGGAAAGAGAATTTTGAGGGGGATCCATTGGTGCAATTATTTTTCAGTTTTGAGATCATTTACTCAACTGAATTTTGACTTGAAGTTGATATTGTAAAAAGAGTGCATTTTCGGTTGCATCCGACACTCTTGGTTGATAATTTGGTAAAAATTGTGAGGGGCTCAATTCTAAGTCTTTGGGGGAGACATTATGCCAAGTCATTCATTGAATTTGGCAAGTTTGAAGGCAATCTTGTAAAAGGAGGCATTGATATTGTCTCATTTTTTTGGAGGCACATTTGGGGCTAATTTGTTTTTTAGCCAAATACAAATCATCAACTTAAGGGGTGATTTAGGGCCCCTTGTCCCTTGTCAGTGGATTCATTTTGTGGCACTCTCTTGGCCACTAGGTGTTTGTTGCTTGCATCTTCTATTTGGGCTTTGTATACATTTTATGCTTGCTATCACCCTTGCATGACTTTGGGTTTTATAATTGTAATCAAGTGTAGTTCCAATTCATACACACTTGACACTAAGCCATATACAAGCAAGCAAACACATACAAGCATTTTTCAGCAATAATACATTGGCACATTGATTGTAATAATTCTACAAAAAGCAAGCATCACACTTTTATAACCGCCTATGTTCCACGTATCAACTTCTCAAAATACTTATAGTCTCCCTCACGTAAGGGCGGGTATATTGAGTAGTTTGGTATAAAGGTCTGGTAGGTTATTCCCTTTCAGAATCGCCTATGTTCCACGTATCAACTGCTCAAATACTTACAGTCTCCCTCACGTAAGGGCGGGTATATTGAGAAGTTTGGTATAAAGGTCTGGCAAAATTCTAATTCTTACTCTCTTTGGATAGAAAAAGGCACTTATGTTCAACTTAACCCTCCCACTGTTGGAATCTCTTGAAGATTCAGAGTGGAAAAACTAGGCGAACCCTCCTCTGGATCTTCAACGGTGTACCCTAGATTTTTTTGAGGGATCTAATTTGGCATTTGTCGTTCTTACTTCATCCTTTGTTGAGCTCCCTTTTCTTTTGATCCTTTTCTAAATCATGGCTACTACAAATCTATTAAGTGGACTTACAAAGAAACTTGAAGGAGCACAGACTTTTGCAAATTGGAAGTATGAGATGGAGTCAATATTAATGATGAATGACATGTGGGACTTTGTGAGAGATAGGCAGGCTAATGAAGACCCACTCACTGCACCTACAGACCCTAAAGAAAAAGCACAATTTGAGAAGAATTCCAACATAGCTTTAAGTTTAATCAAGCTAGCTACAGGAATTCAATGCAGAGAAACTGTAAGGGCTGCAAAAACACCTAAACAAGCATGGGATGCTCTCAATAGATTGTTTGATAGGCCAAGTCAAGATAATATTTTGTATCTCAAACAAAAATTGCACAATCTATGTATGAAAGGCTCACTTACCGATTATCTTATGGAAGTGAAGTCTATTAAAAATGATTTCTTAGCTACTTGGTAAAACCCTAGATGATAATGAATTAATTCCAATAATGTTGCATGGTCTTCCTTCAAAGTTTCACTCCTATGCTACCATGTTAGACTTGAGTGGTAAAACAATGAATTCAACACTTGAGGATATTGAGATCCTACTTAAGAAGCATGAGCAAGCCCTAATCAAAGATGAAGAAATTGAAGCCACATCAGCAGCTTTTGCCACCAAGGCAACTTTACAGCCTAAACAAAACAAGGGTCAAAATCAGCATAATCAGAATCAAAGGGGTAGACAACACCAGAGATACACACAGTACCAACAGTAGCCAAATCAATAGTACCATCAACAACCACGTCAGCAATAGTACCAACAGCAGCCACAACAACAAGTACTAGTAACAACAAAGATGGCAAACAAGACCTCAAGGGGGTCAAAACAACAATCAACAAGGGTGTGAATATTGTGGAAAATGGAATCATAATATTGCTAATTGCTATCAAAGGCAAAGAGAACAGGGAGAACCACAAAATAATAATATGAACACATTGTATGCAGCCAACCAAGTTAATGTTGAAGATAAAGAATGTTGGTATATTGATTCTGGAGCAGCAAAGCACATGACAGGAAGGCAAGATTGGTTGACCAAGGTTCAGCCCACATCAAATCAATTCATTACTTTTGGTGATGAAAGTGCTCTACCCATTGAAGGTGTTGGGGAGGCACCACTTACTTTGCATGATGGTAATAATGTTCCTGCAATAGATGTTTTGTATGTGCCTGGTCTTAAAAGGAGTCTTCTTTCTATTGGACAACTTACAGATAAGGGCTATAATGTCTATTTTGAAAAAGAAAAATGCTACATTAAGGAACCCAATGGCAATGTCAAGGCCATGGGAGTGAAAAAGGATGGTGTTTACTACCTCCTTACAAAATCTGTAACACAAACATCTTTGCATACAACAACTACTTTCTCTTTGGAGTACATGTGGCATGAAAGATTGGGACATTTAAATTTTAATAATCTTCAAATGATGGCTACAAAAGGATTAGTTAAAGGACTCCCACATCTTAAGGAGTCAAAATGTTTTTGTGAGCCATGTGTAATAGCCAAACACCATAGGCAACCATTTGAAATAGGAAAGGCATGGAGAGCTAATAGACCTTTGCAATTGATTCATTCAGACATTTGTGGGCCAATGTCTGTTCAATCTTATACAGGGGCAAAATACTACATCACTTTCATTGATGATTACAGCAGAAAGGTATGGATCTACCTAATTCAATATAAGTGGCAAGCCCTTGATAAGTTCAAAGAATTCATCGCACTTGTTGAAAGAGAAAGTGGCTATCAAATCTCCACCTTAAGATCAGATAATGGTGGAGAATATGTCTCCAATGAATTCTTTAATTTTTGTAAGTATCATGGGATAAGGAGGCAATTCACAACCCCTTATACCCCGCAACAAAATGGAGTTGCTGAGAGGATGAATCAAACAATCACAAATAGGGCAAAATCAATGTTACATGCTTGCTATATTACCTAACTCATTTTGGGGAGAAGTTGTTCTTACTACTGCATACTTGACTAATAGGTCATACACAAAGGCCTTACATGAAAGAACACCTGAAGAAGCATGGAGTGGAAGAACGCCCTATGTGGGCCATTTGAGAATATTTGGATGTGATGCCTATGCTCATATTCCTCATAAGAAAAGGAAGAAGTTTGATGATAAGAGCCAAAAATGCATCTTTGTTGGCTATAGTGATAGTGCCAATGCATATAAATTATATGAGCCTATTTCCAAGAAAATCATTTTATCTAGGGATGTTACCTTTCATGAGTATCCCCCATCTAATCCTCCTAAAGCCCCCACTTTAGAAATAACTAATGAAATAGTTGCTCCATTCATGCATACAATATCATCTAGTTCTTCTCCTTCACTCATAAATCAAGAAATTCATCCACAAGAAGAACTTCCTACAAATAATCCATGTCCTCCATCTCCTCCTCATAATGATCAAGTAACAACATCCAATCCTTTACCCAAGTGGGTTCAAGCCACAATAGATGAAGCCCAAAATCATTTGCCCACCTATACAGGTAAAAGGCCTTCAACCCTAAGACACCAAGTGAATTATGCCCTAATGGCCAAAGTCCTTAGCCAACCTGAACCTTCTAATGTCAAAGAAGCACTTGGTGATCCTAAATGGGTTCATGCCATGGATCAGGAATTGGATTCCATTGAAAGGAATCACACTTGGGAGTTAGTTGATTTACCCAAAGGAAAATATACCATAGGCACAAAATGGGTATACAAGGCAAAATATAAAGCAGATGGCTCACTAGATCGCTACAAGGCTCGCCTAGTAGCTCAAGGCTATAAGCAACAAGAGGGAATTGATTATGAGGAGACCTTTGCTCCTGTGGCTAAGATGACTACAATCAGGACAGTTATTGCTATGGCAGCTCAAAAACATTGGCCAATATATCAAATGGATGTCAAAAGTGCATTTCTAAATGGTCATTTGAAGGAGGAAGTGTATGTGAAACAACCACCAGGGTACATAGTTGAAGGCCAAAACAACAAAGTCCTCAGATTAAAGAAAGCTCTATATGGGTTGAAGCAAGCACCCCGAGCTTGGTATGCAAAGATTGACTCCTATTTCCTCAACCTTGGTTTCACTAGATCTGCAGCAGAATCTACTCTCTATGTGAAACATTGGAGGAACCGCATCATTTTGATTACATTGTATGTGGATGATCTCCTCATTACAGGTGATGACATAGAAGGAATAAGGTTGCTCAAAGAGGACTTATGCAAGAACTTTGAGATGACAGATTTAGGCCTCCTCCACTATTGCTTAGGAATAGAGGTATGGCAACAACTTGGTAAGATTTTTATCTCACGGGCTAAGTACATTCAATCTATTTTGGAGAGGTTTCGCATGGAGGAGTGTAAGCCCTCTCTAACTCCCATGGAAACTAGATTGAAATTGCTAAATAATGATGAAGAAGAAAGGGTTGATGGTACACTTTACAGGCAACTAGTTGGAAGTTTGATCTACTTAACTTCAACTAGACCAGATATTTGCTATTCAGTTGGCCTTATTTCCAGATTCATGCAGGATCCTAAGAAGAGCCATTGGATAGCAACTAAGAGGATTGTGAGATTCCTAAAGGCCACACCTCATCATGGCCTTATGTATAAATCAAGTGATAATTTTTCTTTGATTGGATACACAGATTCAGATTGGGCCAGTTGTCCTGAAACCAGAAGATCTACATCAAGTTATTGCTTTCAATTAGGCCAAGGCTCTATTTCATGGAGCACAAAGAAGCAACACACAGTTTCACTATCTTCAGTAGAAGCAGAATATAGAGCAGCAGTTGAGGCAACTAAGGAGGCAATATGGTTGAGGCAATTAATTCAGGATATTGGGCTATTCATACATGGTCCAACATATATATATTGTGACAATCAAAGTACCATCAAGATGACCAAGAATCCAGTTTTCCATGCTAGAACAAAGCACATTGAGATCCATCATCACTTCATTAGAGAAATGGTCCAAGAAGATATTATACACATGAAGTATGTACCAACTCAATATCAAGTAGCAGACATCTTCACCAAGTCACTTGGGAAAGACAAGTTTTCTCAGTTTAGCAATTTGCTATATCTATGTAAAAGAAGTCAACATTAAGGGGGAATGTTATCTAATGTTGACTTATCTTTTAGGATAGTGCACATTAAGGGGGAATGTTAGAATATTATTATTGTTATAATGTGCACTATGCCTATAATTGAGAGGTTGACATTTGTCTTCTGCCACTTGTCCCTGTCTTCAGTTTGAGTTGGAGTGGTGTCTTCTGAAAGACACTTGGAGTGGAGCTTATGACACTTGTCATATCTCCCTCCTAAGCTTGATGCTTATATATTGTAAGATAACTTGTAAATAATGTAATGCCTTTTGTTCAGTCCCAACAAGGGCACCCTGAGAATTCACAAGAGAGGTAATCAGGTTACCATTACGGTGAGCCTTAACCGAGTTATAAAAGAATGCTATGTTCCTATCCCCTTCCTAAAGCCAATCTACTCGAGATTTTTATTTCCAAAAAATTTATTCCCTCAGTTCCCATTCAGCAAGGTCTTTCGCAGCCTCAGATTCCTCAACAAGAAGCTCCTTTGTGAATCCCTAATATCTAATCTTCCTTGAAGCTTCTTCCATCCTCCTAAGAGCTGCCAACTTAGCCAAGGAAAGGTTCCCAAAATTCAGTCTATTCCATCTCTTCAATTTATGTTTTACAAATTGTAGTCTCTTCATAAAAGAATACATAGCGGTGCCATGAGGAGGTTTGCTAGTGGTCCACCAACCTCACATGAAATCATGAAGCTTAGGATCATGAAGCCACATAAGTTGAAACTTAAAGGAGGGATTCTTTTTTAGCCCTAACTCCAAAGTAGAGAGTTTGATAGGCCAATGATCAGATCCCCTACCCTCCAAAATCAAAGAACTAGCACCTCTGTTATTACCCATCCAATAACTGGATATCAAAAACCTATCTAGTCTCTCTGATATGGAAGCTTCCCCACACCTTCTATTGTGCCAAGTAAATATCCCATTATCTGGCTCAACCAAGTTTAGGGCCTAGATATGAGCACTGAAGACAGAAGAAAAAGGCTCGAGACGGTCCACCCCACCATGTTTCTCCTCTAGACAAGTGATAGAGTTGAAGTCTCCAACCAAAATCCATGGGTACAGGGGAACCAAACTTCTCACAAAGCAAATGTGCTTCCACAAATTCACTTTACCATTGTAATCAACAGGAGCATACACATTTGTAAGTAGGATGATTTCACCAGATTCATTATCATGCCCGACCATTGAAATAGACCATCTACTGGAAATCCAAGTAAGAGGGGATATCTTAATCGAATCCCATAAAAAAGCGACACCACCAACATATCCACATGCACCAATACATTGGAATTACCCCCTTCTCCACAACTTGGGAGTAATATTGAACATACTATCAATAGCCAATTTAGTCTCCTGAATAAACACCACATCCGGAGAATGCACACGAACCAAATCACGAATAACTTTTTGTCTGGGGATGTTATTCAACCCCCTTACATTCCATGAGAGGATAATCATTTTTAGGGGTTATAAAAATGGGAGTCCAATGTTCTCACCAAGACTGACTCCACCAAAGTCTCCCCCATTAACTTAATTTTATCCTGGTCCTTCTTCCGACCCACCTTCATATTCTTATCCAAATTTTTTTTTTAAATTATTTTTTGCTGCAATCCCAACACCATAGGAGTTTTGCAGTCCAAGGATGACTGCATCAGTGCCTGAGTAGGAGAGGGCATAACTAAATCTGTACCACTTTCTAAAATAGTTTCCCTTATAGGGCTTGACCCAACCATGTCCCCTATACTCAGATCCAAAGCCCTTTGTTCTTCATTTAAACCCCCTAGATCTAATTCCTTAAGTTCCCCCTTAAGAAGAGACATCTGATTTGGCCTTGTTATATTTGCATAAGGTAGCGACGTTTCAGGTATCTCCATGCACTAATCAAGATCATCTAATATTTCAAAATGGTTGAGTAGAGCATCTGGCTAGCTATCCTTAAGGTCTTTGTTTGCCCTTCGTCCTTTGTTTCGGGCTTTTACCGGAACAAAACCTTCCTTATCTCGTTCCCCTTCCTTTATCGGTGCTTTTCCTTTATCCAAACTTTGTTCAGACCGAGAGGGACCAGGATTTGAAGCCATAGGTGAGATACAATTAGGGCATTTTCTTTGCAGGTGGCAATATTCACGGTAAATCCAAAGAACGAAATGGAAGAGCTTCATAGTCAAGTTTTTGAACCCATGTAGTTGATCCAAATTGTATTTCAATAGAATACAGAATAGGATTATTTAAGTCAATTCAACACAAATACGAGCAACAAAGATTACCCTTTTATCCATTGTCTGTTGTGATGGTCCAACCGACTTCCCAAGTAGAAGGGTAATATTATGCAAGATATCAGTTCTCCAGAATTCCAATGGGAGCCATGGAAGCCGCACCCATATTGGAACCCGCGACGACCGCTCCTCTGATGGGTTGAAACCCACATGCCAGGGTTTAAGAAATATTCCCACTTGGTTATAGAAATAAGGACCCCCTTCAAATGCTTTGTTACAATTTGCAATACAAGAGAAAACCACCATAAAATAGTTGTTCACACTCAACATCACCTCAACATCGCCTTCAGGATTCCAAGTCTTCTTGACCCAAGCCTCCATAAAGGGAAGAGAAATTTGGATACCCAAAAATTTTCCAATAAGGGCATTTTTGGTTAGATACTCCACATCTTCCACCACCGAGTCTGGTTGAACCACTAGAACTATCCTAGCTTCACATCATTCCAAACATCCATTGTTATTTAACAAGCGGTTCCCAACATGCACTGGAAAATCCTGTTCCTTCCAGTCATTTTTAGATGAAAAAATATCACGAGCATGCACTCTCTGTGCCGGACCCGATGCCATCATGACATTCCTCCAAATTTTCAGACCTCCTCCGGAAGTTGTTGCCATCCCCGCAAAGCAGTTTTTCTTCATCAAACCCTAGCATAGTAGTTTTTCCTCCATATAATTATTGTATATTAAGTGGTATTAGCTCAATTAATTATATTATTCAACATTCAAGGAGGAGATCGAAGTTTTAATCTTACCAAGTAATACATGCATAATTGGTAACTGATTGATATTTGGATTAGATCATAATTATGCATGTTTTGATATCTCTACTTTCAAATATACCTAAAGGTGATTAATCTCTTTCATGTAATTTTGAGATTGAACTTGTGATTTATTTTGAGACCAATTATTTCCACTTTAGGATTATTCATTCCAAGGAGGAGATTAGAAGATATGCTCTAAGATGATCATCATTATAGTTCACTAGAGAGGTGGCATTCAAGTGGAAGGTGATGTAAGAGGTGGTAGATGACTAGATGAGAGGGGGATGAAGTTGCAACTAAGGACATTGATTAAACTAAGTTCAATGAAGCAGAGAGGTGGTGGATTGTTAATCAGGGAGGCAAACCATTAAGAAAATGATGCATAGTGATTGCATGGCATTACAATAGTCAATTGACTACTCTTTTAGATTTTACTACTCCCAAAACAATGTTGGAATATATTACATTATTTGGTACATGACAATGTACCACTATGAGTACATCTATAGATTCGAAAAGAGTGTCTTAGATTAGGATGAAAATATTTACTTTATGCAATGTAATAAATGCACAAGTGTGCAATGATATTTTGGCAATGTAAATGTGCATAGTTGTCCCTATGTACATGTGTCATTAGAATAGGAATATGAAGAGTCATAGGAAGAGTGTATGCCAAGAAACACCAAATGAAGAGTCACATTCCATCCTATATATGGATGTGCAATTGTAATAGGGAAACATCACAAAGGAAAGTTCAAGATATGGGACATCACCCATGGAGCAATGGAAGGTGATGTAATATTATGTATTTGAGGTCTTTTATTCAATAAGAGTTTATTGTATATTTCGACATTTGCCATTAAAAATATTTGAGTTATTTCATATTTTGAATATAATATTATTTTCTTAGCATTATTATTTCCTTCATATTGAGTTGAGTATTATTGATTTAGTGGCCATATTATTAAGTGTTTATTTATTAAAAACTAAAAAAAAAATCTATAACTAAGTGAACGTTAGTGGGACTATGGTATTAGAATAATAGCATGGTTGTGCTGATAAACTAATAGCTAGAGATGTACAAATATGCGTTTTAGTCCTGATGAGATTTAATGATAATAGATCAAGCTAATTTGATTCAAGGTATTATGAAGATCCATTTTAGGTGTCTATATTTTACTCCTTTTTTATGTGCTAATTGTTAGATGAGTTTATCAAAAATTAGCTCATAAATGCCCAGACTCTGGCTTAGAGGTTGTAATCATATTTGGCTTGGTTTTTATAATATGACAACCACTTGATTGAGTTGATTTTTTTATTTGAGTTAATTGATGCTAAGGTTGATTGATTTGATTTAGATAAAGAATATGAAGGTTACTAATGACCCTTAATGATGACATACATGGATGTATATCCCTTTCAATTTTTGAAGAGATTAGTCGAGGAGAGCAAGAAAACGTGACCCATCTAAATTGCACATAAAAAATAATGATAGAAGCTAGTTGAAAAAGATGATGGATGGGAGATATGGTGGGTCAACAGGGAAGCAAAGTGTTAAAACTATTCATTTTACCATAAGAGATAACAAAACTTAGTGTTGACTCTTTAATTTTGAGATGATTTATGATGGCTTAAAACCTAACCCCCACTCACTACAGTGACTTGATTTGACCACCCGCATTAGCAAGGCTTGGCACTATATAGGTAAGAGGCTCAAAACTCATGAAAAGTTATTTTTTGATATGATTTTAATTTTTTTAATTTATCAATGCTTTTGCATGATACTAGTGTATTTGTACAATGTTATTTAAAGGTGGCCATGATTTTGGTTCAAAAGCATGATCCATAATCAAATTATCAACACTTTTGCATAGATGCTACATATTTACCACAAGGTAAAAACTAAATAATGATAAATTAAGGGATTGGGGATGAATATAAGTGAATTGAAATTGACTTGAGTAAGGATTATGATAAAAATTTGATGATGTATGGTTGATTTTCTTAGAAAGGTTTGGTTGTTATATAATGTTTGATAGATTGAATGTTAAGTAATGATGGAAGGGAATAGATTTAGGCATTGTTTCACAATTGGGATCGAATAAATATTTTATTCATGAATTTAGTTTAGTAATGGATGATATAGATTTAGATGTTAAGATACTTGATTAGAGATGTGACTATAGACACTTGAGATGTGAGATATATGGTCCCATACTTTGGAATCTATACTACTAATAATGGGTGTAATTGTTATTGTCTTCTATAAGTGGTTAGACTCTACTATGTAGTTGTGATAAGTTATAGTTTGATAGGTTTTCAATGACAATACTATCTGACATGTGGTATTCTAAGATGAATACCTTTCAACTACCAAATAGAGAGATGACTATCACATTAGAAGACATAGAAAAATATTTTTTATATCAATTCATAATGTCCCATTAAGGACTAGTTGGTCATGGAAATAATACCTAAAGAGGTTAATTAGTGACCCAAATTTTTCCATGGTTAGATTTGACATTGATGTGAATATTGTAGGTACCTTAGAAGGAAAGAGTCAATACTAATATTGTTGATATCTAATGTTATCTTAAAAAATGGTATAATTTTCCCATGGAAACTAGGAGAGACAATCGTTAACATGATTGACCATAAGACAATTTTTGTTGAGGGGCTAGCTATTATAGGCAAGTCGTATTATGAGCTCCATTAACTAGCCTATAAGAGAGGTAAAATCATTTCATGTTGTAATATTCTATAGGTCCATACATGGGATCACATAGTTTTTTTCAAACCACTAAGGTTGCTTGGAGATATTAAGGATCAAGAGCTCTCTTATGTTCATAGATAGGATCATTATTGGAGGTAAGCACATCCTTATTCAGGGAGGTAGGGTTGGCCCACAAAATATTGATAACATGATTTTAGGATATCATATTGAGCCCTTATAGAGGGCACCTTGGTTGGGTCAAGGATTCCTATTAATTATCTAGGGTTAGGAGGAAGTGGTGGTTCATCTATCTACATAGTGATTAAGAGTTGTTCCATTATGAGCAATAATTCAATAGTTTAGGCTAACTCAAGATGTGTTGTTGAACAAAGTATGGTACTAGTAGGTATGAAAAGATGTAGGGTTTAAGGATTAATTGGATCTTGACTCCTATTAAAATATGGATATCAACAATTCGATTATTCAAGACCCCATGGTGAATGATGTTGAATCCGATGGTTTATACCAAACATGGTATCATGAATATTGGTATAGAAGAGTCATTATTGTTAGACTACGCACATACCAATAAACTAGGATTGATAGGTTGGAGAGACATAATGGAGATTGAGTTCTAGACCTACTATGTCAATGGTGATGGTGGATATAGGTAAGAAAGGATAGAATGGTATAGCACAAATATTAGCATTAGAAGGAGAGCTAGTATTTGTGCAACAAATACAAAATATGCGTTCAATATAATATATAATAGGGATATACAAACAAGAACTAGTCCTAATTAAATGGGAGTGGAGGATCTAGAGTAATAATAGCATAATATTTAGAATGGTATAAGAGGGAGATAAAGCATGATTATTTATCTCAGGAGAGGGACCAATTCGTAGGCCAGATAACCATCCTATAAACCACCATAGTAATGTGAACATTATAGCATTGATTAGAGGACCACATAACATAATGATATGGTTCAAGGGAGATAAGTTAACCGACCAAATCATAAGATTATAATTCAACACAACATCACTAATCATAATGCATGATAAGGGGAGAAAAGAAATAGTGCGGATGGGGGCTAGTGGCTTAGGAGATATTGAGAAAATTATGAGTTTCCTACAAAGTCAAACTCCTTTACTCCTAAGTGATGTAGTAGGCCCTTTAACATGAGACTATCATTTATGAGATAATTTGGAGGTTGTTGATGTCAAGGTGACACACTATAGGATAGCCTACCATGGGGCTATTTTGATACCACAAACTACCATCTTCTCATCTTGCCACATGGATGATAATTAGATAATGGAACCATACACATACATAGTTATAACAAAACATCATAATACAACTATGATATGAAGGTGGTTGAGGTGATCCTATCCCAAATACAATATCCAATACATGAGAGTAGTAGGACCTTAGATGAAATTTTTTTATGAAAATTTTAAGATTTTGTATGCTATGGATGACATGATGTTTATTATTCTGATGCATACACACACATCCACATGTTTATGGTATTATGATATTATGATGATGTGACATGAGGATTAGATGTGTGGATTTAGTTTATGTTATTTAGATGTTTAAATATTTTATTGAGATATAATATGACATGGTGAATGAATGCTTTTTATTATTATTGAATGCATAACTTAATCTATAATACACATAACTAAACTACATATAATTAAAATAAAATAGGATTAATTTAAATATCTAAACAAGGCATCCTTAAATGAGGTATTGAAGAACCCACATACTCAAATATACCTCATGTAAATTATGATTATAGGATTCTTGAAAAGTTAGTTGTGTCTTAAATAGTCATCGAGGACTTATAACTATCGATAAATAAAGGATACGCTTTAGATAAATCCAAGGACTTTTAGGTGATGATAGATGTGCCTCAAAGGGAATTTAAGGCAAACCTTAGATAAGAATCCAAGGACTTTTGCTATGCCAATAGGACTTTTTATGTACAAAAGATAATGTAGATATGTACAAATAGTTTTGATTAAGCTACACTTGAAGGGACTTTGGATTTGCCTTTGGAAAATTCCCAAGGATTTCTATTGTGTCAATGGAACTTTTTATGTGCAAGAGATAGGGTTTTTTGTTATATATAGAAGGATTTATGTAATTGTGCCCAAAAAAGAATTTAAGATGTGTCTTAAGTAGATTGCGCAAGGACTTCTACTATGATATAAGGAAATTTTGATGATGATTTGGATGTTTCCAAAGGGACTTTGAGACATACCTTACGTAGATTGCTTAAGCACTTTCTATGATCCATAAAGGACTTTAGATGTTTTCTAAACGAATGCCTAGGGAATTCTATTGTACAAGATTATGGTATACCTAGGGGGCTTTGAAATTTTTTTGCTTATGAGAAGTTTAAAACATGTAAAAGACTTCATATAACAAACTAATACTAAGCATATTATTTCTTTCTATATGTATTAATACTAATATACAAATAGATACATGCATGCATAGCTTTGAAGATCTAATATGAACAAATGCTAGCAACAAAATTCTTATACTCACAATAGACAAAGACTCATATTCAAAGATAAGTTGATGAATTTAAATTTTATGAAGCTAAAAAGATGATGGATTTTTTGGGCTAATTGCACCCATTCTTGTATGTGATGAAGTAGATTTGGTGAACCTACATGACATAAACTATTGAGACTACGTGACATATTGAATGCATATTAACAATAGTTTGCATAAGATGAAGATACATGATTTTTTATTTAGATAGGATGATAAGATGATGGATCAAGGATGCAAGTTGCTTCCATTCATGTATGTGATGAAGTAGATTTAGTGGGCCTACATAGCATAAAATATTGAGACCACCTAATATATTTATTAGACCCAAAAAAAATTTGCATTTGATGAGGATATTATATTGGCTTCATGCCTATATGTGTTTTGAATGGATTTTTGATCCTACATAGGTTTTTAAATGCAATCTATTGAGGTCATCATACATTTTGTATGGGTACAAAAGCACTAAATATAAGAGGAGGATGTTTCACTTAGCTAAATAGGTGGATTAAATTGAAAAGGTTGTATAGACATATAATTTTATGCACTAGGGTGATCATCAATCCACCATGATCCCCATTAATTAGTCCCTCAACCAGCCAAACTAACTCAACCAACATTCTTCATAAATTTGGAGCATTTATTGCTCAAATATAATTAAAAATGCTAGTAGTAAGCAAAAACACCAACGATGGTTTTGTCAAATTTGACTTTCCTACCCAAATTTAAATTTTAGCAATCATATTACAAAAATTCCACCACAAAAATTCTAGTAGTGGTTTTGTGTTGGTACAAGTGGAATCTCAGAGGTGTGCTTCTTAGGCATATCTTAAGCCAACCACCACTCCTTGGTGCAATCATGTATACTGGTATGTAGGTCATGTTTGGACCTTGAACCTTCCTAACATCTTTGACCAACTTCTCCCTCCTATTTTCCCTCCAAGAGGTCTCCAAATCATCTATAAATGCAACCCTTTTGGAGGGAATTTTTAAGAAGGATCTCACTATAACTACATGCTACCAAAATCACTCTAATAATCTAATAGAATTCAATATTCCTCTTACCAAATTATTTTCCAAATTTGGCTCTTTTTGTCTCTATCTATATTTAGTAATCAAACTCTCATTTCTCATTCAATAAAGCACCTGAGCTGACCTATCTAGTAGTTAAGTATTTCCATCAAGTACTCTAAGCATCTGGTGGGCTCTCAAGGGGAAAAATAAGGGGAACAATTAGGTAACATTTGGTTGTGTCTCTCCCATATCTTCCTTGCTCAGTTGATACAATCTTTATCTTGATTTTGGCTAACATATTAATCTTATTATTTTTGGAATATATTACATTAGTTGGTACATGTCAATGTACCGCTTTGGGTACATCTTTAGATTATAAATTTTGTCTTAGATTAGGAACTGAGTATTTACTTTATGCAATGTAATAAATGCACAAGTGTTAGAATGTGCAAGGTACTTGATGATATAAATGTACATGTAGTCCACATGTACATGAGTCATAGAATAGGAAGATGAAGAGTCATAGGTAGGTGAAATACCAAGAGACAATTCTCTTTATATATAGATATTTGATAGAGTGATAAGAGAGAGTGAACATAAAGGATAATGGAGAATAGATAGGAGAGTATGAAGAGAAATAAAGAGCCCCAATAAACTAAAACTAGAAAAGCAGTAATTACAGAATCAAAGTAAGAAGATAGCAGATTCACACATTACATAATATTTATCCTAGAAACCCTCAATCATACAAAAAACTAGCACAATATTATCTTATTATTGCATTAACTTGACCGTATCCAATATAATAATATTCTACTTCTGTCTTGCCAAACCCTAATGCAAGTATGATATATATAACAAAGGCACATGCACAAATTTTTACAATATCATGGGCAAAAAAGCATGGGTTCAAATATAGTAACCCTAAAAGCCCATATGGGTCTAAAAATAACTTAAACCCTAAACCCCGACAAGTATAGGTACAAAGTGTCTAGTAATTTTTAGTGTTAGCCCCACCAAATTAACATGAAAAATATTCAACATATTTCCAACAGAGTAGAATACAAGTTTGACACAATGTAGTACTTTTATGAAGCATGGAGTATTTAAGATCTCCACATTTTGTATGAACATCCTATTTTCATGAGATTTCATTAATGGCAATTTTATGAGTTATTGCAAAAGTTTATTATAAGTTTTTCCTGCTTAGTATATTGCCATTATCATATAGTTAATATTGCATGCTCATTTTAAGTTCTTGTGGTTGCATTTCCTTAAGTATATAGCATAAAAAGCTAATAGTGGTATCAGAGCACTGTTAGAATTAATGTGCACTATGTCTACTTCTAGTTTGAAACTTGTCATATCTTGATATAGGCCTCCTGTCTATATATGTAATCACTTTTTTTTTGGTAGATTAATAAATTATTAAAACCAGGGCATTTGAAAGGTGCCCTAAAACCTTGTACAACAGAGGATCATCAGAGGATAAAAAAGGATAAAAAAGGAACAGGGTAAAGACACTAAAAATTGCTAGATGAAAAAAAATACAATCTCAAAATTACACCTCAAACTAAAATGATTCAACAACCTTGAACAAACAGGCACTAAGAGAAACATTAGATCTCAAAAATTAATGGTCCTCGACCAAAAAGGAACCAAAATAGATGCGATCCACCATCGCAGAGGACCTAGAAAACCAGAGGAAGAACCATTAGTCATCAAGAGGAGTATCCAACTACATGAGGGACGAAGCAGCCCCTTTCAGACCAGTATATTTCACAAAAATCTCCTTGCTATCTTTGATAACAATGATGCAAGCCTCCTTAGTAATCTCCATTATGTCTTCATCTTTTACAGTATCTTTGACATCAGTTTTGGTGTCAAAGGACACCTCAGCACTAGCTAGGGCAAAAGTATTTTTGAAATTGTCACAGAAGAACAAGAGGCTAAGTGCATGGCACTGTTCTTTGAGGGTTGAAATCGCCTTTCCAATGGCCAAGTGAGCAGTTTCAATATGGTCAATGGTGGCAGAAGTAGCATGCACAACCAACTTGTGAAGATACCTTTCAATAAGGTCAAGAGAATTAGTCTTGTCCTTTAGAGTTTTTTAGAGATGTGGACGAAGGAGTTTTGACAACTTCTTTATGTTTTAGCCTCTGGGAACTACGGACAAGGGTCTTTTCAAGTTTGGCTTTCTTTCTAGCAGAGAACTCAGAAATATATTTGCCTCCTTTCTCTTTTCTTTTGGATTTGGAGGTTTTAGGGCTCGAGGTTGAGGATGAATTCTCCTCATAAGAATTAGGGGCAGGGAGACCTAAAGGGAATTGTAGGAGGTACTTGTAAAGGACCTTGAAAAGACCCTGGTGGCAAGGTTTGGCCTCATCCTTCTTGGAACGGTTGGTGGTGATGGTATAGTCCATGGACCAGAAAAGAGTAGCAAGAATGTTCATAATTTTTGAGTCTCAAAAATGATTAAAAAATGCAAGATGAAAACAACATAATTGAAACTCAAGATTATCATAGGTAAAATATTGCATTATTAGCTTAAGGATTTATTTCCAAGGAGTTGACAAGTCATGGCAAAACAAACCTTTCTTTACCTTCTTGTGGATGGGTGAATTTTTCTCGAAGAGTGTCAACTCCGCCTACCAGTTGTGCTTATTTCTTCTAATGATTTTTCCTTCCAAGTCTTGCCCTGTCAGGTTCGCCAACAGCTCAAAGGAAATTTGGAACTAGATGCCATGGATGGAAACCAACCCATTATCCCAGGTTGTCATGAACGCCTTAGTAATATTATCGTCCACCCCGCTAAACAGATTGAAAAAATTGATGATACCATTCTTATCCTTAAACATATCAGTAGAAACAGAATCCAAATCAACAGTTTCAGGCTTGATGAAAACAACTTGTCCTTCCTTCATGGTGGCAAAGGAAAATAAGGAAGGACAGTAATTGGGTGAATAAAGACACAAATCGAAAGAAACATAGATGGAATGGTATATTTTTTGGGAAGACCACAGGAGGACTAAATAGAAAGTAATGCTAGGCCAAAAAAGAAACCCTTGGCAAAAAGGATAATGATGGTTAGAGCACTGGGCACAACGCAAAAAAAGGTGATGAAAACGGGTGGGGAAAAAAGGCAAAAAACCGTCCCAATGAATATGGATCTTCTGGTGATACTCACATGATAGGGCCAATGGCAAAAACAGGCATAAAACCTAGAAGGGATTGGGATGTACATTTGAGAAAGCCTCGAGAGAATGCGAAAGGTAAAGCATTTAGACAGGGTTCTCGAAAAGGTAAAATTACAAGCATCATTCCACACGAGATTGAAATGATTTAAAATTAGGGTGGACATGGCATCGAAATTCCTCATGGAAATGATTATCAACAACGAAGGGGCATAAAAAAGAGGTGGTGAAGAATTGGAAATTATCAACATGGAACCCCTTTTCAAAGGAGAATAATAAGAATGATGAACAAAATCTCTATTTTGGAATTTTATGGAACTTTGGATATGGGCCCTATGAATCACGAAAAAGGAAATATTTTTGGTAATGGAAAAATTAAGGATTTCGAGATTCATCATGATAGATGGTATTTTGATCATGATTTGCCAACTCAACAATTTCATTGGGGAGGACATCCGTCCAAGTCATCAAACCTTGCACGTTGACTCCAATGTTGGCTAGTTTGTTAGTGACAGAATTGCCCTCCATGAAAATGTGCTAAACTACAACATTGACTTGCTGATTGAGAATTTGATTACTTTCTTCGATGAGATTCTTGATCCTCCAACTGCTGGGCTTGGAAGTTTTTAGGAAATTTATGATATTAAGAGAATCTCCTTCAACAATGACTTTTCCTGGAGTGTCCTTTAGAAATTGAAGGCCTCTCCACACAACTTTAGCTTCAGTAGAATGATTTGATTGGATTCCTAATGGTTCAGAAAAGGAAAATATGGAATTGCCACTATGATAACAAAGGATTCCTCCAGCCCCTGCAACGCCAGGATTGCCTTTTGCAACACCATCAAAATTAAGCTTGACCCATCCAAAGGGAGGAGGTTGCCATTTGATGTTGGTTCTAGACGAAGGTTGAGTAACAGGCCTTGGGACATCAATGCAAATATCACAAGACTTTAAGATGCCCTTCTCAAAGGATGAAAAAGGATAAGGATCAAAAGGAGCAGCAAGGACATTTTCCTTAGCATGAAGGATGATTTTGCTGACAATAATGTTGGCATCTAAAGCCTTCAAGTCAAATATTCTTTTATTGCATTCTTACCATATATGCCAGAGGAAATGATGTAAACATAACTTCCAAAGTCCTCTGAGTATAGGATTTTTGAAAGGAAATGGCCACTGTTGGAATAGATCAACAATTGAAGGAGGACAGACCCAGGCAATATTGAAAGTATGGAAAAGTTTTTTAAGAACCATTCTTGAACATGAACAAAATAATAAGAGATGAAGAGTGCATTCCAAATCATAATGACAAACATGGCATCTATTAGGCAAAAGAATACCTCTTTTTATAAGATTTTCAGTGGTAAGGATGAGATCTTGAATTATATGTAATCACTTTTTAGTTGTAATATATCTCATCACTTTTATTCCTAACATTTGGTATCAGAGCAAGATTTCCCTGGTCTGTTGGTTTGAGGGGGATTTCCCTCATGGAAATCCCCCCCCATTTTTTCCCCTCCTCATTTTCCTCCATTTTTTTTCTTTCAAATAAGGGAGTATGCTCTCCATATTTCGATGGATAAAAAACCAGACATTTGATGTTAGAATTTTTTTTCCTATGTATCTGTCCGAAGAAGTAATTTCTCCAAGAGAGAAATGAAAAATGGGATACACCTTTTATTTTAATGGTAGAATTTTTCTTTTGGGTTTTATTTTGCAAGAAATTTTACTAATGGTCCCATGATTTTTTTGCATTGGTGCTGTCGTGGTGGTGGTAATGATGGTTGAAGAGATGCTTCAATCTATTCAGTTTTTGTGTTATGTCTGTGGTCCTCGAGGGTTTACACCAATCGACAACTATTTTAGAACTGGAAGCACGCAACCTTTGAAAAAAAAAATTCATGCGGCCAAGGCGCTCTGTGATCACGACGCCCCTATAGTTGTTCCTTTGAAAACATTGAGTGTGTTACTCTCAGTTGAGTAAGAACATGTTCAAAAATCTCAACTAGATTGTAAAATAAGCACTTAGAACATGAGTAAGAGATCACAGTTTATATTGTTGAACTTGCATTGGGTAAGACTTTTGCAGTTCGTGGTCCGTGGCTATAAGGAGCGTCGACTATTTTTTGCTACCCTCAAAGGAGAAAAGACCTCGTAATTGTTTTGTTGGACGTGTCCCTGGCCGTGTAATAGCAAATGGACATCGACCTGTATTGTTGTATGTGCCACTATTTGTATTGTATGTGCCATGATGGATTCACATAATGTCAATGGCCCAGGATCGAGCGACGGAGTCCGTAGGGCCATGAGGAGATTTTTTTTTATGTTGTTGTGTGTTGCAAGTGGTGACAGAGAGAACATAGGAAAAGTGGTGGGGTTGGTGAGTTTGACAATAATTTCCTTTTTTTTAGGCCGCTTTCAAAAGATTCACGGTGAGAACTGGAGATTGCCAATGTGGAGATTTACCAGATTTATCATATTGGTCGCTCAAGTGAGAAAGGATCGCAACCAACTATGGTGGCACTCATCTATGGAGGGCATCAATTATTTTTTATTTTTTTATTCTGGTGGAGTGTAGTTGGTGTTCCAAGAGCATGATTTATTATATATTTTTTAGCATGCCATGGTGAAATTTATTTTTCAAAATGAAGACTCGCTCCGCAATGCTGCTCGCATACTACTCGTGCACTGTTGTAATCACCAGTTAACCTGTGTTAATCAAGTGAAGAATTAAAATATTTTGCAGACATAAAGCTTTTGTTCATTGATGGCGAATCTTAAAATAAAGAAAATTTTCAAATTATTTTTGCTCAAACTTTAGTGCGAATCTGCCGAGGTGATAGTTAATCTACGGATCAACATGGTGTATTGGAGCATTCGAAGTTCATTTTTGAAGAGAGCGACGAAGACCCTACGTGGAGAGTGTTAATCAATTCCAATGCCAGAGTTTTTTTTAAAATTGATTTGTATTTTTATGAGGAGTGGCGTACGATTGAATATGAAGTTCTAAGCTCGAGTATTGTTGGTCATGCTACACAGTTTTTATGTAAATGATTTTTTGAGCCTGTAACTGGTTAACCAATGGTGGAGTGAAGTTTTTGAATCCAAACCCACGGAGGCAGCTGAAGGAAATGTGGCACGCAAATATCGATGTAGTGGTAGCGTAATTTTTTCAAAGTTGTGGAAACGTGGAGATCCACGATGAATTTTAGTGATGGATGTCATGGTGCAACAGACGAGAGACTGGAGTTTTGTTTCTGCTATTCTTGAGCTAATGGAGCACCCATATTGGTGGCCATATATGCATCATGAGAAAATGAGGTGAGGCAGACCTATTTTACATCCAAACAACTCATGATCAATGCTCGGTATTCTAAGGCAGAGATGGTGTCTGCACTGGAAACTCATTTTTCCCAGTGACTGTACCATTTATTTATCAATAATCATGAAGCATGGGAGCATACGAGTGGGTGAATTCACTATGGTGTGCTCGTGTTGCTACCCATTTTTTTGGTGGTGGAGGCCGCTCATTGTTGTCGCGTAAATCATGCCCGCGTGATGGAAGCGAGTAGAGCGCATTGTGGAGGAGTGTGAGCGAGAAGTGGTATAGCAAAATTTCAGCCATCAACGATGGGGTCGATGCAGGTTTAGTGCAACATCTAAGATTTTGGTGATAAATGTTTTTTTAAAGTTTATTAAGGGGGCAATTATTCAAATGTTTTTAGTTAATGACTTTTTCAAAAGGCAAGTATTTTTTATGGCCACATGGATGGGCATGTTTTATTATAAGTGGAGAAGACCACTTAAATTTTTATTGTATGGGAAAATTTATACCTATGATAAATGGCCAACATATTGCCCATGTAATGTTGAAGACTATTTTTTATTCCATCACAGAGCAATTCCAGGAGAATAATATTGATGTGTATTTTCTACTTGGAGAGACATGTTTTTCCACATGATGAAGGCCCCATTGAGAGTGAAACATAGGGGTATTTATAGTCATCGAAAAGGTTTTTTTGAGATGGACACATTGGTGGTATCCAATTGTAATTTTTAGCCTCAAAGTTTTGTACCTTAGAGTGCACTCTTGGTTGAACCCGACACTCCCAAGGCAAATTTTAAGTGATCCTAGTATCTAGTCACCTTATCTATAGCACCTAGCGAATGTAGTGGCTGGTTACCCATCCATTCTGGTGGGATGAGAAGGTCACCATAAGAACACTTACTCTAGGAACTACAGACAAAGATACCCTAGTCTCTATATGAGGAATTTTTTGGATCAACTTCTGAAGACTACAGACGAAGACACTTCAGAATATTATCTTCTATGCTTCTTTCTTATTCTCCTCTATATTTGTCTTCTATGACTCATTTTTATTGTAATTTATGGCTCGTATTTATTTTGTATTAAGGTGTATTTTCGATAGATACCGACACCTTCTAGATATTCATGGTGAATCTAGTCAGTGATCTACGAGAGGCAACATACCTGGAGGATGACCTGCAAAGGCACCAAACCCAAAAGTGGCTGACCCTGAGGTACACAAGATGACCCTAAGGCACTTAGATGGTTGACCTAGTGGCAAAAAATCTAAGGAAGTGGCTGACCCTGAGGCAACAGACCAAGATATATACACCGTTGATCTAGCATTATTCATAGTTGGAGAGCCAAGTGCAAAGAGCACAAGCCTAGACCAAATCATGTAATAAATGAGGATGATATGATTCTTTTAGAGAAGTCAACATTAAGGGGGAATGTTACCTAATGTTGAATTATTTTTTCTATAGTTAGGATAGTGCACATTAAGGGGGAATGTTAGAATTAATGTGCACTATGCCTACTTCTAGTTTAACACTTGTCATATCTTGATATAGGCCTCCTGCCTATATATGTAATCACTTTTCAGTTGTAATATATCTTGTTGAGCAAGGTGCAACAACAGTATTGTCATTGTTGTCAACACAGTCAGACAGATCGGTTGATGCAGTGGACAGGAGTTAAGAGGTTCTTCAGAGTATGTACATTGATTTTCCAAAAGATCGAAGTGGCCCATATGCTAAAAATCAAAAGAAAATCACAAGGAAGAAAACTGTCGCGATATCGCGACATGTTGAGCAAGAAAGAAAAACTGTCGCGATATCGCGACATGTTGAGCAAGAAAGAAAAACTGTCGCGATATCGTGACATGTTGAGAAGAAAGAAAACTATCACGATTTCACGACATGTTCGGAGAGAAAGCGCAAACAAGCAAAACTGTCACGATTTCGTGACATGTTCGGAGAGAAAGCGCAAGCAAGCAAAACTATCACGATTTCATGACATGTTCGGAGAGAAAGCGCAAGCAAGCAAAACTATCGCGATTTCGTGACATGTTCAGAGAGAAAGTGCAAGCAAGAAAAGTGTCATGATTTCATGACATGTTGGAAGAGAGAAAGGCAAGGAAAAGTGTCACGATTTTATGACATATTGCAAGAGAGATTGTACGGATGAAAAAGTGTCACGATTTCGTGACATATTGCAAGAGAGATTGTACGGATAAAAAAGTGTCACGATTTCGTGACATATTGCAAGAGAGATTGTATGGACGAAAAAGTGTCACGATTTCATGACATATTGCAAGAGAGATTGTACGGAAGAAAAAGTGTCACGATTTCACGACATATTGCAAGAGAGAGTGTCTGAGAAAAAGTGTCACGATTTCGTGACATATTGCAAGAGAGAGAGATCTGAGGAGAAAAAGTGTCATGATATCGTGACATGTCGCGTTTTCGTGACCCGAAGGCAAGAGAAAGAGCTAAGGAGAAAAAGTGTCGCGATATCGTGACATGTCGGGTTTTCATGACCCAAAGGCAAGAGAAAGAGCAAAGGAGAGAAAGTGTCATGATTTCGTGACATGTCACATTTTCGTGACTAAAGGAGGAGAGAGAAAGTAAGAAGGCAGAAGTGTCACGATATCGTGACAAAAGTAAAGAGGAAGAGTATAGAGGCAAAAGTGTCACGATATCGTGACATGTGTTTTCGTGAGCGAAAGCCAAGAAGAGGACAAAGAGGCAGAAGTGTCACGATTTCATGACAGGTCGCTTTGGCATGAGCTAAGAAGAGAACCCAATCGAAATAAGATATGTGACAGTTAACTAAAGTTATACGATAGTTACAGGTGCAGTTGCAGAAGAAAATCATGCAACTAAAATAAGAAGAGTTAACTGAAGTCAGGACGTCAGTTACAGGTGCAGTTATAGAGAAAAATCATGCAGCTAAAATAAGAACAGTGAACTGAAGTCAGAACGACAGTTATAGGGCCAGTTATGGAGTGAAAGCATCGAGCGGCGGTTAAACTGAAAGTCATCAGTCGAAGACCAAACAAAGAGCCGTAACTATTAATAGGATGCATGAGAGAATACTGTGAGATAAAGGAGTTACATATAGAAGTTTCTATTAATAAGTTGCATGCAAAAATATGGAAGTTAAAAATAGAATAAAACTTTGTTATAAAAGGAGGTCTGCATGGAGAATTACAGTTCTGAAGATATGTGGGAAAGTGCTACAAAAAGAGGGTTGGAAGAGTGTCGTAAGAAGAGGGTTGGAAGAGAGCCGTAAGAGAGCAAGAAGCGTAGAGCCTTAAGTGTGTGTGGTGTTTTGGTGAATAGAGAGAGAGGTTGGGTTAGCAATAGACCAATCAGGGTCTTGAATAAGCGAAGGCATTTTTATGTCAATCTTATAGCTTCAAAATTGTAGTCCAAGTTGGTGCTTGGAATTAGGGGTTGGTGCTCCTTTCTGTTGGTGCAGATAAATTAGGGGTTGGTGCTCCTTTCTGTGGGTGCAGATAAATCAGGGGTTGGTGCTCCTTCCAGTTGGTGCTGGTAAATTGATTGTAAAATTGGTATTTTGCAAAGGCTGGATTTGGACGGTAATCCAAGCAGTCATTTTTGAGGAGTAGCCAAATTGGTGAACCTCGTTACATCGTGTGTTGTGGAATGCTCTCTTGTTATACTTGCTTTATCTGATTTAAATCTTCATTGTTTCAGTATTAAGAGTTGTAGATTTGAATTTAAATAGCTACACTGATTCACCCCCTCTCAGTGTCATTGTGAGACTAACAATTGGTATCAGAGCCAGCTTCCCTTATCAAGCTTAACCAGCTAGGGTGATCTTGGATTAGTACGCAATGGCAGGTGGTGAAGGATTCTCTTCAAACAAAGCACCATTGTTTGATGGAACTAATTACTCATTTTGGAGACTCAGGATGCAGACATATCTGTGTGCTTTGGGATACGACATTTGGGAGTCAGTAGACAGTGGATACACAATACCCACCACTCCTCCAACCGATGCTGCCGGTAAGAAATTGTTTGAGAATAACTCTAAAGCAAAGAATGCTATCATGTGCGGTTTAGTGGACAGCGAACTGATAAAGATTATGAGTTGTAAAATGGCAAAAGACATATGGGACAAACTAAAGAGCATTCATGAAGGAGATGACAAGATCAAGGAGGCCAAGTTACAAATGCATCGAGCTCAGTTCGAAGCATTAAAGATGAATGACGATGAGAATATAGAGGCATACATGCTGAGAGTTAATGGAATCATTAATGCGATTAGAGGACTCGACGAGGAAATGGAAGATGTTGTCATCGTGAAAAAGGTACTAAGATCTCTTCCCCAAAGATTTGATTCTAAAGTTTCAGCAATAGAAGAAGCTAAAGATCTAAATACTTTTAGTATGGATGAGATGCATGGTTCTTTGACTGCATATGAGATGAGAATAGGAAAAACTAAACCCACAGATAGAGAAGCTACTTTTAAAGCACATAAAAATATAAAAGCAAAGCAAGAATCCGAGGAAGAAGAGACATCAGATGAAACGGAAGCAAACTTTGTTCGGAAACTAATAAGGGGAAAAGGAAAATATAGAGGAAAGCTACCATTTAAGTGTTTCAACTGTGGAGGCATTGGGCACTTTGCAGCTAAATGTCCACTTAATGAGAAAAACAAAAGTGATGAAGGTTCACATCAAGAAAGAAGTGACTGGAAGAAGAAACCAAATTTTAGAAAAGGCAACTTCAAGAAGAAAAGTTTCATATCCAAGAATGTTAGTCCTTCAGAAGACAACTCTGGTGAGGATTCTAAAGAAGAAACAGGTGAAGCTCTTTTCATGGCATTCGAAGAAGAAAAAACAGAAGAAAAATAGGAATGTGATAAAAAATTTGAGGCTGAGGCTGAAGTAGATCTGGAAGGTGAGTTGGTCGCTGCACTTCAAGAGCTGAGTATAGAAAGGAAAAAGAATAAGAAAACTTCAAGAAAGCTTGAGGATGCCAATGAAATCATAACCAGCTTGAAAGTACAGATAGACAAATTTAAGAAAATATCTGAAGATATCGAAGTACAATTAACCATGAAAATAGATGAGTGCAAGCAAGCTAGAAGAAGAGATTGTTGGTTTAAGGATGCAGCTAGAAGAGATGAATCAAAAAATGAGTTGCTATCACAAACTTGAAGGAAGTTCTGTGAAGTTGGATAAGATTATAAATAACCAAAGGACTACAGGCATCAAATTTGGGTTAGGTTTCATCGAAGGAGAATCATCAAATGGATCAAAGGCCATAACTATAGAACCCATAAAGAATGAAGACAAGATCAGGGTTGATCAAGAAAAAATGAATCATGCTAAAGAAAGCAATAATGCCAGGCACGAGAGGAGTATTGACAATGATGGATTCACCAATGTCACTCATCAAAGGAGAAGAAGATTTATGGCTCCCACTACAAAATGGCAAAGACCATCACCCAGGTTCACTCATTCCTTTTCTGGTTATTGTTTTAAATGCAATGGTTATGGACATAAGATTTCTGATTGCAAGTATAATGTAGGACAAAGGAACTTTACCAGTAGAAATGTTTTTTCACCATTGATGGATTATGCAGTAGAATGTTATAACTGTCATAATTTTGGGCACATTGCAAGAAATTGTCGAAGTACATTTGTAGCAAATAAACATCAGGGAAGAAAATTTCAACCAAATGGTTTGAGACAAAATAGAAAATTTCTCGAAAAACATGCACAAGCTACTGACAAAGAAAAGTCAAAACAAGTGACCAAAACTATAATCAAACCAGAGTGGAAAGAAAAGGAGCGACCCAAGGAAGAAAAGGAATCCTTGATTGTACAGACAACATTTAAAGCACAGAACAAATCTGCACCATGGATACTTGATAGTGGATGCTCCAGTCATATGACAGGTGACAAACAAAAATTTGAAAAGTTACAGAAATATGAAGGTGGTTCTGTAAAATTTGGAAATAATGATGGAGCTAAGATAGTTGGCAAAGGATCAGTTAAGATCAGTGATGGAAAAATCAAGTCGAAAGAAGTCTTGTTTGTGATTGGTCTGAAGCATAACTTGTTAAGTGTAAGTCATATTTGTGACAGAGGTCATGAAGTAATTTTCAAGAAGCAGGGTTGTGAAGTCAGAACAACAAACTGTGGAAAGTTGATAGCAACTGGATCAAGGACATATGGCAACCTGTATACTCTCTCAGAGACTTCAGAAGGAGCATGCTTGATTGGACAGGAAGAAGAAAATTGGTTGTGGCACAAGAGGCTCGGTCATATCAGCTTTGACAATCTAGTAAAAATCAGCTCAAAAAGGGCAATGAGAGATATTCCCACCATTGGTAAACCATTAAATAGCATTTGTGCTTCATGCCAAAAGGGGAAGCAAACTAGAGCCACATTTAAAACAAAAGAGTACTTCACAAGCAAACCTTTAGAACTAATACATACCGATTTATGTGGACCCATGAGAACGCAAAGCATAAATGGTGACAAATACTTTATGTTGTGCATAGATGACTATTCCAGGATGACATGGGTACTATTTTTGAAGCTTAAATCAGATGCCTTTGAGATGTTCAAGATTTTCAAAAAACAAGTTGAGAATCAAACAGGAAAAAGGATTAAATGTTTAAGATCAGATAGAGGAGGAGAGTTCATTTCAGAGGAGTTTGCAGAGTACTGTGAAAAATATGGGATTAGGAGACAGTTTTCAGCAGCAAGGACACCTCAGCAGAATGGTGTGGTAGAAAGAAAGAACAGGACAATGCAGGAAATGGCATGGACTATGTTGACTGAGAGCAAAATAGCAGACAGATTTTGGAAAGAGGCAGTCCATACTACGGTTTACATCCAAAATAGGTGCATGTTGAGGACGCATGAAAGCAAAACTCCGTATGAACCGTGGTTCGGTAAAAAGGCAACAACAAGATACTTTAAAGTTTTTGGAAGCAAGTGTTACATCAAAAGAACTGAAGATAATCTTGGAAAGTTTGAAGATAGAGCTGATGAAGGTATTTTTCTTGGCTATTCGACAAAAAGCAAAGCCTACACATGCTACAACAAGAGGCTAAAGAAAATTGTGGAGAGTGCCGATGTTAAAGTTGATGAAGGTAGGGAACGAGAAAGAAGCTATAAAGAAAACTACCCAATTTATGAAGAAGTTATTGAAGGAGATGAGGAAAAGGAAATGGAAAAGAAACAAAAAATTGACTCAGATGAGTTAAGTAGTGATTCAGAAGAGGAAGAAAACAAGAAATTCAAAATAGGCAGTTGGCAGAAAAATCATCCTAGAGAGCAAATAATTGGAGACCCCACAGTTGGTGTTCAGACAAGAAGAAGAGTAGTAAGTAACTACTCTCTATTATCCAACATTGAGCCCAAAAATGTTGTTGAAGCAAGCAAAGATGAAAGTTGGATGACGGCAATAAATGAAGAATTAGACCAGATCGAGAAAAACAAAACCTGGGAGTTAGTACCAAGACCTGCAAATAAAAATATAATCGGTACTAAATGGATTTTTCGAAACAAATTGAATGAAGATGGACAGGTAGTCAGGAATAAAGCAAGATTGGTCTATAAAGGCTATGCACAAGTTGAAGGTATTGACTTTGAGGAAACCTTTGCACCTATGGCCAGACTAGAGGCAATAAGAATGTTTCTGGCTTTAGCAGTTCACAAGAATTTCAAAGTTTATCAAATGGACGTGAAATCAGCATTTCTGAATGGAAAACTTGAAGAAGAGGTCTATATTGAACAGCCGAGATGGTTTCCAACTCGGTGATAATCCCAACTTCATCTGCAAGTTGAAGAAAGCATTGTATGGCTTGAAACAGGCACCCGGAGCATGGTATGCAAGGCTAGACAACTATCTTACTCAACAAGGGTTCAAAAAGGGTATGGTAGATAGCAATTTGTATGTCAAAACAGAGAATGGCCATCTCATTGTCCTTGTTGTATACGTAGATGATATCATTTTTGGCAGCAACAATGATGATTCGTGTAAAGATTTAGCAATTAAGATGCAGAAAGAATTTGAAATGTCAATGATTGGTGAACTTTCGTATTTTCTCGGACTGCAAGTTAATCAAAATGAGAAGGGCATATTTATTTCTCAAGTTAAATATGTGAAAGAGATGCTAAAAAAGTTCACAATGGAGGATTGTAAGCCTGTTAGCACTCCCATGATGACAAGTTGCAAGTTGAGCAAGGATGACAAATCTCCTGATGTTGATCAAACCATGTACAGATCTATGATTGGGAGCCTATCGTATTTGACAGCTACTGGACCAGATATCTTGCAGGCAGTTTGCATGGTAGCACGATTTCAGGTGAGTCCCAAGGAGACTCATGTGACAGCAGTGAAGAGGATTCTTCGGTATCTGAAGGGTACTATGGAGTATGGGTTATGGTATCCGAAAGGTAAGGACTTCACCCTTATTGCGTATTCAGATGCAGATTGGGCAGGATGTGTCGATGACAGAAAGAGTACCAGTGGAGGTGCATTCTATCTTGGAGATAGGTTGGTTGCATGGCACAGTAAGAAACAAGAGTCAGTCTCTTTATCCACAGTAGAGGCAGAATATATTGCAGCAACTACGTGTTGTACGTAGGTCTTATGGATGAAACAAACCCTGAAAGATCTTGGCATTAACTTCAGTGAGCCAATTTCAGTTAAGTGTGATAACACCAGTGCCATTAACATCTCAAAGAATCCGGTTATGCATTCTCGCACAAAACATATTGCTATCCGATATCACTTTCGAAGGAGAAAGTTGCGGAAGGTGAGGTAAAGTTGGATTTTGTCCCAACTACAGAGCAAGTAGCGGATATCTTCACAAAACCGCTGCCCAAAGAAATTTTTGAGTACCTTCGCAATAAATTGGGAGTGGTCATGCTTCCCAAGAATTGACTAGCTATCGGGACCACATTCTCAGGGGGAGCATTTATATATTTGCTTATCTTTTTGCTCATATTTGTAAGTTTTGCTAACTGTCATAACGTGTGCCTGAGAATGTTGTGCATGGACTCAGGGGGAGTCTGCAGCAGCCCTTTGGTATTATTGTCAAAGGGGGAGAAGAATTACAGGAAATTGCACGTGTGTTGCCAACAATTCCAAAGGGGGAGATTGATGAGCAAGGTGCAACAATAGTATTGTCATTGTTGTCAACACAGTCAGACAGATCGGTTGATGCAGTGGACAGGAGTTAAGAGGTTCTTCAGAGTATGTACATTGATTTTCCAAAAGATCGAAGTGGCCCATATACTAAAAATCAAAAGAAAATCACAAGGAAGAAAACTGTCGCGATATCGCGACATGTTGAGCAAGAAAGAAAAACTATCGCGATATCGCGACATGTTGAGCAAGAAAGAAAAACTGTCGCGATATCGCGACATGTTGAGAAGAAAGCAAAACTGTCACGATTTCGCGACATGTTCGGAGAGAAAGCGCAAGCAAGAAAAATGTCGTGATTTCGTGACATGTTCGGAGAGAAAGCGCAAGCAAGCAAAACTATCATGATTTCGTGACATGTTCGGAGAGAAAGCACAAGCAAGCAAAACTATCACGATTTCGTGACATGTTCGGAGAGAAAGTGCAAGCAAGCAAAACTGTCATGATTTCGTGACATGTTGGAAGAGAGAAAGGCAAGTAGAAAAAGTGTCACGATTTCGTGACATATTGCAAGAGAGATTGTACGGATGAAAAAGTGTCACGATTTCGTGACATATTGCAAGAGAGATTGTACGGACGAAAAAGTGTCATGATTTCGTGACATATTGCAAGGAAGTTTGTACGAACGAAAAAGTGTCACGATTTCATGACATATTGCAAGAGAGATTGTACGAACGAAAAAGTGTCATGATTTCATGACATATTGCAAGAGAGATTGTACGGAAGAAAAAGTGTCACGATTTCGTGACATATTGCAAGAGAAAGAGCTAAGGAGAAAAAGTGTCACGATATCGCGACATGTCGCGTTTTCATGACCTAAAGGCAAGAGAAAGAGCTAAGGAGAAAAAGTGTCACGATATCGTGACATGTCAAGTTTTCGTGACCCGAAGGCAAGAGAAAGAGCAAAGGAGAGAAAGTGTCACGATTTCGCGACATGTCACATTTTCGCGACTAAAGGAGGAGAGAGAAAGTAAGAAGGAAAAGTGTCACGATATCGCGACATGTGTAAACAAGAAGAGTAGCAAGGAGGTGAAAGTGTCACGATATCGCGACATGTGTGTTTTCGCTGGTACAAGCCAAGAAGAGTAGCAAGGAGGTGAAAGTGTCGCGATATCGTGACATGTGTTTTTGCGGGTACAAGCAAAGAAAAGTAGCAAGGAGGGAAAGTGTCATGATATCGCGACATGTGTTTTCACGGGTGAAAGCCAAGAAGAGGACAAAGAGGCAAAAGTGTCACGATTTCGTGACATGTCGCTTTGGCATGAGCTAAGAAGAGAACCCAACCGAAATAAGATATGTGACAGTTAACTAAAGTTATACGAGTTACAGGTGCAGTTGTAGAAGAAAATCATGCAGCTAAAATAAGAAGAGTTAACTGAAGTCAGTACGTCAGTTACAGGTGTAGTTATAGAGAAAAATCATGCAGCTAAAATAAGAATAGTGAACTAAAGTTAGAATGACAGTTACAGGGCCAGTTACGGAGTGAAAGCATCGAGCGACGGTTAAACTGAAAGTCATCAGTCGAAGACCAAACAAAGAGCCGTAACTATTAATAGGATGCATGAGAGAATACTGTGAGATAAAGGAGTTACATATAGAAGTTTCTATTAATAAGTTGCATGCAAAAATATGGAAGTTAAAAATAGAGTCGAACTTTGTTATAAAAGGAGGTCTGCATGGAGAATTACAGAGTTTCTGGTAGAGAGGGAAAGTGCTATAGAAGAGGGTGAAAGTGTTGCAAAAAGAGGGTTGGAAGAGAGCCGTAAGAGAGTAGTAAGCAGAGCCTTAAGTGTGTGTGGTGTTTTGGTGAATAGAGAGAGAGGTTGGGTTAGCAATAGACCAGTCAGGGTCTTGAATAAGCAAAGGCATTTTTATGTCAATCTTATAGCTTCAAAATTGTAGTCCAAGTTGGTGCTTGGAATTAGGGGTTGGTGCTCCTTTCTGTTGGTGCAGATAAATTAGGGGTTGGTGCTCCTTTCTGTGGGTGCAGATAAATCAGGGGTTGGTGCTCCTTCCAGTTGGTGCTGGTAAATTGATTGTAAAATTGGTATTTTGCAAAGGCTAGATTTGGACGGTAATCCAAGCAGTCATTTTTGAGGAGTAGCCAAATTGGTGAACCTCGTTACATCGTGTGTTGTGGAATGCTCTCTTGTTATACTTGCTTTATCTGATTTAAATCTTCATTGTTTCAGTATTAAGAGTTGTAGATTTGAATTTAAATAGCTACACTGATTCACCCCCCCCTCTCAGTGTCATTGTGAGACTAACATATCTCATCAGTTTTATTTATAACAAACACAAGGTAGATTGATAGAAAATAGAGAGAGCCACATGTGAGATTAAGAGGAGATAGAGAGATTTCATTCCCAGAAGTTTAAAATTTTTTAGAATTGTTATTTGGCTAGTCTTTCCATAGAGTTGCAAAAAAACTTGTGAAGACTAGGACTCAACATAAATCTCTTTCCACTAGATTGAAGGATAACTAGTGATGTTTATTGAATTATAGAGATCTAGAGATTTGCATGTATTTACTTGCTACTATCTAAGTTTTTATTGCAAAAAATTAGTTCTTAGAAGTTGATAAGCTTCCTACAATGGATAGAGAAGAATTTCATATTTGATTTCCTATAAGTCTTTGTGCTTTCCTTATATAGGGATTAGTTCTTTATTGCAAAAAAATAGACATTGAAGATTGAGCAAAACCAAGAAGAAATTCTCCATAGAAGCTTGAATATTGAATATCTCAGATTGAATATTGAGAAGAGAGAAAGACGTCAAAGGATCCCTATTGAATATTGAATATTGAATATTGAATATTGAATATTGAGGAGACTTAAGAATAAGGTTCCTATGGAAGATTGAAGAGTACAAATGGCATATTAAAGAAAGTAGAAAGCAACTCTAGAAGGAGGAGACAAAAGAAAGAGGTCCCATTGAAGAACTTATATATTTGGAATATAGAATATTTAAGATTGAAGATAGAGGAGGACTAAGGAAAAAGTCCAATTGAAGAGTTGCATAATTTGAAGACCCAAGAGAAGAGAACTCAAGCAAACTTGGAAGGAAAAAGAAGAAGAATACTAGAAAATTCCTATTGAAGAAAGTTGAAGAAGTGGCCATTGGAGGATATTTGAAGAAAGCTCAAGAAATAATAAGAAAGTAAGGAGAAGCTCCAGATAAAGAAGAACTTGGGACAATTGTCACCATCCAACAAGAAGCCCAAAAGGAAAACGTATTTGGAAATAAGTTTACCAAATTTTAGAAATGATTCTAGAAGACCTCAAGACATTCAAATTCTTAAGGAGGTCAACAAATAGGCCAAGTTTAAAATTAGAATTTGATAAGGAGATTGGAGGAGAAAGGAGCTAGAAGAGGCCACCATATTTGAGAAATTTGAATATTTCCATTAAAGGTTTGAAGGCTGATTTGTGGAAGAGAAGATTGTTGATTTTGCAACAAAAATTGAAGAGTCACAGGCCAACAAATTGAAGGTGACATATAGCTACAATTTGAAGAAGATTTGGGCATATTTCAAAGAGCTCTTGGACAACAAAACAAAGGAGTAATTGGTTGCATTAAAAGCTGAAAAATTATAGCGTTCAGGATAGTAAGAGGGCAGCATTCTGGGTAGCACTAATAGCTACAAATTTCAGAGTTTGAGAGAAAAATTTGGAGGAGAATTGGAGCCACAAAAGTCAGATTTTCACACAATAAATTAAAGACCAAAGGGCAAACAATTTGGGTAGCAATTAGAGTTGTAAAATTTACATATTTGGGGCAGAAAATAGGTAAACCAAATCACCAAGAAAGCTTGCTACAAAGGAAGCTAAAATAAGGTTTGAAAATTAGTGTTATTAGATTTTTGTTATCCAAGTATTATTTAAGTTTCTCGAAAACACCATATTAGAGTTATTAAAGGTAGAATAAAGGAGTTTAAGTTAAAGGTATTCAAGTCAAGAAAGGAGGTAGCATTATCATCTTGAAACCTGCAAAATAAATCAACACAAGATTGAGTTAAAAGTTGCTTGAAAGGAGTAATAAGTAGAAGTAGATAGTGCTTAATGCATGTTATTTTTGAAAGCTATCAAAGTGCAATATTATTAATCAAGGAGAGAACATATAGTGCACAAGAACAAGGATGAGTTAGAGTGTCCAATGACACCATAAAACAAAAGTAAAAGCTGCAAAAAGTCTTGGTGAAGAGAAGCCACTAGAGGAGTAGTAAAACCACCAAGAGAAAGAGGAAGCACCACCATATTAAAATAAAAGGGTATTTTGATAAATTCAATAAGGAAAGCTACAAAAGGAGACTTAAAAGGTATCAAAATTCTGGTGCAATAAAGGTATTTTATCTAAGTCTAAAACATATTCATTTCTAGATATTTGATTTTCTAGAGTAGCAAAAGAAAGGAAAGAGTTGAAGTGTATAAATACATCAAAGGTTTACAAAAATTTGTAGCCATTAGTGGTAGAATAACCAAGTGGAAAAGTAGAAGCCACAAAGTGAAGAAGAAAGAACTGAATAAGTGCTCAAAGTTGGCATATTCAAGGTGTCTAAAGACACCAAATAAAGCATTAAAACTCCAATAAGGTAATGCCAACATTGGTTCAAAAAACGAAACAAAATAAATAAGACAAATATAATATAAGGATAAAGCCAAAGCAAGGACAAATATGTAAGTCTTAAGGAAGGAAAATAAAGCAAGTAACAAAGTTTTTACCTAGGTAAATAGGCTTGTATATCTAGAAAACCAAAAGTGAAACAACCACCAAAGAAGAAGTGTTGAAGAACCACCAAAGGAGGAGCCACCATCATTGAAGATGAGCATTCGTTGAAGGGGAAGAGCCACCACCAAACATTGGAAATAAAGAAGTGCTCAACGGTTGCAAAAAGAAGACCAAACAATGTACGTTGAAAGAGAGAAGAGTTGGCAAAGAACATTAAGGAAAAGAAAGGAATATTGAGCATCAAAAGAAATATTACATGTAGAAAGGAGTGGGGACACCACTTGTCATATCGGTTAAAGAATTCATATGCGACTTGGCACAAAATAAAAGGGAGTGCCAATATTCCAAACCAATGCTCACTAAGAAATGAGACCACATGTTATAAAGTAACATCTACACTATCCAAATATTTGAGTAACATCTAAAGTAATACGTACGCCATCTAATAGAGAAAAGCAACATGGAGTAAAATACAAATATCATGTTGAGTGCCATGTGGTACATAATAAAAAGAATATAGTCAGGTATGAATATATCAAACCATTAATAGAGCATGCATACTAATCATTAAATATCAAATAACATTGAAGAGGCAAGAGGAGGATAGTAAAAAGCTGAAAAGAGTGCCATAAAAAGGAAGAACAATAAATGCAACAAAAAGACTTTGCCAGGCATTGAAGACTGAGAAGAGAACAAGGCCCAAATTAGTACACAAGTTGTAGTCAAAGGAGCAACAAACCAATATATAGAACCACATATCAAAGGAGGTATATTAAAATTCAAATATTATTTACATATTCATTAAGGTAAATGAGGCAAACAATTTATAAATTCTAAGGTTAAGTTTAGTTAATTAAAGCATGGAGATATAAGAAAATAAATTGGTAAACTGCAACCTTATATGATTTATTGATTGATTGGAAAATATATGAAGTAAGGAGAATATAACTTGAGAGCCTTTTTAAAATTACATTATTTGAAGTTCAAGTATTGAAATATTTGCAAATAATTTAACTAGGAGGAATAAGGTTTTCTACATTGAAATTGAAACATTAAATTTGCAAATATCCTTTATTTTCTAAATTTCTAATTAGGGAGATATAAGGAGTTCAACACCAAACTAAATATTTTGAAATTTAGAAACCTTACTATTAAAAATTGAAGCACTACATTAAGTTATTGAAAAGTTGGAAAACTACATTGAAATTAGTCTCTTGCTCAAATTAATGAGACATAAGGAATCCAACTCTAAAGTCTTGAATATAGAAAATTTCATCAATTGAAAGTGCATTAAAATTATTTTTAGCTTTCTATTAACAAATAGGGAGAAATAAGGTGAAGAATAGTAGTTGAACATTAGGGAGATAAAAGGGATTCGAATCAAAGGAAAACTAAGAAAGATAAGTGCTCTATCAAGATCATTGTATATTCAAAACACTTGGGAGATACAAGGTATCCTACAAATTTAGAATTGAATAGAGTATATCAAATTTGATCCTATACTCAAATTCCAAGTTGGACAAAAATAAATCTCAAAATACTAGGGAGTTAAAAGGAATTCTACCTAGAGAGTTGACTATTGTTTGATCATTCTCTAAACATTAGGAAAACAAGATATACTACAAGACTTGAATAATTGAAAGTTAAAATTTGATCATATACTAAAACTCAACTTAGAATTTAGAAGTTATAATATAGGGAGATATAAGGTCTACAAGTGACATTAGTCTATCAAAACTAAGGAGGAAGAAGGATGTCTACTTCAAAGAATACAATGAATAATGATATGGAAAACATCATTAGAAAGGAAAGGACAAATGTCATAAAAATTGGAATCAATAATTTACTTACAAAGACTAAAGGAAACTTAGATCTTACTTCAAAATTGATCTATAGTGAAGCCCTAGAAGAAAACTTTAAAACTCTGGAATATTATCTACATGCTAGAATCATTGAAGCAATTGATAATGGAAAAGATGATATTCTAATTCTTTTAGACATTGGTAGCATATTATATATGGCATTACTTACATTCAAATATTACAAAGAAGAAAATATGAAGCAAAAGGAATTGATTGAATCACTTAAAGATAAAATAAAAATAGATGAATCCTTATTAGAGAAGATATTTCATTATTCATGCAATATTGATGCTTTAAGTTCTTCTAACTCAAGATATTATCATGATGCTTTAAGTGATTGCTTAGAATATTGTATACTAAAGAAGATTTGTGATAAGAAGGACAAAGGCAAAGAGAAAATATTTTTGCAGGAATCTGATGATAGTATGAAAACTTATGAAAGCACAAAGACTGACTCTAATGATGAAGATAAAGAAGAATAAGAAGAATAAGAAGAATAAGAAGAAGAAGAGGAACCTGACAAAGGAAGCATACAATGCAAAGTAAATCTAAGACAAGATAAAGATCCATATTGAAGACTAAAGTCTTCAATAACCAAATAATGTAATACAGGGGGTGTTGGAATATATTACATTATTTGGTACATGTCAATGTACCACCTTGGGTACATCTTTAAATTAGGAATTTTGTCTTAGATTAAGATTTGAGTATTTACTTTATGCAATGTAATAAATGCACAAGTGTTAGAATGTGCAAAGTACTTGATGATGTAAATGTGCATGTAGTCCACATGTACATGAGTCATAGAATAGGAAGATGAAGAGTCATAGGTAGGTGAAAGGCCAAGAGACATATCTCTTTATATATAGGCCTTTGATAGAGTGATAAGAGAGAGTGAGCATAAAGGATAGTGGAGAATAGATAGGAGAGTAGAATACAAGTTAGACACAATGTAGAACTTGTATGAAGCATGGAGCATTTAAGATCTCCATATTTTGTATGAACATCCTATTTTTGTGAGATTTCATTAATGGTAGTTTTATGATTTATTACAAAAGTTTATTATAAGTTTTTCTTGCTTAGTATATTGCCATTATCATATAGTTAATATTGCATGCTCATTTTAAGTTCTTGTGGTTGCATTTCCTTAAATATATAGCATCAAAATATAACAATTATTATATTTTGGTTTCACTAAAGCCCTTATTTTTATTGTTATCTTGAAAATAGCTGTTCTTAGTCATTTCATATTGTTGGTTTTGTTTTAATTTACCTTCTTGTTCTCTTATTCAGTCCTACATTACATACTTGCATGTTAGCTAAGTTTTTTATTATCACATCATATCATTTGGCCACTTATTTTGCATAAATTTGACATAATAAAAATAGATCTTATACTCTTAGGCTCACATATTGCATCTCTACATATTGTATCTTAGAGCATTCTACCTTTTATCCACTTATTTTGCTATCAAAAGCAAAACCACCATTAAACTATAGGTAGATGGTGGTTTTTCCATAAGTGCATTTATCATTGGGATTTTTGCATAAATCTAACGTACAAAAGGGACCTCACCCTATTAGAATCATATCTTAAATATTTACATTACATACCTCAAAGAATTATCTTTTATCTCCTTATTTTGCTATTAGAAGCAAAAATACCACCAAATTACAAGCATGTGGCAGTTTTGCCATCATTGCATTTATCATTTGTTTCTGGCATTTTTCCACGATAGGGGTTTCATAAATTGGAAAAAGGGATTTTATTGTCTTTCCTAGGACAAGAAGACCCCTTTGCACTAATTTTTTATTTTTTAAAATTTTATTATCTATTTTGAAATTTATTGCAAAACAATTGACATACAAGTGAACACTGGCGATAATTTTCCCTTAAGAGTAAAAATTAGGTGTTTCTACCCCTAATTTTTTGTCTCCTATTATTGCAACATAAAATCTATCTGATAAAATAATTTCCATACTAAAATTTTTAATTAGTTATATGGGATTGAAACGGGCCCCACCCGTATTACATCATCACCACATAGTGGTATTACAACAAAGCTTGGATATTATCCATGTATCATTTGGCAATATTCAAACCTGGGTCTCCTCCTTAAACGTTAAGGAATCTAACCTGTTGAGCTAATGCCACTTGCTAATTTCCATGCTATATTATTTTATTCATTATTTGTAATATATTTATACATAGAATTCCAACAGTGTAACATGCAAATTAAATAACCGAATAATAAACTATCTAACAGTTCTAGTTGTCAAACAAGAGAATCTTAAACAATCCTATCTACATAAAAAATACTAACTAAAATTTGATTTTAAAATTTCTAACACCCATTGAATATCAAACTTGTGAACATTGTTCATTACATTTAGACCAGCTCTAAATTTTACAAATTTTTGAAGTGATAGAGCCTTTGTGAATCCTTCTACAAATTAATCTTGAGTTGAATAATATAGGTGTATGTATTCATTTTTAATATTTTATTTGATAAAGTGGCAATTAAATTCAATGTGTTTGGATCGTTCATGCATAATTGGTTTCTTTACCATCTTCAACAAACTTTGATTATCACAAAATAAATTCATTAGTTTATTCAGGGGTATGTCCATATCATGTAGGATTTTTTGAAGACATATTGTTTCATATATAACTATTTTTGTTGCTTTGCACTTTGATTCTATAGAAGAGATAACCATAGTTAATTATTTTTTCTAACCCATGAGATAGCTCTTTAATTCCAGGTGAAAAATATATCTAGATGTCAACTTACGATCATCAATAAATCCTACCCAATATACATTTGTATAGCCTATCAAAGAGAAATGATCATTTTACAAATACTTGATGCCATAATTTAGAGTACCACACAAATATCTTAACATGTTTTCTATTGCTTTCCAATATAAAATTCTTGGTTCTATCATGAACCTGGAGAGATATTTCATTGAACAAACTAGATTTGATCTAATGTTGGTAAGACAAATAAGACTTTATACCAATTGTTTGTAGAGTGTAGCATTTAATTTTTTATTTTATCAAACTTGGAAATCTTGAGGCCTACTTCTATAGGTTTTTTCATTGGTTTGTATTTAGTCATATTAAAATTTTCTTTGAGAAATAAAATGACTATCTTGTGTTTGCCATACCTCCAAGCCAACACAATAGTGAATCAAGCCCAAATAAGTCATCTCAAATGAATTATCCATATCTTTATTCACTTGATAGATCAATTTCTCACTACTAAAAGTGATTACAAGATCATCAACATATACAATTAGGATTATAATTTCTCCATGCTCTTTTATAATGTACAAGTTATAATCTGAAAGACTATAGGAAAACCCATGGGTGTGTAGATGATAATCAATCTTGATGTACCACGTATGAGGTGCTTGTTTCAAACTATACAAGGAGTTGGCCAATTTACATACCTAATTTTCTTTACCTTTTACCAAAAATACTTCAAGTTGATGCATATAGACTTTCTCTTGAAAATCTCCATTTAGAAATATGTTTTTTATTAATTTGATGAATGTGCCAGCCAAATTGTGTTACAAGTTAAAAAATAAGCTTGATTGTTTTTAGTTTTGCTATTGGAACAAAAGTATTTTTCATAATTAATTCTTGTAATTTGTGCATATCCTTTTTCTACCAATCATACCTTGTATTTGTCCCATCTGCCTTATAATTTGTTTGGAATACCCACTTGCAGCCTATGGGGTTTTTATGTGGTGGAAAATCAACAAGCTCCCATGTATAATTTTTTTATGAGAGGATTACACTCTGCATTCATTGCATTAGTACATTCTTTCAGTTTTAATGCTTTATTAACAAATTTTGGTTATGTAGATTTAACAACCTTGCTCATTAAACTAATTTACCTTTTCTTGAGACTGTTCCATATTTTATCGCACTTTTGAGATGGGTCTTTTGATTCTTGTTGAGCGACAAAATCTAAGAGTATTTTTAATATCATTACCTTCTTCTAATTTTTATTTTAATGGTTGTAGAATTTTAGGTTCCTCTTATTTTTCTTCTTCAAATTCTTATTTCTTCTTAAGATCTTCTCTATCATTTTCCTCCAACAAAACAACTATAGATTATTGTTTAAAATCTTCTTAAAAGATCACATTTCTACTTATGTAGATCTTATGAATCATATGATCAAGTAGCTTATAGGATTTAGATGTTTGACTATAGCTAAGAAATATACACTTGATACCTTTTATATCAAGTTTATTTCAATTTTGTTTTGGAACATAACATGCACTCCTAATAATTTGAAGATGCTATAAAATCAACTTTCTTCCTAACCAAGTATCTTTAGGAGTAACACCATTTAAAGCTTTTTTTGGTGCTCTATTGAGCATGTACATTGCTATGGTTATAGCTTCATCCCAAAATTTTCTTTCCATATTCATGCCTTTGAGCATATAGTGCATCATCTCTTAGATGACTCTATTCTTTATTTCAACAAATCCATTTTATTTTGGAGTATATGTAATTATCAGTTGTCACTTAATGCCTTGAATAGAACAAAAGTACTAAAATTCTTTGGACATATACTCCCACTCAATTTATGTGAAGAGTTTTAATGGGATAACTTGCTTCTTTTTCCACTTTAGCCTTGAAATGATTGAAGTATTGAAATGTCACTGCTTTTTTCTCAAGAGATAAATACACATCTTGTTAGAGCATTTATCAACAAAGAGAAGAAAATACATATAAACCCCAAAGTATTATTCAAAAGGTCCATAGAGATCACTGTAAAATAGGTCGATAACATTTGTGGCTTAGAATGACTAACCACTCTTGAACTTATTTCAATGTTGCTTCCTCATAACACAAGTTGATTAGAACTTAATGTTGTCCTTAATGCTTGGAAGGCCAATAACCATCCTTTTTTTACTTAATGCAACTAAATATGCAATATTAAAATGATTAAAATATTGATGCCGCAATGAGCATGTTTGGCCAACATATGTAGGAATAGCAAGATGTCAAGAAGGAAAGGTGTTAAGAATAAATAATCCTCATTTTGTAGGTCCTATTGGATTTTATGTCTAACTATCTCAAAATATCATAGGTATCAATATAAATAAGCCATAATATTATAGGTCAAAATATCAATAATCAAGAGTAGAATTATAAATGTGAGCAATAAAAAATATATATCTAGACCAATATAATAATGAAATAACATTCACTTATAATATCAAATACGAATGTAAATGGCAAAAATCATTCATGTACATGCATGAATAATACTTACAATAAACAATTGCTCAGAAGTTGTATACAAGATTTATTATCAAATGCTTGCTATGTGGTGATCATATACATGCCATATTACCAATACATTGTATTGAGCTTTGTATCCATAATATAGAGATAGAAAAGTGACTCTTCAATACTTGACTATCACACTTATCACATATTTGGGAGACAAAATTTCATATTCTTGATCTTTGGCTTCTCATCTTAGCAGTTGTATACTAGATTCTTCACTCTCTTCTTACATGCATACTTGACTCTATGACAATTGCACACTTATACATGACTCTTACTCTCCTACATGCACTCCTAATACAAGATACTTGTGTACATACTCACGTTACATGATTAAAAATTACATACATGACACTTGTGCACATTCTCTCAATACACAATCGCACTCTTGCTTACATGAATCTTGTGCATATCCTGCACATTGCAATCTTACATGATACTTGTGCATTTCTTGCACATTGACACTTACATAAAAGAGGAAATATGAATAACTCATCTAAAATATAGACACAAACCCTAATCTATTACATATTTATATTTTTACCATGAAGGTACCATGGGTGTAAATTTGCATGTACAAAATAATATAATATTTTCCAATAGGTCCTTAAGCTATAATATGTGATGTGTTCTTATCTTTTACAATACAATATTTTCTATCATTTTGCTTATCAAAGTCAATATCCAAATTTTTGTTAGGCAATTTACTAATTGATAGTAAATTCTTCTTCATGTTAGTCACAAAAAGAACATTATGCATTTCATATTTTTTGTTAGAAAATTTAAGAGGAATGATTCCTTTACCTTTGATTTTTATAGAAGAGTTATCACTAAGGTGAATTGTTTCGCTATGTTCATTCAACTGCATGAACTATTCTCTTAATCCATTCATATGTTTGGTTGCACCTGAGTCAATACAAAACATATTTTTCATTAGTGGTAGTTAGGTGTAATTGGGAATGTAGTTGGGTCACCTCTTCATTATATTCATCATAAGCAACTCTTTTGATATCTCCTTAGTTGGAATATTTATTGATTTTTTCTATTATGTTGTGTCAACCAATTATACCAATAATTTTTAGTTGCATGAGATTTTCCATAAATTTGGCATTTTGCTCTTTGTTGTGATCTATGACCTTTTTCAAAAGAGCCTTTTTGTTGTTGCCAATTAGTCTGCTTCTATTGTTGCCAATTAGACTACTTTTACTATTATTAATTAGCCTGCTTTTGCTATTACCAATATCTTTCCTTTCCTTTTTGCTTTAAAGAGAGATTTCTATTCATAATATTCTATGGCTTATCTTTGAGTTTTATCTTTTTGAAATAGTCCAACCAATTCTTCATAAGTGACATCTCAATTGGATATGTTTAAGGATGTCATAAAATGCTCGTATGCTAGTGGAAGAGCTTGTAGAAGAATCAAAACAAGCTTATCATCTTCTACTGTTTGTTCTACTTCCAAGAGTTGATTCTTGATTTCACTCATTCACATCAAGAATTCATCTACTTTTTTTCTTCTCATTTTAATAGTAAATATTTTTTTAGTGAGGTACAAGATTCTAGATCTATTATTTACCTCATAAATTGATTGTAAAGTTGACCATGCTTTATAAGTTGTAATGGTGTTGCAAATATGTGTATGGTATTGGTCATCCACAAAGATATTTATTAACATCAATACCTTTCTATTGTTTTTATCCTATGCTCTTTCTTCATATACACTAAGAGTGTCTTGTTTATTTACTGTGATAACCTCTCATGCTTCATATTGGAGGATGGACTTCATTTTTCCCTTCCATATTGGGTAGTTCAATCCAGTCAATAATGGATTCTTTGTAAGCAATGATCTTATGCCTACCATTGTTATAAATATCCTCACCTTCTACGGTATTACTAGGACAATGACACTTGTTGGGATTTGAGTACCCTTTGCCAAGGTCATGATCTATAAGATCCATTGCATTAGGGAATGTGGTGGATCTATGAAAAAAGGTGCTCCAAAAACAAATCTATTTGTGGCAAAGGTGGCTGAAGAACCAAAATACTAAATCCTTATGCAATATTTGGAAGAACTTAAGTTGCTATAATAGAATGATCAACTTATACAAACATCAATCATATAAATTATCCTTAATTGAGGTTGGAAAGAGGGACACAAAGCCATTGGATTGGCAATACTAATACTCCATTTAAGCTTCCACTCACATTTCCCCAAGAAAAAGAGTAATTTTATCCATGATCTTATTTTGTTTAGATATTCCATATATCTCTACAACTTTGCTAGCTTAAAAAAGCTGCCTTGTATTGGGTATTGTGGTGTAGAAATTCTAAATTTTGAAAAAATTCTTTCTTTTTGTGTATTTCTTTTAACTTATGGGTGAACTCCATTTTTTAGAAATATTTGGATATAATACCATGATAAAGGAATTATTGTGCTGCACAACTATATTTATTATTTGTAATATATTTATACACAAAAATCCAATAATGTAACATTCAAATCAAATAAATGAACAATAAACTATCTAACAATTCTAGTTGTCAAACAAGAGAATCTTCAATAGTCCTAACAATCTAAAAAATACTAACTAGAGTTTAATATTCAATTAGATGTATACTATCTATTATAGTAGGGATTTCTCTTTCAATTTTATTAATGATTTAATAAAGAGAAAATCAAGAAATCTAGCATAGTTTTTAATCACACAAAAGGGGATAATCTTATCAGTTTATCATAGGCAATAAATTTGAAGTGCATATAGATTGCATTAGGCTAGATGGTTTTTTGAATTTTCTTCCTTTCACCCTTGCCTTTATAGATAAAGAATCACTACTTTTATCACATCATCCAAGCTGAAATATCATATAGCATATGTCTTGTGTTTCTTGTATTTATTGTTTGCTTGCATATTTAAATTAGATTAGGCTTAAAGGTTTAGGTAGGGAATATGAGGTGGAAAATTTTGTTTTCCTACAAAATTCTAGGTGTTTGTAAAATATTATCCACAAAATATAGTTTTGGTTTTTATAACATATAAAATATGCCCTAATAGTTGAGGAGCCATAAACACTTCTCACATTTTTGGTGAACCTGACATGAACACCACCATGATTCCTAAAAAATTTCTTCATTAGATCGAGGCTAATCAAGATAAAATTAATTACACATTCATGATCATCTAATTTTTATTTGTGTAGTTAGAACATATTAATCAAGATTAAAAATAACATAGCCAAAGGCTAGTCCTACTAAGGGTTATTGCAACCCTTTGAGTAACCATGGTATGAATCACTAGGCTACATTGGGTATATTGTGAGTCTTGGATGCCAGCCTCCCACATAGGGTCTCATGCATATTTTAAGCTTATTAAAGAGTATATCGTGGTGGACTAATGAGAGTCATAACGAGGATTTCTATTAGCTTTCACATACCATCTTGGGTCATGTACCTAGAGGTCACTTCCACATACTATTGTCCTTTTATATACCAATTGTATCTCATGTATCAATGGGTATTCTTGGTTTGAAATCTACCTATATGGATGAGATGTGCCCTTGAATATCAACCAATATTGGAAGACCCAAAATTGCTTTTAAGTCAACCTCTAGAGAAGGTCGATTCCTTGTATAAATTTCTAAGATAAAATGGGGTTTAAGTCTAAAGAGAGAAATAAGAAGGGTAAGAAGAGTGTAGGGTTAGGAATTAGAATAAATTGGTTGGAATTCAACTAACAACAATAATATTTAATGCATAAGAGTATTACACACACAATAAGACCAACACCTAACAGACCAACTAAGATACAATTATTATAGAACAATTTCTAATTTAACTCACACATCTTATAAATTCTAAAGATCTCCCAATGATAATCCAAATAACAATCCAAATCCAATTAGAATTTCATTAATAGAATACACCATTCAAGAAAGCAGAAATACATAAACTATAACTCATATATCATGTTCTATAACACTAGAGATAGAGGCCAAACACCATTGAATTCTATTAATAGGTAGAAGTTATCATACAATTTACATAAAATTGTAAACTCTAAAGAGTCGATTCTCTTACTGAGGTACATTGAACTATTTATAGATCTACATTAAACTATGTTAGCTCGCATTATCCTATAAAAACTTCTTGTAGGCCTATCAGAGGCGAGTGTAGAGCGTGGGCATCACTTTCTAGCTCAAGATGTTCTAATTGATTTGATATAATTGTGCTGATGTGGCCAATTATAATTTCTTCCATGAGTTTGGTGTCCATGTGCTTCCATTTTATCATAGGTATCTTCTAATAAATTCACCTTTTGCCACTTTTATTGATGACTAGGCCAGTTGCATAGGGACAGGTGTGTGATGGAGAAGAAATTAGGCCATTTAGATTTTGTGATAACTGATTATGCTTGAAAGGGATAAGCCTAAGATCTTTATCTTTTGTTGGAATATTTTTACTAGCTAAAATTAGATTATAGGTTATCTATGTGTTGAACGTTTTTGTGTATTGGGTGATATCAACTATCTCAAATATCATACCCTTCTCTCTTCATACTTAGCCAATTTCTTGAAAATGAATAGATGGTGCAATACTGGGTGTCAAAATTTTGTAGCTCTTATGATGATGTTAGCTTCTTGAAAGTCCAACCCTCTTCTACATTATGCTCTATGGCTTAGCAATTTTTTACATTGATCATTAGGGCACCATACTAGATGTATTTTTGTTGCAGTTATGCTTGCGTCAATCGTCTAAAAATTTAGGCAGCTTCTATGCCTTAGAAAAGTTTTTTTGATTTGAGCTTCCTTTATGTCATACCTTTTTACACTTTAGGATGACATCAACATCATGAAAAATCTGGGCTTGATCTTTTACTTAGCCAATTTGTTTATCGAACCCACTACTGTGTTAGATTGTTTTGTTGCTCATAGTGATGTTAGTGCTTTGGAAAGTCCAACTTCCATCCTCCACATAGCTAAATTTTGGGTCTAGCATTGTGGTAAAATATTAGTCTCCTGCCTTACCTAAAATTTTAGGCTTGACAAACTTTCTTGTGCATCTGGCCATCCTACCATTGTTTTCCTAAGCTTATATCAACTATTTAGAATAATTGTTTTTTGTTGTAACAAAGATGCATGTGTGGGATATTATCATGATCCACATTTTTGGAACCTTTCAAGGGGTTTTTTATTGTAGAAACAAAGAACCCATTTTTCCTTATCTATTGGGTATGGAGTAAAAAAAGAACAAAAAAGTGTATTGAAGATAGGTTGAACATGCAAGCCATTAGCTCTCAACTTTGGCAATGCCAACTATGGATGTCCTCACAATTTCACCATATTCTTCCTATGCTTGTGTAGTATCCTTAGATATTTTATCTAGTTGCTCTCTACTAGTTCTTTGATAAGTTAAGGGAGATCCCATAAGCTAAATATTTTGATAGGCTCTATCCTAAATTTTCTTTGGGGGGAGATGAAACCCTTGGAGCTTATGGAGAATATTTCTCAATTGAAGGCTTTTTTTATAGGAAGGATTCATATTTTTTTGGATAAAATCCTAATTTTTTGCATGTTTTGTAGATAGCCCATCCAAAAATGTAAAATTTTTCTCCTCCATGACTAATGTAGCCCAAAAATAAAGCACTTTATGGATTCAAGCTGAGCTTTGAGTTGCTCTTGGATGCATAATCTACCTGTGTCATCCCAAAACCATAGGAAGCCAAAAAACTATAGTTTTAGTAGCTAGAATTCTTACCTTTTATGCCATTCTACCTTATGCAAGGATCAAATCTCCTCCTTCTTGGCCAATTGATGGATTTCAGTTATCCATTTTGCCTAGTAATATGCTTCTTCCAAGAACTTGTTTGAGAATGATGACATTGGAGGATTAGCTCTTTTCATTAATATTTTAAGTATTACTTATGCCTACTTTACTTTTCTGGACATTGCTTCCCTTATTCGATTGAATTCAACTCTAGCCTCCTTTATGACTCTAGTGTTGTATTTTTAATTCTCTACAACTAGAAAGGCTTGCATGGTTACATCAATAATTTTGCTCCAACTTTTCTTTCTTATTTGCATCAATTTTTTCTAGGAGAAGATGGGAGCCTAAGTCTTCTTATTTTTCTATTCCATATCTAGCTACACTATTGTTAGTTGTTATTGATAATATTGTAGTGCTAAGTTTAGTCTCTATAACTCTTCTTGTTTTGGAGCTTTTCATTATTTTTTTCGTAGTTGTTCTTCTAGAGCTTGTATTCTTCATCCCTTTGTTGTGATTACTCCAAGGTTTGAGTCCTTCTTAGTTTTTTCTAAAGGTCATTGAATTATTTTCATAAATATTTCTTCTCCAACTCTTCCTGATCTAATATTTTCTTCAAGCTATAAACTTTATTTTTTTCAAATTTGTATTTTACTTCCAGCTCATTCCCTTGGAAATACAATGTGTCTGTCTCAGTATAGAGAGCCCTAATTGTATATTCCCTTAGGATTTTTGAGATGTCAAACTCCCACACCTCGATATCATAGTCTACTACTATCATTTTTGATGTAGATTTATTAACCTTTGGGACAACAACTGCTTTGAGCCTCTTGTTGGTAGTTGGATCTACAACATCAAATATCTAGAATAATGCTTTTTTTCTCTTTTCTAGGTGGTTGCTCTTCTATCCATTCTACATATTAGCTTCATATTCCTAGAAGAGACTGAAGACCATAAATAATGGATGACTAGAGATAGGGGATGTAGCTAGAGCTGACCAAACTATGGAAAATGATAACAAGGGAGACCTTAAGGGCAAGTTGCTAGCATTCATAATGATATGAGCTTGTGAATCTCTAGGAGTATGATTCTAATGGCTTTCATGCATGGGATTAGTGAAAGTTATGCTTTTAGTTGATGAGGGATTTTGAGGATGAAGCATTTCTCATGGAGAGAAGGTGGTAGAGGTGGTTCTTATGGAGGATAATTTGAAGGTAAAGGTAAATTAATAGAGACAAGAGTAGATATAGATTCCATACTTGGTCCTTGCATTTCCAGGTGTGACTCTTAAGTTGTTGCATCAAATTGTTGAATGGCAACATCCATCCCTTGAACTTATAGAGATAGTTGTTGCATCATGGCCTTCTTGGTGATCTTATTTTGTTGTCTTGATATAATTTTTTTCTTCTTGTCCTTTATTTAGATTGCTTGTGCTAAAGATGCTTTCTTATGTCAATTTAAAGATAATTTGAAACAAAAGCAGTGGGGTCAACTTATTCAATGAAATCCACTTCTTGTGCTAGATTTACTTCCATTGTGCATCCTAATTGTACTTCTTGAGTTTTATATAGAGGGGCTTCTTGCCTAGTTGAGCTCTCAACCATATGGTAATTTTTAGCTGGATTATCATTTTTTGGGCTTCTCTTTTTCAACATATACTCAAAATATTCCTCTAAACCTGAGTCCTTTATAGAATCTAAATTTACCACCCGATTCTGGTCTTGGGTTGGGCTCTACTCTTTGGCTTCTTATTCTTCTTCGTAGATGTTATCTTCTTCATCATCTTATTTTATGAGTATAGAAAGTAATTTCCCTTTATTCCCAACTATCCATTTGTCATATTCTTTATAAAATTGCTTTCAAAATAACTATCTAAAGAACTAGGGAAAGATTTCTTTTGATAATCCCACTCACACCTTAGAATATATCAATCTTGAATTTTTTATAAAGTTTATTTTAGCTCATCTTCGATCCTTTCTAAAAGCTTACTACTTATTCTTTGTTCCTTATTCCTAGCTGGATCATATGGCCACTTGAGAGGATAATATTTTCTCCATGAGGGATGCCTTTGCAATTCATTTATATCTATATCTAGCACTTGATATTCTAAATTATTCCTGTATGCTTCTATGTTTGGCTAGGAAAAATTCTCAAATACCAATGCCTTATTATTTATCTCTCTCAACTTAGCTTTGAATTTTCCTTTTGGGTTGTAGCTCTATAAGTGTGGCACCATCAACAACTAAAGACCACTGAGATTATCATCTAGGTCTTTGCCTTGAATTCAACCTATCATGGTGATAGGACCAAAATTGAAGGGATATTGATAAGTACCAACCTTTTTAATTTTGGCCCCAAAGGCTTTGTTTTCTTTATCAAAATTTTGATATAATTCCAATACAAGGACCCAATTAATTACATAATAGAGGAGTAGATAGGGGTATCTAGGAAAGCCATAAACTCTTATAAAAGTGTTTTTGTAGAAAATACTAGCCTCTAAGCTTACACTTATCACCATGTAGATTTTTCTTGGCTTCTGGAGATAGTTGGGAGATTCTACCATATATGCAGGCTAGTGCTAGCCCTAGAAACAATCGGTTGAGCTCTAGATATGAGTTAGTCTCCCTAAGCACATGATTCTAATAAAATACATGGAGAAATGATCCATTGTCTACAAATATTTGAATTTGCAAGCATGGCATGTTACCTACCATGAAGGACAAGAATAACCAGGCTAAATGTGATGGGTAATAGAAACTTTCATTCTATTTTAGCTTTAGGGAAATTAATTGGGCATGAATTTGGGAGCTTATGAACTGGACCCTATTAAAGAATAGGGGAGGCTTCTTACTGGTACCATTATAGTAATGCACATTACTCCATAACTACTTGGTAGTCATAAACATACTCATTAGTATCTAGTCCAAGGATGACAACCAACACAAAAAAGACTTCATGATAGTTTATGAATGATAGGAGCTTGATTGGATTTTCTTTGAATCCATTAATGGGTTGCCCTAAATGCTTATCTAGCCAACTTCTAACCATATCTCTTTTACAATGTTCAACTTGTTCTTCATCAATAATTATTCTAGGATTTGTACTTGAGCAAGCTCCTACTATGAAAGCTTTTGTGATAGCATCGAATATAACGTGAAATAATTTTTATCCCATTATAGTGCATATTATTATAGATTTTGGGTTGTAGTTCTTCAATATTGCTTTGACCAACTTTGGACAAGAGTGCACAAATTTGGGTATGTATGATGATAAGAAATAATTCCATGCAGCCACTTGCACCATATTAGGCAAGAACCTCCTCCTTTTTTCCTCTACTCTCTATGAAACCCTTAAGATTTATTTTGAATATAATCAATGGATCATGAATTTGAATTGAATAGTATTGAAGCTCCTTAGTGCTCCTTTGAACTTTTTTGCTCCTCCTTCCGTGCACCATAACTACTAACTAGTTATAACTAGTTACTCTTACAAGAATTATTTTTTGTTCTTGCTCATGACAATACCTTGATCTCAATTTTTTTTACTTGCATAATTGTGCAAAGTATATTTATAAGTTATATTTTTTAGCATGACATTAGTGAGGATCTTAACCATTGGTGCATTAACGTCGAATATTTTGTACACTTTCATTTTTTGCTAAGATATTTTCTCAAAACTTCCACTATGTGCGAGTACTTGGGATGCATGCCAAGTTAAATATTGCTTTGCTCCTTAGCTAATAGAATCACTAGGATTTTAAACTTTGGTAGTTGCTAGCTATTATTTTGCTCGATCAACTTTTATCTACAAAACATTGCCATGACCACTTATCTTCGTATTTATACATGTTGCTATTTATATATAATACAACTCGAGGTATAACTCTCTATGCATAATTTTTTAAATATTGACTATCTATCAAAATTGGTAAAAGGCTTATATCCATATTTATCAACTTGAATGCATTTAATTCATGCTTTCCTAAGGTTAGGTAGGGCCCAAACCATAATTATTTCAACTTTTTATGATTTTTTGGCTTGGCCTTATTTTCGTCCCATTTTAAGACTAAATCACCAAATTTAAACAACTTGGGAGAAGAGTTTTTGTTAAACCATATTTTAATTTTTACTTGATGCTACCAAAAACTATTATATGCTTTCTCTTTTTTCTTCTAGCAAAAGTAGCTCTACCATCCTAATTTCAACTGGCTTTGTGTTCTCTAATTTTTCTTGGTCTATAAGCTTCATAGTCGATAATTCTAATGCATAGGTAATAGAACCTCCTTATCATAAACCAAAGAATAAGAGGAGGCCTTTAGTGCTTTCTTGACTATGATCCTATTTGCTCATAGGGCTTGATTCAACGTCAAGTGCCAATTTTTTTGACTATCATCTAATATTATTTTGATAATTATGAGTAAATCCTTATTGGTGGATTCAAATAGCCCATTACCTTATGGGTAATAGTTGGAAGAAGCTTTCCAATAAATACCATACTTACTATCAAAGTCTATGATCTTAGCACCTAGAAAAGTAGATCCATTATTAGAGACTATCGTTGCCAGAATTCCAAACCTAGTAATCAATCTCTCCAAGAATTTTACTACGGTCTCCTGATCAACATGCATGATAGCTTTTATCTTAGACCACTTGGTAAAATAGTCTATTGTGATCAATATAAATTTATGCCCAACAAATAAATTTAGATTGATTACCCTAATTAACTTAAAACGCCATTACTAGAAGGGTTCCTTAACAATTATTGACTATAAGGGGAGTGCTAGATTTCTCCTTTCTACAAATATTTAGCATTTGTCATATTCTTTAGCTATATTGAAAGCATCAACAAACATAGTTGGTCTGGAGGATTTTAGCAGTTTTTTTTTGACTGGAGTAATGTCCACCTAATAAGCATAAGTGAAATTCACTCAAGACCTTGTTTGCCATGTCCAAATGAATGCAACATAAGAGCACTATGTTAAAATTCTTTAGGTATAGATTTCCATCGATCATGACATATTTCATATCTTGTAGCCTATATCTTTACCTATGATAAGTAGTAAACCTGTTTGAACACTCACCAGTCTAAATAAAATGAATTAATTGATAAATCCAATTATTCTCTTCATTCAAGCTATCTGTTGACTGTAATTCTTTAGTTTCCTCAACTAGCATGTTTGCTTTCAGTACTGTAGAATTAGCAAGATGCTCACACAAAGTTCTACCTTTAACTAGCTTAGTGGGTCATATTTCTATATCGTATTCTTAAATTTTGGTAATCCAACCAAATCTCTTTTCACGTAGTTCTCCTTGCGTAATAAAGTTTTAAACATCTATATGCATAACATATACCATAATATTACTCTATGAAATATAGTACCTCAATATTTTTAGAGATTTCATGAGAGCAAATACCTATTTTTCAATAAAATTATATCACTCTTCATAGTTGTACAATATTTGGCTCAATAAGGCTATTGGTTGCTCATAATGATCATTATCATTTTGAGTTAGCACAACTTCAAAGTTTTCCTCAATACCATATACATATAGGATGATATATTTTGATTCCATATTGGCTAGTATGAGAGCTTTAATAATAGCTTGCTTGATTTTATTGAATGCTTTCTTCCTTGTCTCCATCTAGGTGAAAGCTACATCCTTATTTAGTAGTTTTATCATTGGTTTCTCTATATGAGTAAAGTATGATACAAATTTCTAGATAAAGTTAATTTGTCCAAACAAGTATTATAAGTTTTTATTGTTCATTGGAATGGGGAGCACTAGGATTGCCTTGACCCTATCCAAATCAATGTCTAGGCCTTCTTTTGATGCTACATACCCTAATAACTTACCCTCATGAACATTAAATCTTTGGATTCAGTGATACTCCAAATTCTCTACATATCTAAAACACAAGCTAGATATGATTAAGGTGCTTCTCCTTTTGATGTGGAAAAATGGTCATATTATCCAAATAAATCAATATCACTTTGTTGACCAATTCTCCAAAAGCTAGGTCCATAGCCCTTTGAAAAGTAGCTTCAACATCAGATAGATCAAAATTCATCCTTTGGTAAGCAAATATCCCCAAATTTGTGGTAAATGTAGTTATTGTTTGCAGCAAAAGAAATGACACCAAACACATAAACTAAAAATAAAGCGATTGCAATATAATGAATGATCTTTGTATTAAACAGGGGAGCCTTGATCTCCCATTTTTACAATGTTGTTGCCCCAATGTGAAGGGGTAAATATTACAATGCTTTATTTTACAAAATACAATGCTTCAAATGATGGTCTCTTATTCTCCAAGCAAGTTAAACTGGTGTCTTTCGCTCCTCTGCTACAACTTCAAATATTTGAGTGGGCTTGAGTATCCTAGGAATAGGGCCACTCTAGCTTCAGCAGTTGCTCAAGGATCTATCTCCTACACACATGAAATGCAAACAAGGGTTTAGTAGCACCTGCATATATGATTGAAAACCAATGCAATAAAACCCTTAAATGAATGCTTGCAAAAATAAAAAGTATAGTGCAAAAAATATAGAAACTAAACCTAAATGCCTTGCCAAATTTTAGCTTACCGATCTCTATGTTGTGGTTTATTGAAACGCTCCTGAGTAACCATGGGTACGTGGGTGGGGCTATCCAACCATGGGTAGGCAGTTGGAGAACCATGGGAGGGTGGTTGCGACTATGTAACCATCGATGGGCGGTTGAGGCTGGATGGTAGAAACCTTCAAAATGACACTCTGGGGCTTCGAATCCTTGATCTCCTCGGGATGCATGTGAGCTCCTAGCATGATTTTGGTAGCCTGATGATATGTTCTTTCAGCCTCCTTTGGTTGATGGGATGAAGGTGCCTTTATAGGCCCCTTGGGATTTTGGAGGGAAAGGGAGGTGGCAAGCCAGGATTGCCAAGTGGTAATCTAGGGCTGCCAAATGGAAGGGGTAGTTATAGTGAGTCACCTAGGGTGTCTCACTTAACTAGGGTGATGTGGCTAGTGGGTAGGTGCAAGTGGAGTGAGGTGTGAGGGATGTCCCATGTGAAGGGACAAGGGTGAAATGGGTGTGTGAGAGGTGGCAAGGGGTGGTGGTGATGTGGCTAGGACACATGTCTAATGAGTAGGCAGGGTATCCTAGGCAGATTTTCTAGATTTAGAAAATCTGGAAAATACTTTTAATGTGCATATTTTTATGCCTAAGTTTAGACTTAGGCATATATTATGTAGGATTGTATTGTGCAATGTGGGGTGGAATGTGCAAGGATCAATATGCCTAAGTTTAGACTTAGGCATATATTTTATTATGTGGTGAAGTGCAAATGCCTAGATTTTGGTGTCTACAGATGCCCCTTTTTGTATCGTGTTGTGTAAAACACAATGCGGTGCAAAAACAAGAGACACATGTCCTTATTGGATGGATAAATGGACTCAAATCTTCTTGATGCACAAGAATGAATGATTTTTGAAAATTTTGATTTTTTTGCTTACCCCCTCAATTGGCGAATGGGTAAAGAATGAAACCCACAAGCCAATTGATCAAATGTGGATGATGAAAAGGGGTGGATGTGATGGATGCAAATGTGTGAAATTGAAGATCAACTTGATACCCCAAGTTTGGGGTGGTTTTGTGATGTTGCAAATTTACCTTTGGTTGCAATGAGGTGCAAAATGATGTGGTAAAAGAACCAACCACTCTGGGAGTTCGGGTGCCCATGTGACTGTAGCAATTCCTACCAAATGATATGGTGTTAAAGGAACTAGGCACTTTGGGAGCTCGAACACCTTAGTGATTTTGGCAATTATTACCAAATTGTGAGTTGATTGTTTTCCACTTTTGTAACCCAATGGAAAGGGCTTAATGATAACCTTGTGCAAATTAGGTTGAACATAGTCACACTCAAATATTGAGGGACCCAATTGATTTAATGCCACATGTGATGATGTTGAATGATTTTGAATAAGTGTCCTTATGGTGAGCTACTCATCCTACCGGATTGCATGGATAACCAATCGCTACAACCACCAAGTGTCTAGAGTAACTCACTAGATACAAGGTTCACTTTAAATGATGATGATGGTTGAAGATGATGATTGAATGCATTTGTATTTGAGGGGGGTGTTTGTTGTTTTGTTTTGTTTTTTCAATTGCATGTTCACGGTTTTGTCTTTCCTGACAATCGTGCATCCGTGGTTGGCACCACCAAACACGGGTGCATGGTTGCATGTACTTGCCAAATGTGAATGTGTGATTGGCTCCACAAAATGTAGCTATAAATATGCATGAGTTGGAAATTTGGATTCATTTGTGTGTTTGAAGTTTTTTTGAGTGGTTGAGAGATTGAGTGATGGAGATGGTTGGTGAGGCGAGCAGAGCGGTTGGTGGGATGGAGGTTGGTGGATTTATTGGAGCTGGAGTTGGCACGTGGGTGGTGGAGGTAGGCTTTTGAGGCCCTTCCCTTTGTTTTATTTTTGTTTTTGTTTTTTTTTTGAAAACTAAGAGGGGATGGTAAATTTTTTTTAATGAAAAGAATGTATGAAAATGTTTTGTTTTTTATGTTTTTGTATGAGAAAAAAACATTTTTTTTTTTTTATGTTTTTGAAATGAAAAGAATGCATGAAAATATTTTTGTGTTTTTATGTTTTTGAAATGAAAAGAATGTAAAAATATTTTTTGTGTTTTTATGTTTTTGAAAAGAATGCAAAATGTTTTTGTGTTTTTTTTTTTTGTAATGAAAAGAATGCAATTTTTTTGTGTTTTTATGTTTTTGAAATGAAAAGAATGCAAAATGTTTTTGTGTTTTTTTTTTGAAATGATGTATGCACTGATCTGGATTTGCTTTGTGCTTTTTGTAGGTGAAATTTATTGAGGCTCGACATCGATGGCCTCGTATCATATCTCGTGTGGAAGGCACTGATTGATGATGATTGGAAGTGGTTGGCGGTGGTGAGGTTGGATGGTTGTGGGTGGGTGGAGGTTGTTAGGGTAGATGAGGAGTACTTGTCTACTTTGGTGGAGAGGTGGGACCCTGATAGGGGGTCATTTTAGCTTTTGATAGGGGAGCTTACTATTACCCTGGAGGATGTTTATCACATATTTCATGTTCCTATCGAGGGTTTACCAGTCTAGGTTGGCCATGATAAGGAACATGAGTTGAGACCCATATATGGTGATGATTGGGATGTGGATGTCAGCAAGGGTGGTATTCAATATATTCAGTTGTATAAGGATGGGAAGTTAGGAGTGCTTCCTACCTTTGTGATGTACATCTTAGGCAACATGTTGTTGCCTAATAGCATGGGATCTAGGTTCCCTTGGAACTAGGTGAGGCTTGTTCTTGATCTGATTGATGAGCCTCGAGTTTATGCTTGGGCTCCCACCCTACTTTTCCAGTTGTATGTGGAGTTCTATGAGGTGAAGAGGCGGAGCGAAAGGGACTCGGTTGTAGTTTACTTCTTTAGCTTTGGGCTTGGGAGCACATCAAGATTGCTCGACCAGAGGGTCTACCTTGTGAGTGGGATCACTCATTGCCTTGTGCTCTTCGTTGGTGGACTAATGAGGAGGCTCTACTGAGTCACTCTAGCCGTAGTGGCTAGGAGTATCAGGATATATTTGCTGCTTTGACTAGTGGTGACATCATTTGGTGACCATGGTGAGGCCTCACTTGGGATGGTGATGTGGCACAACTTCGATGGATTAGGTGAGGTAGGTGGTTGGTTGGGCATCATGGGTGAGAGAGAGTTTATCTAGTTCTCTCGAGTGATGTGGTAGTTTGGTTTGGTGCAGGGAGTCCTTGATGCTCCAGTTGTATATAGGCATCGGGGTGATGAGCTTAGTCTCCCTATTACTCTTGATCCTTGGACTATGGATGATGATCATGATGATGAGGTCATGGATGTCCTAGATGTAGATGATGTTAGGACTATAGCTGAGTATGATGCTTGGTTTGCTTTGTAGCCTCCATGGGCACCGAGTTAGGTTGTTGATGATGTGGTGAGTGGTGATGAGCGAGATGTTAGTGAGCAGACTCCTCGATGGTAAAAATACCATCAAGGTAGTGGTAGTAGGGGGTGAGCTAGGGTAGATGTGGATCAGCCTACAAACACTAGGGTTAGGGGTGGTGGAGATGGATATGGGGATGGAGGTGGTGGTGATGGTGGTGGTGGTGATGGAGGGTAGGATCTACCTCCATGCTATACTAAGGAGGATTGGGGTGTCCTTCAAGCTGAGTAGGATAGCTTGGGCGGATAGCTATAGTGGATTGTGATGTAGATATTATGAGGTTACAGAGTGTGTTGGTGGCTTGGGATGTCGAGATAGCTTAACTACGAGTGAGGTGGATGGGCTACGGAGTGCACCTAGTGGAGGTGGAGATGGCTCTGAGGTTGGCTTTCATCAGTTAGCTAGAGTGAGAGGTATGTCAGAATTAAGATATATTTATTTCTCAATCATATCTTAGGTATATTCATCTTCTTGAGGATACGCTTGCTCAACATCACATCCCTCTACCTATGCAACCTTCTTCATCAGCTTCTGGCTCTAGTAGGTGGGGTGAGTCTAGGCCTAGTGGTTCACATTCTTGGGCTCCTAGTTTCCATGCTCCCTCAGGTTCATAAGGATCAACTTATGGTCCTCCTAGGGGTCATGGTGGTGCTAGCTAGGAGTGCTTATTACCTCTTTTTGTAGTTTTCATTTTTTTTTATGAGCCTTAGTGCTCTGATGTATACAACATTTTGGGTGATTTTTGTACTATGTGGTTTATATATACATATACATGGATTTTATTGTGATCATTTGTGTTTGCGCTTTTATTTTATTGTATGTATGGATGCATATGAAATGATGTAGTGATTGAGTGAAATGAATGGTGAATGTTATGTTCTAATGATCATTTGTATATGTTTTAGACTTTTGCTTGATCAACTTTATCTTCGTTGTTTAATCAGGGGCACTAACATTTGGTATTTATAAATGAAATGGATTATGGAATGTAATAATGGAAATGATATGGAATGGTTTGGATAAAGGATCTAGAGTTATTTTACAAAGACTCAAACATCCTAGTGATCTCAAACAAACTCATCTATGTATCTCGCAAATCTTCATGATGCTAAGGTTGTCCTAGTGGTTTCAAATTTCTCAAGGACCAATTGTGTGTGCAAATGAATGTTCATTTCTCATTATGAGCTAGGTCAAACTAATCAATAGTAACTTATGCCAATAAGCTAGCTCATCCATGAGCATCCATATGTCTATACAAAATAAGGTCACTAATGTGATAGACTTGGCACCATGCGTAAGGATACCCCATTGCCATGCAAGTTTCATTCAACCCATTGTTGTAATGAGGATCACCCCATGGTTTTTGAAACACTAAGAATTCTAGGGATTCAAGCTCCTTTCCCTTATTTTATTGGATTTTTGGAATTTTTGGGATTTTATTTTTGATTTTGCTCATTTTTGTATTGGAGCAAAGTGGATTTTTATTGCTTTTGGGATACTTGCTCATTTTGAGGAGGAGCAAGGAATTTTATTTCTTTGGGGTATTTCTATTTTGAGGAAGAGCAAGGGAATTTTATTTGCTTTTGGGATACTTGCTCATTTTGAGGAAGAGCAAGGGATTTTTTTTTTTTTTGGATGCTTTTGGGATACTTGCTTATTTTGATGAAGAGCAAGGGATTTTTTTTTTTTTTGAAGGATGAAGGTGGAGCTTGTCCTTTTGTCAACTCTTTAGCTTTCTAGACCATGCACATAATTGGATGAATAGGGGAAACCTTTCACTTTATGGCAATAGCAACTTATGACTTCATCATTCCTAAGCTTCACAATGTTTTAATGTGTTTTGATGTGCATGGTCCAAGAGGAAACTTGATTGACCAGGAACAACTTATTGCATCTAAATATTGTTTGATTTTCAATGGAGGTTGCTCAAAACACTAGGAGTGGTTGAGTGACTGAAAACACCTAGATTTTGCTTATCGACTAATGTGTTATGTGAGATTTGGTGATACTTTCGCTACAAGCTTTTGAAAATTAAAAGGTGTACATAAAATAGTTAGTGGTCGCATAATCATTATTGCTAATGATTATATGATATCTATCCTAGTTTATGTGGACCCCTTAATCATCAAAATATCATAAGGAAAGTTGCAAATTATTGTGGCTGATGGATTGTTGAGTAATGTTTGATGTAAGGTGCCCCTGATTAAGGCAACAAGACATAGTGGACTAGCAATTATCCAAATTAACCAAATGGTCTCTAATATGATGAATGGTATGAACAAATGTAAATGATTGAAATGCGTATATGAAATGTAGGTGGAATGCATGGATGGATGTATGAAATGTAAATTATTATTATTTTTAAGCCATGTATATGTACATATTTACAATCTGCACTAAGCATAGAATGCCTTTAGGTGTATAATATTTAATGGCTTAGGTTCCAATGTTCCCTCTAAATTTGCAAGTCTATATGTTCCTGGACCCAACTTTTGCTTGACAATGTATGGACCTAACCAATTAGCCATGAATTTGTCTCTCAAGTGTGATAATGCATTGGTGTTCTATTGATTCTCTTTAAGAATGAGATCTCCTACTTGGAATTCATGAGGATGGACTTTTGCATTATAAGCATGCTTGATGTGATCTTGATATACTCGTAAATGTTCTAAGGTATTGATTCACCTTTCATCAAGGAGTGTAAGTTGGTCAAGATGTGCTTGTCTAGTTGTGTCATCATCCATGAATTCTTGTAATGCAACTCGTAAAGAAGGGATCTCGAGCTCAAGAGGTATGATTGCTTTGGCTCCATAGACCAATGAAAATGGAGTTGCCCCTATTGGCATTTGGATGCTTGTTCGATAAGCCCATAATGCCAAGGGGAGTTGAGTATGCCAATCTCTATGGTTCTCTTTGACAAGTTTCTTGAGAATGGCTATCAAGGTCTTATTGGTTGCTTCAACTTGTCCATTTGCTTGTGGGTAATAAGGAGTCAAGAAACTATGTTGGATATTATATTTGTTGCATAATGCTCGAACATCCTTGTTTTTAAAAGACTTACCATTATCAAAAATGATCTTTGAGGGAATCCCAAAATGATAGATAATATGTTGGAGTATGAACTCCACAATTCGAGGTCTAGTCATAGTGGTCATTGGGATCGCTTCGACCCATTTGGTGAAGTATTCTGTGGTAGTTATGATGAATTTATGTTGTCTCGAGGAGGTAGGTGAAATTTTTCCAATCAAATCTAGGCCCCATTGTGAAAAGGGCCAAAGGCTTTGAATGGGTTGTAATGCTTGTGATGGTACATGAGTCAAATTGGCATGTTGTTGATATTTTTGACATTTCTTCACATATTGACAACAATAATTTTCCATGGTGGGCCAATAATAACCCATGCATAAAATATGCTTTGCAATGGCCATTCCACTAAAGTGGCCACCACAAGTACCATCATGGGCTTCAATTATGGCTCTTTGTGCCTCTACGAGATCTAGACATCAAAGTAAGATTCCATCATAGCCACGTCTATACAACACGTCCCCCAAGAGAGTGTAATGAGCTACTTTTTGTTTGAATGTTCTCTTTGTAGTTCATATCAAATCTGATGGGAGGGTCCCAAACTTGAGAAAGTCCTTTATTTGACCAAGGCAAGACTCATATGGTTCTATGTGAATGAAACAAACACTCTTTTCACCTTCAGATTCTGCTCGTGAGATTGTAGATTTGGATATTGTTGTGATGATAAGTGGTTGGACTTCTCCATTTTTATTCTTTGGAATCAATGATCCTAGAGAAGCCATCACATCCACAAACCTATTAGTCAAATGAGGTAAGTTGTCAATCTCGTACCAATCAAACTTTGCTAGCAATTTCATTGCTATTTCATGGTATTGTTTCAGGACTGGTTCTCTACATTGGTAAGTTCCTTTCACTTGGCAAATGATAAGTTGGGAATCACCAAAAATGCTTATACACTTAATGCCCATAGCTAATGTTGATTGAAGCCCCAAGATTAAGGCTTCATACTCTACATTGTTATTTGTGCATGGAAAGTCAAGTTTGAATGATAAAGGAATTGGTATTCCTTCAGGTGTATAAAACACGACTCCAACACCTTGTCCTTTTTTGCACTTTGACCCATCAAAGAAGAGAGTGATGTCAACATCATCCTCAGGAGGGACTAGTTCTTCTTGTTTAATGATAAAAAATATCGAATCATCTAGAAGCTCGATAAAAAGGGGTTGATCATTTGGAAGTGGAGCTTCTATGAGTTGATCGGCTATCACCTGACCTTTGATGGATTTTTGGCTAATGAATTCAAGATCAAATTCCATTAAGAGCATTATCCATTTTGCAATTCGGGTATTGTTGTATGTGTGAGTCATCATATAACATAGAGGATTTTCTCTAGCTATGACATAGGTAGTGTTACTTAGCATATAATGTCTGAGTTTCTTAGTGGTAAAAACCACTGCTAAGCACAACTTCTCAACATAAGCATATCTTGTTTCATAACTCACCAATGTTTGACTAATGTAATAGATTGCTTGCTCTCTTTGATTTTCATTCTTTTGTGCAAGCATTGTCCCTAATGCAAAATCTGTGGTAAAAATGTAAAGATGAAAAGGGACTCCTGGATGAGGTGATATTAGTACTGGTGGTGAAGCTATATATTTCTTGATGTCATCAAAAGCCTCTTGACATTATTTTGTCCAGGAAAATGTGACCCCCTTTTGTAGCAAGTGATTGAATGACCTGCATTTGTCTAAGAGTTGTGCAATGAATCGATGAATGGATTGAATATTTCCTTGCAAACTATACAACTCTTTAAGATTTATTGGAGGGGGCATTTCAACAATGGCCTTGACCTTATCAGGGTCCACTTCAATGCCTCACTTGGAGATAATGAATCCTAGAAGTTTACCTGATGTGACTCTAAATACACACTTCTTAGGATTTAATCTCACCTTGTGTTCAAGTAATCGATCAAAGACTTTTTCTAGTACTTCGATGTGCTCAAGATGTGTTTTGGATTTAGTGATTAAATCATCCACATAGTCTTCAATGATTTTGTGCATATAGTCATGGAAGATATATGTCATGGCACATTGGTAAGTAGCTCCTACATTTTTGAGATCGAATGGCATCACCTTGTAACAGAAAGTGCCCCAAGGTGTGGTGAATGTTATTTTATGTTGGTCATCAGGATTGATTTGAATTTGGTTGTATCCTAAAAAATCATCCATTAGAGAAAGCATTTCATGGCCTGTGCAAGAGTCTACAAGTTGATCGATGTTTGGTAATGGAAAATCATCCTTGGGACATGCTTTGTTTAAGTCTCAAAAATCTGTGCATACGTGTATCCCCCATTCAACTTGTGAATGGGTACCATGTTTGAGAGCCATTCGGGATAATCAATGGGTTGTATGAAACCCACATCTAGTAATTTTTGTAGCTCTTCTTTGACAATGAGGGCTATGGTAGGATGAAGTTTCCTCAATTTTTGCTTGAATGGTTTAGCTTTGGGAGCTAAGGTGAGGTTATGGACCACCAATTTGGGGTCAAGGCTAGGCATATCTTTGTATGACCATACAAAGATCTCTTTCTTCCTTTTCAATACATCTAGGATGCACTCTTTCTCTTCTACGGATAGATATTTTGCTATTTTCACAATTTGGGGATTGTTCACATCTTGACTTATGTTCACATCAATGGATTCTTCAATAAGCATGTGAGAACCTTCTTCTAACTGATGTGGAGTAGGAATGAGATGAATATCATCCTCCACATTTTCAAAGGACTCGAGTGAGGCTTCTTCTACTTCGGTTTGAAAAATAGAAGTAGGTGAAGGTGAAGATTGTTGAGGAATATAAGCATTGGAAGCTCTTAGTAATTCTTCGAATAGGATGAACTCGGCTATGGATGGTGGGGATGAAATCCTATCCATGTCGATAAGGCTAGCGTCGATTGGAATCAACTTCGCCAAATCATATGGATTGTAGAGTGGGGTGAACAAGTCAACATAAATCATGTTAACTTGGTGGAAATGAAGTGGTTATGATTTGGAGAGTGAACTATCTTGCTCACTCTCTCTAGGGAGCAACTGACCTATGGTGGTTGAATTATGATTTTGTGAATGCAACCAAGGTGGTGGTGGTGGATCTGGTTTGGGTCACTCTCATGGAATATGCAAGTGAAATATGGATTGATGGATAGGAAACATTGTAATGTAGTACTCATCTCTCTCAATGGGCTCTATAGGGGCCACATCTTCTTTGGGACCATCAAAAATGTTATTGATTATGTCCATGTTTGGTCCCATTTCTAGAAAATCCTCAAAATCATCATCAAAAATGTAATTGATCATAGCTATATGTGGTCTCATTTTTGAAAATACCTCATGTAAATAAGGTGTAAACTCAGGGTCTAAATACTCATCATCACTATCATCATTGTCTTTGCTCTCTTCATCCTCCTCTTTGGACTCTAGGGTGAGTTGCTAAAATGTATGCTCAAAGGAGGAGTTTGAGGATGATGGCATGTATCCTAAGCTAGAGCGATCATGTGCTTCTCGATAGTGGGGCTCAATGATATGATGTGGACCCTATTCATGTCATCCAAGACCAAATCCCTACCAGTTAACCCGATGAAAATATCACATGGGAAAATCTAGGTTGGACAAATATTCTAAGTTAGCACAAAATTCTTGCATGGGTTCTTCATTAGGAGGAGGTGGATTGGATGAAGAATCCACTCCCCCATATATAAATTTAATCTTATTTGGCTCAAAACCCATTCTATATATTGCACCTATGGCCAAAGGTGGGTCGTATGGGTGATTATAATCTCTAATAGATTGGATAGGTGGTGTTATTATGACACTCTCAACTATGTACTCACCAATACTTGGATTGGTGAGATGGACTACAACTTGAGTTGGCTGGGATGTGGATGAATCGGGTGCTGATGTGGAGGCTTCAATGGTGGCTTGTGGTTCGGATGGAGGAGATGGCTCACTTGATAATGGTTCTTCTCGGATAGGTGACCCTATCTGTGAGATAATGGGTGGTAGGGTTTGAGATGGATTTGGTTTAATGGATTGGTTAGAGGTTGGTGGATTGGGTTGGGATGAAAATATGAAGGGTGTTTGCAAAGTGGGAGGTGTAGTTGATGAAGATGATGGTTGATTGGTGGGATGATCAGGTGTGATGGAAAAATGGTATGAAGTGGATGAGGGTTGGCTTGGGTTGATGGCTTGAGATGCAAAGGTATGATCAACTATTGGCAAAGCCTCCAGGATGGGTGCTTTGGATGAGGTATTGCTACTTGGGGTGGTTTGAATGATGAGGGGCTGAATGGAAATATGGGTGGATGGAAGGGATGGCTCATATGGATTGGATATCAAGTTGTAGTACTTGAATGGCTCGATGTCAGCTGGAATGCAATGGACTTTTCTCTCGTGCACATATTTCAAACATTGATGTAATGTCGAGGGAACACACTTCATTTCCCTAATCCAGGGATGTCCAAGAAGTATGTTGTATTGCATGGCTCCTTCCAAGATATGGAAGAGTACATGGATTATTTTCACCCCCACTATCATGGGTAGAACTACATTTCCTATAGTGGAGCACAAAGCATCATTGAATGCTCATAGGGTGAAGGTGGATGTGGTGATGTGAGATGATGGTAGGTTGAGATGTTTGATGGCTGGGGTAGTGATGAGATTGATAGAGGAGCTGGTATCGATGAGCACTCTTTTGAAGGGTTTTCGATCAATATGAGCTACAATATGCAATGGAGGATCATGTAACTCCGATGATATGCTCTTTTCTTCAAAATTATAGAATGCAATTGAAGGTTCCATACAATTCTGAACACTCCCCACAAAAGTGTTGAAGGTATTGGGATCTTCTATTTGAAGTTTGATGGATTTTAAGATTTCCATCAATGCCTCATGATGTGGGGGAGATTGTTGTATGAGCTCATATATGGACAACTTGGCTGAGGCCATCCTTAAGCTCTGTGTCAATCGACTTCTCAATGTGATGATTGGTCTGGGTGGATGACTTGGAATATGAATGGGTGGAGATGGAATGGTGGGGTTTGGTTGTATGGGCACATTTGGTTGTGCTACAAGAGTTGGTACTACTTGAGTTGGCTCATTTTCTTACATGCGATTTGCTCTTCTTTACCCTCGGGTGACTATGTGAATAGCCCCCATAAAACCTTGGTATAATTGTGACACATGATTGACTTGATTGGGAGGAACTGTAGAAGTTGATGCTCTCATTGTTTGTTGATTTACCTCATGATGAGGTAATGGTGTTTGATATATTCCAAGGTTTTAGTTTTGTTGGGCTAAGGGGTTATCAATCTTGATTTTTCCCTTTTCAAGTAAATCTTGCACAATGTTCTTAAATGCATAGCAAGTCTCGATGTCATGGCCTTTCTATCGATGATAGGTGTAATACAGATGCTCCTTATAGCTCTTAGGTTTTGGCTTGTTTGGATCTTCAGGCTTCATTTCTGGCAATGTGAAAGCCTGTGCATCATACAAATTTTGGAAGATGGATGAATATGGTTCGGGCAATGGGGTGTAATTGTGGGGTGGCCGATTGTATTGACACTGATGATTATCTGTAGGTTGGGCTTGATTTTGCATTTGTTGTGGGGGTGGAACCACTTGATAAATCTATTGTTGTGGTTGTTGTTGTTGTTGTAGGGGTTGTTGTACTTGCACTTGAGCTTGTTGGATTTGTTGTGGATGTTGGCTCAAGACTACTTGATTAACCTAGCTAGCCTTGGATTGACCATGGTTATTCCCCTTTTGACCTTTGTTTTGCCATTATTTCTTTTTCAATTTTATCTCACCCTCTTGGATTTTGATTTCTTCTATCACTCTAGCTTGGGCAAGTGCTTCCTCGAATGTTCTATATTGTTGCAATTGTAGTAACAAGGAGATTGGTTTGGAACAACTCCTTGTGAACATTCAGGTCAATTCCACCATGGGGAGGGAGAATGGCAATTTGGTAATGACTACCCTCCAGTGGTTTCCAAATTCATAGACCGATTCATCATCATATTATCATAAATTGAGCAAATCGGTCAATGTTGTTTTCTTTCTAACATTTAGAGAGAAATGTTCCAAGAATTGGTCTACTAGTTGCTCAAAAGTATAAATACTTTGATGCGAGAGATGATTGTACCAATCTAGGGCATCCCCTCCAAATATCTGAGGAAAGGTGCAGAGCATAAGTGCATCATTGTTTTGGATTCTAAAACATGCATTGATAAATCCACTCACATGCTCCCGAGGGTCCTCATCCCCCTTGAATTTATCAAACTTTGGTATTTGAAAATCTATCGGGTAAGGTGGTGATGGTACCAAAGCATGAATGGGGTGATTTATTAGCTGCCTTAAAGTGGGTTTCTGATATTGCATACCCAATATTTGCATGGCCAAGCTATCAATATGACTCTACAAAAATTGAAACTTAGGATCTTCTAGCAAAGGGTTAAAACCTTGATTGGTTTGCTACTACTAAAAATGATGTGCATTGTTAGTTGGGATTTGATGATGATGGATGTTAGTGTGAAATGGATTATGAAATGATTGTTGGTGATGACTTTGATGATGATGAGGAGATGGGGGTATGATGGTATGCTACCTTGAGGAGTTAGCATACATGTGATGAAGTGAATGGGTAGGTATGGTTGTGGTTGGGGGTCATGACACCCAAGATGCATCTTGAGTGAAGAAGGTATGTGGATGAGATGTGGATGGTTGGTTAGGATCTACCCCCTATGACTATTATTATGGATCAGGATTAATGCTTTGATTAGCATTATCCATAAGCAATTGTTGTAACTATAGAAATGCTTGTTGTATAGCAATTGCAGATGAAGATGGTATGGCCATATAGGTGGTAGATGATTGGGCTGGTTGGGTGGCAACCATGTGAGTGGATGTAGGTGGAGGGTAAGTGGCAAAAGGTATTGCCATTGAATGAGGGATGTTGTGATGTATGGTATCTATAGATGTGGTGGATGGGATGGATGTAGGGATCTATGAAGCAACATTGACTTGTGCTTCGTAGAGGGGGTTAGTACAAATGATGTTTTGATTCAGCAAGATGAGGGGTTATTGATGAGATGATGATGGATGGATGTTAGTCATGGTTGCAGTAGTTGGTTCAAAAAGTGGATTTGTGATGATTTGATTGGCATGCTATGGGTGTGAAAAGATGGTTTCCTATTGTTATGGGAATGGTGCGAGGTGGAATGGTAAGTGGAGGCAATGATGGAAAGACCAAACCAGCTACATTCAGATATAGCCTAATGACATCCATGTCCACATATGTGACATGATCATCAGATGGCATGGGTGGCTCACTCCTAGGATTTTTGGGAATGGTAGCATGAGTAGCTCTCTGCATCATATCTATGTCTAAAGTGGGGGCACCACTAGATGGTCCAACATTCAAGTTCAAAGACATAGTACTAGCTACACTGACTTGCCCTACCATTGAAGTGGTAGGGGCTTGAGAGGACTGAGGTGGAAACTCCATGGATGAGGGTAATTGATTCTGAACTTGGGCTAGCTTTCTAGCTTGACTATGGGTTGTTACCATATGCTAAGGGTGGGATGAGGTGGAAAGTGTGAAGGTACATGTGTGAATATGTGGTGAAAGCACAAACAAATAACATGCAAAGCAAACAAACAAACAAATTTATTTCTAAGTTTTTGCAAGGTTTTGATTTTTTTTTTGAAAAGTTTTCAATTTTTTTTTGTAAATGAAAGTGTAAGGTTAACCCTACAATGAATCTAAGGTTTTCACCCAGATACTTGCACACACTAACTTGGTGATGAAATATTGTAGACACCAAAACAACACCAATCCGATTATGTGACTGCAAACACCGATCGCATTGACACACACAGCCCCCAGGGCAGCCCCCAGGAGGTTAAACAGTGGTCCTAACCACTCACACAGTAGTTTTGGAAGGTCAGAGGTCAATTTGGCACCTTCAGGCACTCTGCTCCTTATTCGTTCCACCCAGGGATGATTACAAACTGGTATTCACCCCACCCAGGGACGATTAGCAGTATTCGCTCCAGGGTGGGGCGAATAGCAGGTTTGACGGGCAAAAAGTCAAATCTTGACAAATGGCAGCTCAGATCCACCACTTAACTCTTCCTTCATTGCATGGGAGTGTGAGTGAGCATTTTTGAGCGTTAGAGGAAGTTACAGAGGTGCAGTCATGGAGCCCCTAATCAGGGAGGAATCTTCTCCCCCCTGGGAAGGCATGATTGCCAAGTGGCGCCTCTGCATGCTCATCCAAAGAGACCGTCAGGTCTATAAAATGGTGAGTCTTCTCACCCCAAAAATATACAGAGAAGGAGCATTTTGAGCAATGAAGTGCTGCCATTTTACATCCACACACACCTTTTGATTTGTGCCTTTCACATCCTTGATCTCTTTTGGAAGGGAGGTCATAGGGTGGTTATTGGAAGCGCAAATCCGAAACCAAAACCCGACATTTGGCCATAACATCCTACCAAATTTGCTGAAAACACCCCACAAGAGGTTTTGGACCCATCCCAAGTGGATTGGTGCCGAAATCGGGCCCTAAACGATGGGCGTCCTGCCCCCGGGTGCCCCCACACTGCTGTAGTTCTAATCGCCCCGCCCTGGAGTGATTAGAAATCTGTAGTAGATTTCCTTTCTGTTATTTTTGCATCTGATTCTATGCTGCTTAGATAGGTTGTCATTCAAATTTCACATCGTTTTGAGCATTTTTGATCATGTTTTTATCATTTCCCACCTTTACTAACATGCAGGTAGCATCATCAAATTCCCGGTGATAGAGGCCAAATTGGGAAAATATGACCTTCTGGGTCTTCCCAAAATACCCCCTTTTAGCTAACCCCCAACTTTTTAGGTGATTTGGAGCTTCCCGGATGTGACATTTGGGACAATGCTTTTTGACACTTTGTTGCAGGTCTAATCGTCCCGCCCCGGAGCGAATACGAATCTGTGGAAAATTTTTTGACTGTTCCATTTGTAGTGCCTTCTCGATGATGTTTTTATGCCCCTATCAAGTTTTTAGTTCATTTGGATCTATTTCAGTTATCATTTTATTTATATTTTGCATGTACTAATTGAAGGCGTGGGGATTGCATGTTTCATTTTATCTACAAGTGCTACTGACTATTTCCTATTTCCTTGAACATAGGGTCTCAACATTAGAGGAGTAGCAAGGAGTCAAGACTCATCAATGCAAGTGGCGGTGATGTTTGGTCCACCCACTTTACATGTGGGCACGCGGAAGAAGGAATAGCATCCATTGATGTGACAAGAACACATTTAACGCTCCTAGCCCCTAAAAAGGGAGGAGGCAAATTGTAACCGAGTTCTGAAGCATATTAATAAAAAGGGTTGTCTTCCATATTGGCTTTCTATTTGGTTTCGATTCGTTTATGCTTCTTTCCTTTCATGCACTTTCAATTCATAGGATTTAGCGTTATCTTTTGTTTCGTTTACATCGCATCTTGGATTTTCCTTTTTGTTTTCGTATCCTCGTGCTTTCAGTGGTGATCATGGTGGGACCCTTGTCCTCTATTTTTAAGATCAGAAATATGATCAAAACTTGATTGTTTTTGCTTGCAGGTACCAAGTTTTCAAACGCTGGACTGCTGTTCGTTCCAGTCTGTGACGAATACAGAGCTGGAATTCGTCTTACCCAGGGACGAATGGGCATTCATCCCACCCTATGATGAATATAGTTCTATTATTCATCCCACCCAGGGATGAATAGCTCTCTGTATAGTTTCAGGACAGAAACTCAGAACCAGCCGATTTGGGCAGAGAAGAGGTAGGGGTCCTAAACACCTTCTGTCATTTTCTGCTTTCTGTTTTCTGGTTATTTGCTTGCTTAGGGAAAGTTTTATTGCATGTTTGCTTTCTTTTATGCAAAATAAAAATAACCCCACACATCACGTGGTAATTTAAACACCAAGGAGCTGGTCGTAAAACCCCAGCCCTTGATCAAGACCAACGGTGGATTTCATCACCACCTTGGCTTGAATTTTTGCATCCATAACCCCGATCGCTACTGTTGCTAGACGTAAATCCTGATGAAAGCTGACCAAGTGTAGTTGGGGTGATTCCCAGTGCATGAGGATAAGTCTTCTATGGTAGGTGTCAAAAATAGGGTGATTCCCCTTTCGTACCGCCTACGTTCCACGTACCATCTGCTCTCACGTACCAATAGTTTCCCTCACGTAAGGGCGGGTATATAGAGAGGTTGGTATATCAGCCTGGAAATGGTATATCGAAGGGGCGACCATTTTTGGGAGTCATAAGAGCCATCATATTGCATTTAAACATTCTTTACAAAAGCTATCAAAACAAAAATCAAAACACACTAAACCAGGTTTAGGGCACACCTTTAATATTTAAACAAGATAATCATTGCTTTGTGTGTGTGATATTTTCTGTTTAGTGTAGCATAAAAATCATAAAAAGAAATAAAAATCTATGCATCTTGTAGGAAAACACCACCATGGTGTACACCCGTAGCCAAGCCCAATCATGGGCAGGAGCTGCAGAGAGTGTACAAGGGGGCACAAGTCACCTCCGCTATAGCCCCAAGGACTTGGTCATACCACCTTGGCGGCCCGACCCACAAGAGAGTCCACATCGTGCCATTTCAGAATGGGACTATAGAGGCACCCCTTCGAGGGGCACTCCCATCCAACATAGACCCTTTCAGGAGGAGTCCTTACATGTGGCACTCAATATAAATGGGAAGGCTCCCTTAGAAGCTCGGTATGAGTGGCCACCACGCGATGAAGTGCTAGAACAACATAGGGTCCATGAGGAGAGGCCACATGATTATGTCATCCCTCCTTTACCCCCCATCACTGTTAGGAATAATAAGCCAAATCCAGAGCACAAGGCTCTTCAAATAGGGCGAGCCAACTCTGCCCGCCCCTTTCACATATATGAAAGGGAGCATGAGGAAGACCATTACATTCCTCAAGAGCAATACACAGCATGGGAGCAATGCACCTCCGCACCTGCTATCTACCAGAATCACCTACTGAGGCCAGAGCCTCGAGTGAATGCCACCAACCTCGATAGAGGGAAGCGACCTATAGAGATCTCGGATCATCATGACCGAGATAAATGCATAGGAGAGGCATCTAGGCCTCCTAGACTCAATATGGTAGAACAAATCGACCTGGCAGTCGCCAGACATGCCGCCCACCAAGCGTAGATCACGCAGCTTGAGCAAGACCAACAATAGCTAGAGCATCTATATCGCCTTAGCAAAGAGCGCATTCGGTGCCAAACAGATGAGCTGCTCCATAACACTGTGCCTGAGAGGGTTCCAACCCCTCACACCCAAAGAGCAGAACCGTATGAGAGGCGCAACCCCTTGGTACGAGATAGGTCTCCACGACCTTACCAAGTGCTGCCTCCGAGACCTCCTAGACCTGAGCGGGAGGCCACTCCCAGGAACAACGATGGGCACCCTCCGCGGGGACCCACCCATGGTCATAGGTCTCATCCAAAAACTCCTCAAGAAGCCTATGAGGAGTATGAGCAAGAAGAAGAGCGGGCCGAAATGCCCTACCAAGGTAGAGGGGGTGCTATCCGGCCACCCCTCCATAGGCCTCAAGTTTCCCACAACCCACAACGGGAACAAACCAAGGAGGAAGAGATTAAATCTTTTGATGCATATAAAGCGCTGCTAGAGCGCTTGGAGTCTATGGAGACCAAGACTTTTGGGCCCCAAAAGCCCACTTTACGCCAACTCCACAGTCATCCTGTGCATCCGTCAGTGCCGGCACCCCCTTACCCTGAACACTTTAAACTGCCTCAGTTGGCAATATTTAGAGGTGAGGAGGATGCCCAAGAGCACGTGACTAGATTCCTGAGCCAATGCTTTGGCATTCAGGACAATGATGCTTTGCTGCTAAGAACATTCATCACCACGTTCGTAGGCCCTACCTCGGATTGGTTCACTCAATTGCCAAAGCACAACATTAGTAACTTAGATCAGCTAGTGGATGCGTTCCTCGAACGCTTCACCTTCAACACCAAGAAGAAGGCGTCACTAAGCGACCTAGCCAGCCTCAGGAAGTATGAGGAAGAAACCATGGTGGCCTATGGGAACCGGTGGAGGACTTTGCTTTCAAAGCTGCCCTACCTCCCTCCTATGTCCGACCTCACCCAAATGTTCTCAAAGAGTTGTTTGAGATCGATCTCCGTGCTATTGTAGCTGCAACAATATGCCACTTTAGAGGAAGCTCTGGTGCAAGCCAGAATCATTGAGGAGATCAAGATTCAGGATGGCGAGATAGCCAAGCCAAAGAAGAAAGAATGGTCTAAGAACACCAAAATAGGGACCACGCAACAGAAACCCGTTGCGGTCAATCAGGTTGCTATAAACGTCCCTAAGCCTACACAAGCAACACAGCCCCAAAAGGCTAACTATCAGGCGGTGCCTCTTAACAGTTATGACAGAGAAAATCAGAGGCAAGAACAAAATCAGCAGCGTCGCCCTAGGCGACAATTCACACCTTACACAGAGTCCAGAGACTCCCTGTTTGACCGCTTGTCAGCGGTAAACTTGATCAACCTACTCGAGATTCAACCCATAGACCCCAATGCACCAAAACCTAAGGGCTATAGGGAAGACTTGTACTGTAGGTTCCACAGATGGAAGGGACATGACCTTAATGCATGTTGGAAGTTTAAAGGCTTGGTGCAAGACCTAATAGATAACAAGACATTAGCGGTGGATAATCCCATGGCACCAAGCAACCAACAAATGGAGGTCTTTAAGGACCCCTTGCCTGCCCATGATGCATAGGCAAAGACCCTACAAGTCAATGAGGTAACACATAACTGCCCCATGTAGGGGTATGTAGGGATGATCAGTATAGTGACTCGAAACAAGAGGTACCCGAGCACAGCTGCCCCCGTGGTAGCTACAGGAGAGGTGCCAACAACGTCACAACCGCAACAACACCTTGCACAACCTCCTTCGCCTAGACCAGTGGCCACAATTCAGACCAAACTCACCCAGAGTTTGAGGACCACGTCGGCTAGGCTCTCCATCTACGAGCTCATACAACAATCAACGCCCCATCGGGAGGCTCTAATGGAGATACTAAAAGCCATCGAGTTGCAGCCCCATGAAGCAAACTCCTTCAACAACTTCGTGGGACATGTCAAATGATGCACTGAGCCAGTCATCACCTTTCGAGAGGATGAATTGAAATCAGTGGTTGGTGACATGGCGGATCCACCCCTGCACGTCATCGTGCGGGTCAACGGGATTCCGTACAAGAGGGTATTGGTGGACACTGGCTCATCCAGTAATATCATTACAACAGCGGCCTTGAAGCACCTAAAGTTGCCCGCATCTCACATAGTGGCCTCCACCTATACACTACGAGCATTCAATGATGCAATATGCTCGACAGTTGGCACAATTGTCCTACCCATCCAAGTGGGGCAAAAGACTATACCTACATTGTGCCACATCTTGGAGGGTGAGATGGCCTATAACATCTTGTTGGGTCGGCCATGGATCAGGGACATGAAGTGTGTCCCTTCGATAGCTCATTAGTGCTTAAAGTATACATTCGAAGGGCAGGTGCATGTAGTCCCGACGGACTTAGAACCCTTCAAGTATTGCAATACGGTGTAGCTAATGCCGCAATCGACCCTTCCATCAATGCATTTGGATTTTTAGTTGAATCCATCTAAATAGGGTCCGATTCCGTAGGCATCCCCATTGACAAGTCCATCAAATCCCCAGCCGGGTCCATCTTCATCGTCTGGTCCTTCACCAATGATGCCACCTATGGTGGCCACATCGAAGGACAAAGGGAAGAAACCCCTGGAAGAGGCACCTCAAATCCGCCATCAGTCTCAACCATCTCTACTGAGGAGATGCCTAGCAGAATGGAAGTCGAGGCTCCTAGTTCACCCGACATGGAGTGGACTCAGGAAGAACTTCCATTCCCTCCCCCTCAACCGCCAACAATCACCGTTGAAATGGCCAATACGGGCCTGGGGGAGTACCTGGTGTGGAATATTGTAGCAACACCCGCACTGGAGTCCATGCAGGACATGGGGAGACCTCGCCTCCCCATCGGTACCATTGTTCCTCTAGGCTACCCACCGAACCAGACAAACTTTGTGTATGGGGGCCTTGATCATGGTATTGAACCATACATGCAAGAGGAAGAAGATGAAGAGCCCTTTGCGGAAGATGTCAACTATTTGTCCAACCCAGACTTCGCTTTGAGATACCTTGGCCAATGCAATTGGCATGGATATGGGTTAGGCAGATATGAGCAAGGAGTGCGTGTTCTTTGCCAACCAAGATACCAAATGCCATACGACAAATCAGGAGTAGGGTTCAACCACCCCCTACCCTTGGACATCTTGGTAGAGAACATGCAAGGCCTAGGGATAGGCAACAAGGGTGGATTGGCATTAGATCCATATGCCAACCCTAACACGACATATACATTGGGGGATTATCTCCCATTGTTGACAACCAACCTTGTTGACCTCAACAACCCTTTCCCTTCGCTCGAGAGAGGAGAAAGTTTGAGAACTCACCTACAAGAGGGGTATAGACAAGGTCAAGAAGGATCTTCAGAAGACGAGTCAGAATATGAGGTAGCACCATGGGACCCCTTCGAATCGGATAGCAATCACTCACAAGTGACCCCCATGGATGATTATCAAGAAAGCCTCTTGGCAATGTTCCCTTTGGATGCTCCAATCGAGCAAGGGCCACCTCAAGAAAATCAGGCCCCCCGTAGAGAGCGAAACAACCCCAATGGGGCCAGATCAATTTGCTCGAGCAAGACGAGCCTCTAATGTCGCAAACAGTTGTTGGAACCAACGAAGGCCTTTGGATCTCCGACAGTGATTATGAAGATGAAACTGAGATGGCATATCTCAATCACATGCGGCAGATGCAGCAACAATACCCCCTGGATATTGATGACATATTTGAACAACTAAACATAGGGCCAGGGCATGAGTGGCACCTAAACCCAACACAGTGGGACCAAGTGTTGAATCCACCACTTTGGGCATACGGAGAGCACCTACCACCCAGAGACCCTATAGAGATATTAGTGTCGAGGGCAGACCCTGTCCTCCTATCCACACATAGGGCCGATCCATTCATGCCAATACCTCCAGAGCTAGATCCGAAGCACAAAGATCATCCACAATGTTCGAGTCATCACACCCATGGTAATGGAGACCAAAATCATTTCATCAACATGATCTCCATTGACTTAACCACCCCCATCCACAATCCGGCCGATCCAACATAGTCATTGTATCTAGACATAGATGCCATAGATTGGGATCGCGTCAATTCACCACCATCCCCATCAGAGTACTGGCCTTTCGGTGAGATGCTTCATTTCACCCCAAGGCCAACTCAGGATATCTTCCATGCTGAAGAGGAACCCGAGGTTCCCAACGCAGATCTAAACTCAGCAAATGATATCCACTTGATCCCAACTCCACACCAGTTGGAGGACGGATCCCACATGTCGGTCGAGGAGACGACTGACGTAGACATCGGCTCGGATCCAATGAATCCACAGATTATCAAGCTAGGGGTAAGTCTATCCCTTGAAGAGCAAGCCGACTACATTGCCCTTCTCAAAGAGAAGAAGGAGGTTTTTGCATGGTCCTACAAAGACATGTCGGGGCTAGATCCGTAGCTAGTCACGCATAATCTAACGCTTGATCCGAAAGTCAAGCCAGTTAAGCAAAAACTACGTAAGATGCACCCAACAGTGGCCTTAATGGTCAAATATGAATTACAAAAGTTGTTGGATGCACAGTTTGTCATCTGCATGGATTACCCACCATGGCTGTCCAACATGGTGCCCATCAAAAATTTCGATGGGAGGATTCGCATATGCACTAATTTTTGAGATCTAAACAAAGCGAGTCCTAAGGATGATTTCCCCTTGTCGAGCATCGATGCATTGGTAGACGCTATAGTGGGCCATGAAATGCTTTCCCTCATGGATGGTTTCTCGGGATACAATCAGATTCGTATTAATCTCGAGGACCAACTAAAAATGGTGTTCACAATGCCTTGGGGGACATTTTGTTATAAGGTCATGCCCTTTGGCCTTAAAAATGTTGGTGCCACCTACCAACGTGCCATGACATACATCTTCCATGATCACATGCATAAAACTTTGGAAGATTACATGGATGATTTGTTGGCCAAATCTCTTTTGCGCCCAGATCATCTCGATGACTTAAGCAAGATCCTCGATCGCCTCATGGAACATAAAGTCAGTCTGAATCCCAAGAAGTGCGTATTTGGCGTCACATCTAGAAAACTCTTGGGTTTCATAGTCTCAAAGCGAGGCATCGAGGTGGACCCAAACAAAGTCAAGGCAATCCTTGAAATGCTTCCCCCAACTACCATCAAGCAGCTCGAAGCCTACAGGGAAAGGTCGCATCAATCAAGCGCTTCATAGCACAGCTATCTGACAAGTGCCGACCCATGAATAAATTATTGCACAAGGGGGTAGCATTTCACTGGGATGACGAGTGCCAGTCAGCCTTTGACGACATTAAACAATACTTGGCTTTGCCACCAGTATTGGCACCACCTAGACCAGGAGTGTCATTCTACTTATACATCTCAGCTATTGAGGTGGCACTGGGTGCCATGCTAGCCCAAAAAATGAACTACACAAAGAACAGGCTACTTACTATCTTAGCCGCACCCTGGTCAGTTATGAACTTAACTATGCATACGTCGAGAAGCTCTGCTTGGCAGTGGTGTTTGCTACCAAAAAGCTATGCCATTACATGCTGAGCAACACGACGTATGTTGTGTCTAAGGAGAATCCATTGCGGTACATGATGAGTCGTACTTATCATAGTAGCCACACGATGAAATGGATCATGTTGTTGATGGAGTTTGACATCGAGTTCATTGGACAAAAATCCATCAAAGGTCAAGTCATAGCCGATCAACTAGCAGAGGCTCCTCTCGAAGACGATCAGCCTCTGACCATAGAACTACCCGATGATGGGGTCTTCCATGTCTCAGAATCGCCAGATTCTGATGAGCCTGAGTCACAGGCCGACATAACCCTATTTTTTGATGGTTCTAAATGTGAGCAAGGGGGTGGCACGGGAATTGTATTCTTCACACCGCAAGGGGCTCCAATGCCTCTATCATTTAAATTAGATTTCCCATGCACCAACAACAATGCAGAATACGAAGCCTTGCTCATAGGTCTTCAGACAACAATCACCATGAACATCAAATGATTGAACATCTTTGGTGATTCGCTGTTAATTGTCAACCAAGTCAAAGGGGTATTCCAATGTAAATGCCCAGTTCTGTAGGCCTACAAAGCCCTTGTGGACAAATTCCTGGCAAAGCTTGAATGGTACGACATCGAGGCACTCCCTCGATCATCAAATCATTTTGCGGACACTATGGCCTCCTTGGGGTCACTAATCCCGCAAGACATTTCTGGTGATATGACAACCATTCAAGTCAAAACACTATCGCAATCCGTGATGGAGCGTGCAAGCTCTGACTTAATGCCAGGAATCCACTTGATCCAGATTGAACCATCCCCGGACAAGTTCTCTCGAATCCACGATTGTCTGAATCATGCCAACTGGGGGTCCTTGTTCTCCCCTACTCCCCTTAATAGCAACACAATGCTATTCTTACAAGTTCTTTCCCGCTCAGCTTTTGCTAGGGATGAACTTCAAGAGGGATTGGTTGTTCATACTGTCGAGGTTTTCGATCAGCAGGATTGGTATACACCCATAAGGGACTACCTCAAGTTAGGTAACCTCCCACTTGGATTGACGCATGCCGCAAAATGATCATTCAAATAGAAAGCGGCAAAGCATGTCTTGTTAGGAGACATTTTGTACCATCATAGCTATGAAGGAATCCTCCTTCGTTGCTTGGACCAACAGGAGTCCACTTGGGCGATCACCCAAGCGCACGATGGTACATGCGGTGGCCACTTCAGTGGTATGGCCATCGCAAAGTGCATTCTCCGCATGGGCTATTATTGGCCATCTTTAGAGCGAGATTGTTGCGCATATGTAAGGAAGTGCGTGAAGTGTCAACACCATGCCAATTTGACACATGTACCTTCTTAGGCCTTGCAGCCAATCCAATCGGCTTGGCCATTTTCATAGTGGGGCTTAGATCTAATCGAAAAGATCTCCCCTACGTCGTCAGGCCATCACACGTTTATCATAACGGCCATAGAGTACTTCACCAAATGGGTGGAAGCAATTCCGCTTACCTCTACGACTAGAACCCACATTTCGGAGTTCATTTTACATAATATCATATGTCATTTTGGTATTCCATCCAAGATAATCTCGGATAATGGGACGTCATTCAAGAACAAAGACGTGCGTGCTTTGACCACAAAGTACAAAATTTAGCATAGTTTTTTGACACCCTATTATCCGCAGGCAAATGGGCAAGCAGAGGCGTCAAACAAAATGCTAGTTGCCATCCTCAAAAAGACAATCATAGATAGTCATAAGGATTGGCACATTCAGATCCCACTTGCCCTGTGGGCTTATCGCACTAGCATTCGGACGCCCACTGGGGCAACTCCATTTTTGCTCGTGTATGGCTCCGAGGCTGTCATGCCTCTCGAGTTGGAAATCCCTTCCCTATGCATATCAATGCAAGAGTTCATCGATGATGACACTACGCGGTAGGCCCGGTTAGACCAGCTTACGTTGCTCGATGAATGACGCGTTAATGCTCTCGAGCATTTACGTATCTATCAAGAGTGACTTAAGAAAGCATACAACATGAAGGTTCACCTGAGGGACTTTTAGGTTGGTGACTTGGTCTTAAAAGAGAACCAACAAAATTCTAACTTGCCACCCCATCTAAGGGACAAGTTCGCAACAAACTAGTTAGGTCCTTATGTCATCCACAGTAAAATAGGACCTGGAACATACCAGCTCACTTCTCTTGATGGAATCAAGGAACTCGAACCCTTGAACATCAGTCATTTGAGGCCATTCCATATTTAAAAGAGCCATAGCCCAAACCAAAAGCTCCAAGGATTCTCATAATCGCTTGGTCAACCCCAAAGCTCCAAGGATTCCCATAATCACTTGGTCAACCCCAAAAGCTCCAAGGATTCCCATAATCGCTTGGTCAATCCCAAAAGCTCCAAGGATTCCCATAATCGCTTGGTCAATCCCAAAAGCTCCAAGGATTCCCATAATGACCCCAAGAATACTGAGAGTTGGCAAAAGGACAAGCATCTTCCCTACCCAATTCCCCAAGAATCCCAAGTTCTCAAAAAGTTGCAAAACATCAAAAATTTGCAAAAGTCAAAACTCCAAAAATTTGACATCACCACCAAAGTGCATACATCAAAAGGCACATACAATAGTGATTCTCATCACTCAATATTCAAATCCCTTGCTCAAAAGAAAAAAACAAAAATAAACAGTGATTTTTATCACTACAAAAGAGCAAGTATCCCAATACAATTGAAGAAAAGAAGGGAGTCAAACTTGAATCCCTGGAACTCTCAACATTCAGAAGGTCATGAGGTAAACCTCAGTACCGGTTTGGTGGATAACCTATCGGTCATTGGTGGCAAACCTCCCGCATGACGATATATCTATCACATTAACTTGTGTGCAGATCAATGTTTGCATGTGGATGAGCTAGCTTATGGTATCCTAGATAGCACCGCAGATTAATCCGACTAAATACAACAAAGGAGTTAGTGGAGCTAATTAGGTGATCCTCAGTACAGGTTTGGTTGACAGCCTATTTGGCACTGGCGGTATCCTGACAAATACCACATAAATGAACTCAATTGCACACATAGGGATGTGAAATAACTTGGTCAAAGACAAGTCCGATTCATACCTTGTCCAAAAGTCTTGTAAGATAAAAATACAATCATGGCTAGTTAGTTAAAACATCTGAGTCTCAGAAAACCTTAACTACATTCTAAACCAACTGTGATATCTTTCATCCTCGCATTGCCATCAGAAAATACAAAAAATAACATGTATACATAAAAAGTCATTTACCACAGCAATCGCCTAGGACAAAAAGCCATAAGTTCTAAATAGTCTATGGTGCCACCACCACAAATCACAAATTCAATTCATCCATTCCATTTGCATATCATATAAATTAGAAACATTTGCATCCATCAATATAAATTAACATGCATACATACACATTCATCAATCATTGTGCATAACATCAAATCACGACACGTGTATAAATAAAATAAAGTCATCTGTATATATATCATCAAAAATGCCCATAGGCTACAATAACTGGTCCTCTGACCCCATAAAAAAAGCAAAAACTCAAAAACCCCCAAGCCTAGGGCATCGGCCACCATGATCACGCAGGATCGGTGCGACGGGAACTACCCCCCGTGGTGTGGGTCCTATGGGACCCCTCAGGATGACTGCTACTAGCCCCCGCATCATGCCTACTAGTGCCTCCCTCATCCAATCGCCTACGCCGAGAGGATGCTGACTGCTCAATATCGCTCCCTCTCGAGCGGCGCGATGATCCGCCTCCACTAAGCATAGGGATCCACCCATCGAGGTGGATAATCTCTGCCTCCAGCTCCAACTGATGCCACACCAAGTCCATCTCCCATTGATGGTACATCACCAAATTATCATCATGCTGTGCCAGCTGCATCTACAAGAGATCCATCTCCCATGCAGCATCGGTATCCCCCTCCCATCGGTGATACATCGCTAATGCATTCTCCCGCTCTGCTAGCTACGTTCGTAGGAGATCCCTCTCCCACAATGCATCCCCGAGCTCCTCATCCCACCTCTGGAGTAGCCCCTCCAATCATGCATTCTCAGCGTGCAACCCTGCCTCCGTGTCCTCCGAGACTGCCTGAGGCATTGGCATCTCCGAAATAGTAGCCTGCTCTGGCTCCCATTGCTCCGGGACGTCCTGCATCTCTGGCTGATCCAGAACCCCAAAATCCTCACCCACATCATCCACCTCCACCATGTTCGCATCCTCCAGCGGAGCTCCCCAACCCTCTCCTGGTGCCTCTCCACCCTCCCCGCCTGCTGCTGCTGCCTCTGCGCCTCCCAATGGTCCCTCTCCCCACCATCACCGTAGTGTCCACCACTGCTCATACTCAGCCGTCACCCCGACGTCATCCACGTTAGGCGCATCAATAACTGTATCTGCCTCCTCCCCCAGTGGCTCGATGATCGGCCAGGCCAAGGTCCTCTCGTCCCCCGGTGACGATAGATCAAGGGCTCACCAGGCAACCCCTGGTGCACCCCAAACTATCGTGTCACCCGGACGTACGGGAAGTACTCCTGCTCGGTCCCATGTCACTCGATCAGCCATCTCCCCCTATGCACCCGTCGGAGCCACTCTCCAGCCTCAGGCCAGGCTGGACAATCCAGGTATGGGCGCCAGAACACCTCCCCTGGAGTAAGCCGAGCGAAGGCATCGGCATAGTGCCCTACGACACCTACCCACCACCGACTCTACCCCCGCTCCTCAGACCACCACCACAGAGCCGCATATCCTATATCTCTGTCCACCATCTCTGCCCGAGTAGTCCATGGCAACCCCACCGGCCTCTCCACCGCTATGTGCTGCCAAGCCCAGCTCTGCAACAGATAGTTGTAGCCAATCCCCTTCCACCTTCGATAGCGGACCTCATACAACTCATCATAGAGTTGTGCCAGCAGTGTCTGCCCCCACCTCATAATCAAGGGCTCATGCGTCGAACAATCCACCAACCGAAAGACCACCTCCAACAGGTTCCATGGGAACCTCGCACCCGAAGAGTCGGGTAGCAGCATGTTGGAAATGAGGCCCATCAGTACTGCGTGCCTCACTCCCAACATGCCCCTCTCTAGCCACCACCATACCAGAATGCCACCAATCTGGCAGTCACCCTCTGCCCTCTCCACTGGGCTATCCACACCCACCTCCTCCCCATGCCCAAAGTAGCGTGTCAGCACTGTTGTCCGTTGATCCCGTGACATCGTCCTGATCGGTAGTCCGTCTATCGAAATCCGTAGAATCCGATAGACGTCCTCCAAGGTCACTGTCATCTCCCCTATTGGGAGATGGAAGGTGTTGGTCCAGGGATCCCACAAGTTGATCAGGGCCATCAGATAGGCCCGATCCCCGACCACAGGCTCCAGCCGAGTCACATGCTTGAGCCCAAGGGCATCAAGCCACTCCCAGTCAGCCAAAGTCAGCACCTCCCGCGCTTCTAAGAAAATCGTAGGCACACGGTACCGACTCTTCACAACCTGCAAAGAAAACAAGACAAAAACATTAAAAAACATGATAAACTGTACAACAATAACATGAATATACAAAAATGCATAAAACAATGTATAGCTAAAAATAGACAAATAACAAACAACAAAATTCAAAACAATTCAAAAAAATAGTTGTCAGTACCTAGGGTTTTTAACTCTACGTTTAAACTGATAACTAAAAACAAAAATTCAAAAAATCAAAAAAGTTTGTCAATACCTAGGGTTTCTAACTCTACGTTTAAACTGATAAACAAAAATTAAAAAATTCAAAAACAATTTTTAGTTCCTAGGGTCTTTCACTCTAGTTCAAACTGATAAATTAAAAACACAAAAATAGTAAAAAAATTTTAGTACTAGGGTTTTACTCTAGTTTATAAATAAATAAAAACAAAAAAAAAAAATTTTTTAGTTAACCTAGGGTTTTTAACTCTAGTTTAAACTTAATAAAAACAAAAAAAACAAACAAATAAATTTTAGTTAACCTAGGGTTTACCTTAGTCTACATTGACAAAAAAAAAAAAAAAATAAACATGGTTTTAAACCTAGGATTTCCCTTAGTTAAAATTTTTAAGTTAAGTTTTAAACTAAGTTTTTAAGCTACATTTTGATCTTTGTTAAACTAGGGTTTCTTTTCATTTAAAAATGTAAAATAATAAACATGGTTTCCACTAGGGTTTCACTCTAAGTTCTAATGAAGCCATACAAAACACAAATTCACACATACACAATAAAACAAATTCTTTTTTAGGGTTTCATTTTAAAAAAACTCGAAAAACCAAAATACAAAAGAGACAAATTGCGCTTTTAAACTGTAACATAAAACAAAATCAAATAACAAAGAGGAGCACTTACCGGTCTCGCTTCGGCTCCACCACTCGATCCGGTTCGTGCACTCATGGTGTCGGGAAAAATTTGGTAGCGCTTCGCTTCGCAGAATCGACCTCCTCCTCCTTAGAGCTCCAAATCGCCAGAAAAATAGAATGCAAATGAGCCCAAACCCTAGTTTTGGCCCTTAAATAGGCTTTTAGGCCTGTAATCATTCCTCCCTGGGATGAGCGCTCTAGTTAGCACTCGTCCCACCCTGGGATGATTACTAAACTGGTATTCGCCCCACCCAGGGACGATTACAGAGCAAAAATTTCAAAAACAACAAAAATTGCACCAAAATGCACCAAAAACAAGCAATAAAATTGTCCAATAAGAGTGCTTTTGCACTTGACATTTCGGGCATGCAAAACAGACGTCGGGGTCACAAATCCTCACTATCCTACTCCCTAAGAAGGCTACCATAGCCGGACCGCTCCACGGGAGGACGGATTGCCAAGAATTTCATCCCCAAACGGCGTCCCAAAAAGGGTCCAAACCCACCCAAAAATAGCAATAACATTGCCGAACAAGGCGCCTTTGCGCCTGCCATTATTGGCATGCAAAACCGACGTTGGGGTCACAAATTGTCACTATCCTACTCCCTAAGAAGGCTACCATAGCCGGACCGCTCCACGGGAGGACGGATTTTTGACAATTTCAGCTCCAAAAGGCGTCACCAAAAGGGTTAACACCCACCAAAAATAGGTCTAAATGTTGGGAAACTGCACACACATTCAAAGATAAACATCTGAAGGCACCCTTACACAAGTCATCTTGGGTCAAGCGACTCATCGCTTTTCTCATGTAGGTCATTCCCTCATCGATTCGTCGCTTGAGGGGGTAGTCACACTTAGTCACCAATCAACAAATACACACCCAATCATGGAAATGGCATGCATTCAAAGAATCATTGACAAAGACAATCATGCCCCTGCTTGGGGCAGCAAACAAGCAATAATCACAAGCTGATCAAACACTTGGCATTCATGAATCATGAACTCAAGGTTCCCACAGACAAAAGGTTGTGCCCTTTGCCTATTCATGACTGATCAATGTCCAAGATCAAGTAACACCTCACCGAAAAAGGTTAACACTTGAATTGAGTTCCTTCGCTCGTCAGAAGCAAGGATTCAAGAATGCATGCCCTTTCCATACTTGGGGCATCAAAAGTTGGTTAGGTTACTGAGAAACCCTAATCATTAGTGCTTTGGTTATCTATTTTTGCTCAGCACTATGCCACGCACAACGCATCCCAAAAAGGGGCATCTGTAGACACCAAAATAGCACCAATCCGATTATGTGACTGCAAACACTGATCGCATTGACACACACATCCCCCAGGGCAGCCCCTAGAGGTTAAACAGTGGTCCTAACCACTCACACAATAGTTTTGGAAGGTCAGAGGTCAATTTGGCACCTTCAAGCACTCTGCTCCTTATTCGTTCCACCCAGGGACGATTACAAACTGGTATTCGCCCCACCCAGGGACGATTAGCAGTATTCGCTCCAGGGTGGGGCGAATAGCAGGTTTGATGGGAAAAAAGTCAAATCTTGACAAATGGCAGCTCAGATCCACCACTTAACTCTTCCTTCATTGCATGGGAGTGTGAGTGAGCGTTTTTGAGCGTTAGAGGCAATTACAGGGGCAGTCATGGAGCCCCTAATCAGGGAGGAATCTTCTCCCCCCTTGGGAAGGCATGATTGCCAAGTGGCGCCTCTGCATGCTCATCCAAAGAGACCATCAGGTCTATAAAATGGTGAGTCTTCTCACCCCAAAAATATACAGAGAAGGAGCATTTTGAGCAATGAAGTGCTGCCATTTTACATCCACACACACCTTTTGATTTGTGCCTTTCACATCCTTGATCTCTTTTGGAGAGGAGGTCATTGGGTGATTCTTGGAAGGGCAAATCCGAAACCAAAACCCGACATTTGGCCATAACATCCTACCAAATTTTCTGACAACACCCCACAAGAGGTTTTGGACCCATCCCAAGTGGATTGGTGCCGAAATCGGGCCCTAAACGGTGGGCGTCCTGCCCTCGGGCGCCCCCCACACTGCTGCAGTTCTAATCGCCCCGCCCCGGAGCGATTAGAAATCTGTAGTAGATTTCCTTTCTATTATTTTTGCATCTGATTCTATGCTTCTTAGATAGGTTGTCATTCAAATTTCACATCGTTTTGAGCATTTTTTATCATGTTTTTATCATTTCCCGCCTTTACTAACATGCAGGTAGCATCATCAAATTCTCGGTGATAGAGGCCAAATTGGGAAAATCTGACCTTCTGGGTCTTCCCAAAATACCCCCTTTTAGCTAACCCCCAACTTTGCAGGTGATTTGGAGCTTCCCGGATGTGACATTTGGGACAGTGCTTTTTGACACTTTGTTGCAGGTCTAATCGTCCCACCCTGGAGCGAATACGAATCTGTGGTGAATTTTTTGACTGTTCCATTTGTAGTGCCTTCCCGGTGATGTTTTTATGCCCCTGTCAAGTTTTTAGTTCATTTGGATCTATTTCAGTTATCGTTTTATTTATATTTTGCATGTACTAATTGAAGGCGTGGGGATTGCATGTTTCATTTTATCTACAGGTGCTACTGACTATTTCTTGTTTCCTTGAATGTAGGGTCTCAACATTAGAGGAGCAGCAAGGAGTCAAGACTCATCAATGCAAGCGGCGGTGATGTTTGGTCCGCCCACTTTACATGTGGGCACGCGAAAGAAGGAATAGCATCCATTGATGTGACAAGAACACATTTAACGCTCCTAGCCCCTAAAAAGGGAGGAGGCGAATTGTAACCAAGTTCTGAAGCATATTAATAAAAAGGGTTGTCTTCCATATTGGCTTTCTATTTGGTTTCGATTCGTTTATGCTTCTCTCCTTTCATGCACTTTCAATTCATAGGATTTAGCGTTATCTTTTGTTTCGTTTACATCGCATCTTGGCTTTTCCTTTTTGTTTCCGTATCCTCGTGCTTTCAAATCCAAGTTGTGAATCCCATCAAGGCTTGGTGATAAAGTCCAAGTCTAATGAGGAGCTTAGGTATTACCAGTCCTCACCCAGTTCATCGTGGTCAGTGATACTCCCTTTGAAGAGGAATACATGCTATTTTCCATGACTACGACGGTTCTTGGATCGACCTTGGCAAAAATAATGGGTTAATAATTTGGGGTTGGTGATGAAATCCAACCTTACCAATGTTCAAGTGCAAGTGTGTGAGGGTTTTTGTTTACTATGGTGTGATGCAAATTAAGATGCAATTCTGATTATTGCCTATATGCAAAAGCAAAAAAAAGGCAGGTAAAATCAACAAAATATTAGGGGTCAAAAGGTAAATTTTATACCAAACATGTGAGGATTCTGAAGTGCAAAGCCAACTACCATTGGGCGGTTAGGTCTAGTCAACCACTATTGGGTAGTTAACAAACCATGGGTCCATGGTTGGAGATGTCCAACCACTAGTATGTGATTGCAACTATATTTTAGAGCTGAGAAAGGCTGATGTGAAACCCCAAAGAAAGATGCCTGGAATATCCCTAGAAAAAAAATGCAAATGATCTAGGATCTAACCTAAAATGTAGATATTTATTGCCTTTATTTTTATTTTTAATTTGAACCTGGTCTAAAACTTATATGCACACAACAAACAGGACTGACAAGGCAGATATTATTTTATTTTTTTGAAATTCTAAAGCAAAAGAAATATAGGGTTTTAAATGTAGATACCTATGGTCCTTTTGCTACTCCCTATTTCATATCCAACCGCATATTCACAATTTTACAAGATTCCAATCGCCTATTCATGGTTCTTCAGGTCTGTAATTGCATGCTCATGGTTCCTCAAGCATAGGATGGAGCCTAAATAGGCTTTGGGGTTCTTACGTTCAATCCTCAATCTTCACAAATTGAATTTGAAAACCTATAACAACAAACAACAAAGAAATCAATAAGCAAGAAAAATCAAGGTATCAATAATAAAACCCTTTGGGGGTCCCACTATGATTTCCATTATTTGCAGCAAAAGAAATGACACCAAACACATAAACTAAAAAGAAAGCGATTGCAATATAATGAATGATCTTTTGTATCAAACAGGGAAGCCTTGATCTTCCATTTGCTTACAATGCTGCTACCCCAATGTGAAGGGGTAAATATTACAATGTTTTCTTTTACAAAATACAATGCTTTAGATGATGGTCTCTAGTTCTCCAAGCAAGTTAAATTGGTGTCTTTCGTTCCTCTGCTACAACTTCAAATATTTGAGTGGGCTTGAGTATCCTAGGAATAAGGCCACTCCAGCTTTAGTAGCTGCTCAAATATCTATCTCCTGCACACACAAAATGCAAACAAGAGTTTAGTAGCACTTGCATATATGATTGAAACCCATGCAATAAAACCCTTAAATGAATGCTTGCAAAAAAAAAAAAAAATAAAAACTAAACCTAAATGCCTTGCCAAATTTTAGCTTACAGATCTCTACTATGGTTGACAAAAAATCGCTCCTAAGTAATCGTGGGTGGGGGGGTGGGGCTATAAAACCATGGTTAGGTGGTTGGATAAACATAGGAGGGAGGTTGCAATTGTGTAAATATTGATGGGTAGTTGAGGTTGGATGGTAAAAATATTTAAAATGGCACTCTAGGCTTTGAATCCTTGATCTCCTCAAGATGCGTGCAAGCTCCTAGAATGATTTTTATAGCCTGCCGATATGTTATTTTAGCCTCCTTTGGTTGATTGATGAAGGTTACTTTGTAGACCCCTTAGAATTTTAGAGGGAAAGGGGGGTGGCAAGCCATGATTACCAAGTGGTAATCCAAGGCTACCAAATGGAAGGGGCAGTTACAATGAGTCACCTAGGGTGTCTCACTTAACTGGGGTGATGTGGCTAGTGGGTAGGTACAAGTGGAGTGAGGTGTGAGGGATGCCCCATGTGAAGGGACAAGGGTGACATGGGTGTGTGAGAGGTGGTAAGGGATGGTGGTGATGTGGCCAGGACACATGTCTAATGAGTAGGTAGGGTATCCTAGGCAGATTTTCTAGATTTAGAAAATCTGGAAAATACTTTTAATGTGCAGATTTTTATGCCTAAGTTTAGACTTAGGTATATATTATGTAGGATTGTATTGTACAATGTGGAGTGTAATGTTTAAGGATCAGTATTCCTAAGTTTAGGCTTAAGTATATACTCTATTATGAGGTGAAGTACAAATTCCTAGATTTTGGTGTCTATAGTTATAAACTGATCTTCATATCTGAACCAAACTTGATTAAAGTTAGAGAACCCATATAGTAAGAAAAACATCTCTCCTCCAACAACTGAATGTAGAATCTGATTGATCTATGGTAGAGGATAATGATCCTTTAGGAAAACTTTATTTAAATTTCTAAAATCCACACACATATAGATATCTCCATTCTTCTTTCTCACGGGCACCCGATTGGACACCCATGTTAAAGTGCTTGATTTGAAATATTATCTTTACATTAAGCAATTTTAGAAACTCTTGTTTGATGAGGGATACTATATTTTGGTTTACTAGCCCCTGCTTTTACCAAAATGGCTTAGCATTTACCAATAATTCTATAGTGTGTTAGGTAGTATCCCTACTATAGACTTTCAAATCATCATAGCTCCATGATTTATTGTCATTGAATTCTTTGCATAGTGTTATAAGCTATTGGACCTCTTGCTATGAAAATTGCACTCCAACCTTCAAAATATTACTAGGTTCAAACTGAATTTCTTCGAACACTTGCTTATCAATTTTTATCTTTTGGTCGATTTTCCTGTCATTGTTGTCAAAGAGACTTTCAAGAGTAATCAATACTTTTGGGATGTGATTATTCTTTAGTTGAATAAATTCTCTTAGTCTATGATATTGAGTATCTCCTTAGGAATATTTACACAGGATGCCTCCTAAATTATAAAATTTATGATCTGCTCATCATATTCAAACATCTACCAGAAGGTGTCCTTGTTAGGCACAAAAGGCTTGAAAGCTCACTCGATTGACTGTGAGTTCTTCCAAATATGCAAAAGTTTACCCCTTGAGAGGCCAATGCATTAGATTATGCATTTTAATTTTTAGGAATTGCTTTTATATATAAATTTTCAAAACTCTCCAATAGATCCTAGACTCTATTTCAGTAGGATTTAAGATAATGGTTGCTTACTGCTACATTTCTCCATAACCTAGTTCTCCACCAGTTCATAATTTCCACAAATCATTAGAAAATCAATTCCTTGTTTCTTTGATTCTAATAATCCTAGACACAGGGCTTCATATTCTTCAATATTATTGGTGTAACTCCAAGTTAACTATTATGAGAACCAATTTATTCCTTTTGAATGAAAGACCAACACTATTCTAGCTCTAGCACCATTCTTGTATTTAGCTCCATCAAAATATAGCTTCTAGATTTTTATTTTTTGGAGCTCCTAATTTGATAGAGTTGGAAGATTTTTATCTTTAGATTTAATGATTGAATAGGTACCTATTCTAACTTCAATCATAATATTAAATTCTCGAAGAGATAGCTCATCCTTTGTCTATAATTAATCTATGATCTCTTTAATGGGATCAATTTCATCATTGACCAGATTAACATGCTCTTCTTCAATTGGCTCTATGCGATATGGAGTAGGCTTTTCTACATAGATTTTTAGTTTATTGCCTTTATGAAGGATTTCTATGTGGAAATAGTCCAAAGACAAGTGGCCACCTAGCTTGGCTAGACGAGAGAGGCATATGCCAGAGTATGGATCCATATCAACCACCATAACCTCTTGTATACTAGCTATCTTTGACACTTTATGAAGGATCATAGGTCTATAATTTATTACCCCAAATTTTTTTATATGGGTACCATCCAATTGTGGAACTCCATGAGTGGACCGTGTGTATTCCATCCCCATGGCTCTGCAAATTCTTTTAGACATTACTATGGTAGATGCTTCAAAGTCCACCACAAAATTGTGCATAACCCACCCTTTCATATGCATAGACATGTAAAAGGGAGGTGGTTTATTTTCATCCATTCCTCACATAGGTTTACCTTGAGCTAAATTAAGTTGTAGGCATGATTTTCCTTTAGGATGAATAGATTTTAGTGATGTTTGGAGAAGGTCTATTTGTCATAAAATCATTAAGGCATCATACATACTTATTTTAGAAGGGGTTTTCTTTATCTCTTCCATAATATTAAACCCTAATGATTATGGCTATTTCTTTCCTTCTTATCTGGCTTGTCAAACCTTTTGTCATAGTCTTTTGTTGCCTCTAGCCTTTGTTGCTTCATCATAGAGGGGTATCCAATTTTAGTCTAGGCTTGTTTCTAAGTCTCCTTTACTTAAACTTCTTGTTCTTATCTTGGTTTCCCCTTCGAATGCTTAGTCAAAGGCTATTATTTTATTTGAGTAGGTTGGGCCGATTCTTTATCTGGCTTCTTAAATGGCTAAGATGTAACTTTGAACAAGTCTAATTTTTGTGGATCTACCTACAAGGTCTTCTTGCACGATTTGGTCAAAACAACTATAGATTATTCTTCTAGGGGATGTTTCATTAGTATGATTTGATCTAGATCCTAGAATATTTTTATTTGTCCTTTCTGTGTCCTTTATTCCTTCTCTACAATTGGTGTTGATAGATCATATAAATATTTACACCATGTGAATCATTGTAAACCAAGCACCAATAATTTATTTTAGACAAAGGAGTGGATGACACTTCCTCCTAGTTACTATAAATAACATTGGGTTTTTTGGTAACATTTCTCATGGAAGCTCTTTGATCCTTTGTGATGTAAGGAAATCTCCTAGGTAGGTAATTTATTTCAGTGTATTGTCTCTTCATAACAATTATATAATTGCTTAAAGTCTTGAATGTTTTTAGCACTTCTTTCATAATTGGAGACTCCTTAGGCTCAAGGGTAGGCAATGCAATCATAGTAGGTACTAAAGGTAAAGTTGACATTATGGGTATTGAAGGTAAGGCTAGAGTATTGGCTATAGGAATTGGGGCTATCATTGGCATAGGTGTGACTGTTACTAGACTTTGTGTTTCCTATATAGGTTGGGTAATATTTGGGAAATGCGACATAATGAATTTGGGAATAAGCTTACCTATAGCAATTAAAGAATTCTCCACAGATATAACAACTTGGAAGACTTATGAAAATATCTTTTCCTTCTTCTTTAACTCATTAAATCTCCTTAGATAGTCTTTTGTCACCTCTAGCATTTGTTTTTTCATCATAGAGGGGTATCAAAGTTTATTCTATATTTATTCCTAAGTCTCTTTTACTTCTATTGCTTGTTATTGCCTTGTTAGCTCCATCAAATGCTTAGTTTGAGGTTGTTATTTTCTTTGAGTGAGCTAAGTTGGTTCTTTCTATAAATTCTTCAATGGCTGAGATGGAAATTTGAATGGGTCCAATATTTTTGGATCTACTTGCAAGGGCTTATTACCTTATTTGGTTAAAATAACTATAGATTCTTCTTTTAGGGGATCTTTCATTAGCATGATTTTATTTGGATCCCATAACATGTTTATTTTTCCTTTTTATGTCCTCTTTGTCTTCTCTGTAGCTATAATCGATGCTTGGTGCTAATAGATCATAAAAGTGTCTACACCATGCAATTCATTGCAAGTTGAGAACCAATAATTTAATTTAAGAAAATAAGTGGATGATCCTTCCTCATAATTACTATTAATAGCATTGAGTTTTTTGGTAGCATTGCTCATGGAAGCTCCTTGATCCTTTTTCATGTAAGAAAATCTCCCAGGCTAGTAATTTATTTCAATGGCTTGTCTCTTCATAGCAGCTTTGTCATTGCTTAGATTCTTGAATGTTGTTAGTAATTCTTGTATAATTAAAGACTCTTTAGGCTCAAGGGTAGACAATGTAGGCCTAGTAGGTACTTGAGGTAATGTCAACATTGAGGGTATCATAGATAAGGCTGGATTCTTAGTTGTAGGAATTATAGCTATCATTGGCATAGGTGTGATTGTTACTAGAGTTTGTATTTCCTATATAGATTGGGTAATCTTTGGGAAATATGGCATAATGACTCTAGGCAAAAGATTACCTATAAAAATAAAAGTATTCTACACATATATAGTAGCTTGAAAGACCTATGGGAATATCATCATATTTGATTGGTATATTTGCAAGCCTAGGTTTGGATTGGAAGCATAGAGATAGTAAATAAGTTCTTGAGAATTTTATGGCCTAATCTAGGTCCTACTAAATCTGATATTGAGATCCATAATTACCTCTTGAGTATGTCTTTGAATAGAAGTGATATGAGAGAACAATGAAAATGGATCTACTAATTCATTGAATTATTAGAAAAATCTTCTAACATTTTTAGCCGATGAAGTAATGCTCCCATCCTAAAGAGTTTTATACCTTTGTGATACTTTTCCTTTAAATGACAACACTAGAAGCCTCACCATGACTATATATAATAGTCCCATATTTAAGAGTCCTACTATTTGTATGCTATTTTTCTAACACCATCATAGTTTGGAAAAGCTTTTAGAATTGCTTAAGGAATAGGATTAAGATATAGCCAATTGAGTAGTCATGTGCTATTATAACTACGAAAATTTTGTTGAGCTTGAGCTATATGTTCTAAATAATAGAGTGAAACAATCTTGGAGAGCTATAATACATGGAACCTACACTTTATATAAGGGTAGATGGGGGAGATGATGAATATCTATGTATTTTGAATCTAAGTGGAGGTATTTCAAAAAATTACATAGGTTGATCCAACTTCTTGGCTGCTAATATTGTGATCATAAGCTTATGAATTGATTAATGATTAGATTTTAAATGAATAATTAATTCTTAGTGGAGTTTCTAGGTGATTGGGAATTTGATCTAAGAGAGCAAAATTTCTCCAAGATCTTGCTAAAAACCCTTGGTCTTAAATCTCTCTATGTGGATGAGATGCACCCTTGAATATTGACCAAGATTATAAGACCCAAAATTGCTTTTTTTCACCTACTTTTATCACTACTTTTGGAGCGACCCCCGGGATTCCCATGATTGGTGGGTGGTTAGTGGGTGTGGGTGGTTTAGCCCACGGTGTTGTATGCACGGTACCCTAATACCACTTGGTGGTTTAGGGTTGTAAGAGTTTTCTTATATAATTATTGTAATGTCTTGTTTTAGGGATAAGAGAGAGAATAATATATCAAGGAGGATAGACTCTTGTTTGCTGGACTAGCCCAAATTGGGTGAACTAGGGTAAATCTTGTGTGTCATATGTGCATTGAATGGTGTTATTGTTTCCTTAGTTACTTTTCTGCTTTATTTCTAGAATATGTTTTTGTAAATTCTCTTCATTTTCAATAAGTTATCAATAGTAAGGATTTTTGCCTGGATAGCAACCCAAAAAAAGGAGGCAATTTTAGGAATTAGTAGCTTGATCCAGACAAGATTAAAAGGAATTAAGGATTCCTCAGGCGATAAGAGAAGCTGGTAAGCATATTTGACAAAAATTATCTAGAATCAGTAAGTTCCCACACCAAATGATTAAAGGTTTTAGGAGAAACTGTAGTTCTCTAGTTTCCTCAGGATGAGTAGGTATGAAAAAAGGCTTCCAAGTCTTCCTACCATCCTGGGAATAGATGAAATTTGAAACTCTTGATCCACATATAGTATCAGTATAGTCCTTGAGGATAGCCAATCTAGGAATATTTATGAGTGGTTCATTGAGGAGCCATTTATCCTGCCAAAATTCAATTTGATGCCCGTAACCCAGTCTCCATCGAAGGCCCTGTTTGACAAGAGTTCTAACTCGCAAGATGGATTTCCAGAAGCAATACCCCCTCGAGGACAAATCAACACTGAAGAAATCAGTATCCTATAAGTATTTGTGATGAACAATAGTAATCCAATCAAGTCCATCCTTTGAAATTAGCCTCCAGGCCTGCTTAGAAAAAATGATTGAGTTGAAAAGGTGAATCCTTCTTAGGCCAACACCACCAGGCTGCTTTAGTCTGCAGGATTTATCCCAGGCAACGAGGTGAAACTAGCTTTTGTTTTTAGATCTTGACCAAAAGAAGTCTTTTTGAATCTGCTCTACTTTATGACAAACCCCTATTGGAACTTTAAAGATGAACATGAAGTAGATGGGAATTGCTTTAAAGCGATGCATGTGTCAGGGTAACTTTGCCAACTTGAGACAAGAGATTACCTTTCCAACCTGCTAATTTATTTTGTAGCCTTTCAATCACATTATTCCATATTGAAGCATTAGGCTATCCCAAGAACAAATGAAGTCCTAGGTAAGTAGCAGGTAAAGGAGAAATTGAGCATTCAAGGATGGCAAAAATTTTGAGTTGTCTCTGAATGGGTTTATTTAGGAAATATATTTTGCTCTTGCAAAAATTGATTTTTTTCCCAACGTCTTCATATAACAATAATATATGCTTGATGAATTTAGCTTCAAGGACAGACAATTTAGATGAGATGATCTTATCATCCACAAAATATTGATGAGAAACTGAGAAGCAACTTTTATACCTAAAATAAGATTGAGATTATAAGCTACTTTTATTTTTCTTTCCAGAGCTTCAGCAAAAATTATAAACAACAAGGGAGATATGGGATCTCCTTGACAGATACCTCTATTGCTCAAAAAATAACTAGTAGTGGATCCATTTATAAGAACTAAGAACCACGGGGTGGAAATACACCCTTTAATTAACTCAACCCAATCAAAGTGGAAACCAAATTTCAAGAGAATTGATACAAGGAAATCCCATTTTAATCTATCATAGGCTTTATTCATGTCCAATTTCAAAACAAAGGTAGGTTTTTTTGACATTTGAATAGAATGAAGAGCTTCATGGATAGTTATGACTCCATCAAGGATAGATCTACCATGAACAAAACTTCCCTGGAAAGGATCAATAATGGAAGGAAGGATATCTCTCAATCTATTAGCAACAATATTTGTGAGGATTTTGTAGACCACATTACATAAGCTAATAGGTCTAAAATCAGTCATGTATTTAGCATTTAAGTTATTTGGAATGATGGCGATAAAGATTGAGTTGAATCCATGGGAGATAGTTTTAGTAGATTAAAACTCTCTAATGGTAGAACAAACATCACTGCACACTATATCCCAAAATAGGGCTAGGGGCTTTGTTAGGATGCATTGAAAATAGGGCTGAATGGATGTCCTCATAAGAAAAAGGGGCTAGCAGTTTGGAATTAGCATCAGCTAAAACCAACTTGGGTATATGATAAAGCATAGAATTAAGAGCAAGACTAGAGGGTATCCTACTCTCCCCAAGTAGATTGGTAAAATAAGAGACAACCTCATTTCTAATTTCCTAAATATCAAAGGTAATAGACCCATCAGTATTTGTCAGTTATTTGATTCTATTATGGCTCCTATTTTGCATGGTGGAGGTATGAAAAAACCTAGTGTTTAAATCTCCTTTAAGCCACAGAGCTCTAGATTTTTGCTTCTAGAAAATTTCTTCACGAGCAAGAATGTTGTGATAATCAACTAGGGTGTTTCTTTCTTCAACATGGGTTTGATCATCACAATGGCCTGCTTGAATTATGCTTTCTATGGAAAGGAGTCTATCTTGAATAGATTGTTTGAACTCAAAAAAATTTCCAAACACTTCTTTATTCCAAATTTTGAGATTTTCTTTTACATGCTTTAATTTTTGTGCTAGGCAGAAGGAATAACAACCTTAACTGACTTGTTGCCACCATTGGGAGATTTTGAGCCTCAACTCAGGGTGCTGCATCCACATTGATTCAAATCTGAAAGGTCTTTTGAAAGGGTTATCCTTGATAATATCCAAAAGGAGTGAACTATGATCAGAACTAACTTTTGGGAGAGCAAGAAGGTTGGCATCCCCAAAGAGTTGAACAACCTCATGGGATAAAAAAATTATGTCTAATTTTACTTGAATGAGTTGATTTCCTGATCTTCTATTGCTCCATGTGTATTTTGCATTTTTGAGCTTAACATCCATGAGATTATTAGTGTTGACAAAGTCTAAAAAATATTCCATACTTTTTTTAGGACACCCCGAACCCCCAAATTTATCTGAGGGGTAGATAGGTGTGTTGAAATCTTCGGAAACAATCTAGAGAGAATTATTGAAGGAATTTTTAAGGCTACTGAGCATATCCCAGAAAAGGGCTCTCTGAGATAAAGAAGTTGGAGCATAGATGTTCGACAAAATCCAAGAAATATTGGAATCTCACTCTTGAAATTTGACATTGATAATCCTTTCACTGAACTGAATCAATTCTCCATCCACCTTCCTTGGGTCCCAAACAGATGAGTCCACATGAAGCACCTCTGGATGGATTAAAAACTAGTTCTCCTCTACTCCAAATTTTGAGAGCAGCTAAAGTAGAATTATTTGGATCAATTTTTGTTTCTTGTAGGATTAAAATAGTAGGATTTATGTCTTTTCGTAATGAGCTAACCACCCCCCATTTAGACCTCTCACATTCCATGAGAGGATCTTCATTTGGAAAACTTGGAAGATTTCTTGCCTCCCTTACCAATAGGTTTGGGAGGTTTGGTGCTTTTTGTTTCATCCTTAGCCTAAGAGCCAACAAGGGGGAATAAGGTTTTCTGGATGCCATTATCAATGTCATCCTGAACTCTATTTTTCCCTTGTTCACTCATAGAAGGTCATCCTATTTTTTTACCACTTACACAATCAATTGGGGATTTTTTGGAGTTGTGAGTGTTCTTAGGACTAAATTTAGACAAAACTATTTGATCAACTACAAATCTTGAAGAAATTAAGATATTTGAAAATTTAGCGGGCTAAAAGTCATAGGAGAAGGAAGGGATAGTCCAAAATTTGTAGGAGAGTCAAGATTTTGAGGAAGTTGAATCTCATAATTTTGGATAACTTGTTGATTTTATTGATCAAACAAGTTGGATTCAACCAGAATTGAAAACTTATTGGGTCTTGAAGGAACAGGAAATACCTCATCACTTGAATTCGGATATGGAGATGGATTCATAGAGATATGCTTACCCTTTCCAACAGTCTCCAGAGAATTTTGTGGAGGTTGAAGATTTTTTTATTCATGAATGACAATTCCTTTGTTTCCTTGATGCTTCCCTTGTTTGGTCTGCTTGAAACTCTTTTTAGAACCAATGCTCTTCCATGCATGGGTATTTTTCCTTGGAGAAATAGGTCCAAATTTCTTCCATCCCTGCACTTGGTGGGAAGGGTCTTCAGGATACTTAGTTGGATCATCTGCATTTTTGGTTTTTAGCAAAGGATAGTGAATCCTAAGATGTCCTTGAGTTTGATATTCCACACAAAAAGCTAACTTATTTTCATATTTGATACCCTGCTTTTGATAGAATCCACTGTATTCAAGCTCCACAAAAGTTGAAAGTTCTAAATCAAGGTTGGCATTAACACATATTCTAGTTGTGGTTATCTGGGATCGATCTGGCTAAAGTAGCATGATAAATAGCAACCAGGGTTCCAATTATTTTGGCAATATCAGAAAGGATATCCAGATACCAAAAATGCCAAGGCAGATTAGGAAGTCTAACCCAAATAGATGCAAAATTTATACTTTGGTTCTAAGGATCAAAATCATGATCCCATTTACGAATAAAAATGCTCTTTCGCCCTAGAAACCAAGGACCACCCATAAGGATTCTGCTTGCGTCATCATGGTTACTCAAGCGATTCCTAAATAAGCCCTTGGTTAGGCCAAATATCTCCATGGACCCAATAGTATTACACTTGGAAATATCCCAACTTTGGATGACTTCTAAATTAGGATGCCCTCCAATCACTTTACCAACTAAATTAAAAGATTCATAGGACAAATATTTTTGAATCAAAATATTAGGAATTATTACTTTTGACCCAATGGGTTCTATAGTAGAATGGGAGTCAGGTAAGAACTATTGTCATCCTCCAACAACCTTGGTGAAAGACACATTTTCTGAGTTGGGGCCCTCAGAAGAAGGGGGTCCATGAGGATCACCTTTATCAGGGGGTTCATCACCCCAAAACTTGATCGAATTGTCAGTAACAGAATCACCGACTTCCCAATACTTAGAAATTATGCCAGTCTGGTTGCAGTTAAGGGTATCTTGATCTCCAAAATTTTGAATTTGGGCCTTCTCACCCTCTGGATTTTGAAAGTTTTGCTTTCCGCTTGTGCAGTGGATACAACCACTTGTCATGTTGTTCCAAAAAGAATTATCTATTCTTTAATTAAAATTAATTTTAATGGTGCTTCCAATTGTAACCTAGGAAAAGCAAATGAAGGTGGTATGCTTTAGAATAATGGAGAATTTCTCCTCACTTACTCAAAATAATATGGAACTTCAACTAACATTTTTGACTCTTGGGTGATGTTAGCTATCTTGAATATTTGAACCTTCTCTCTTCATACTTAGCTAATTTTTGGAAATGGGAATATGGTGCAATACCAAACAATAAATTTTTATAGCTCCTGTGATGGTGTTAGCTTCTTGAAAGTTTGATCCTTTTCTACATTGGGCTCTATGCCTTCACAAAATTTTGCATTGATCATTAGGGCAACATACTAGATGCCATATTTTTGCTGTGCATATTCTTACATTAACTGTCCAAAAAATTGGTTAGCTTTTGTGCCTTACCAAATATTTTTTATTCAGGCTTCCTTTGTGTTGGAATTTTTTGCACTTTAGGATGATATTAGCATCACAAGAAGTTTGGAATTGATATTTTTCTTAGCCGATTTTTTGAGTTTAGCCCACTATTGTGCCAAAAAATTTTTCTGCTCAAGTGACATCAATGCTTTGGAAATTTTAGCTTTTATCTTCCACACTTATCTAAATTTTGAGTTTAACACCATGGAAAAATACTAGAGTCTTTTGCCTTATTTAAAATTTTGGGCTTGACAAACTTTCTTGTGCATCTAGCTATCCTACCATTATTTTCCTAAGCTTATATCAATTGTTTATAACAATTTTTTGTTGTAGAAAAGCTACATGTGTGGGATATTATAATGGCCCACATTATTGGCCCCTCCCAAAGGGTTTCTACTTACAGAAACAAAGAACCCATTTTGTCTTATCTATTGGGAATGAAGTCAAAAAAGAACAAAAAGGTGGCTTGAAGATAGACTAACATATGCCAACCATTGACTCTCAATTTTGGTAGTACCTGACCTAACCACGAAGTGTGCACCTAGCTACTGTATTGATCTATACCATCATGAAAGCATAAATATTCACACAAGTACATAAATTGAACAAAAACAACGTAAGTAAGGTTTCTTGTATTAATATTTGAATGAGATTTGATTACAAAAATACCCTCTTAGGGTCACTTGAGCGATGATACTGATATTACAATTGCCAATGCCCTCAATAGGGTAGGCGCACTTATAGTGCTCTATTGATTAGTCACAAATTGCCTTGGGGTGGAGCTGACCCCATTCTTCACGATGTGGAAGGATTATGAAATAAGCTCCTCTTGCACCTGTCTCCTTGCGAACAAGAAACAACAACACACGATTACAAATATTGATAGCCTCTCTTGATGAGGCCCTTTAAGGAAATATGTATGTAAATGCCATTAAACTAGTAAAAAAAGAAAACATAAAGAAAGACTTTAAACTATTCTAATTTGATCAAGAATTATACTACAACATGAAGGACATGAATAAGCAAATGATGCATGGATAAAATATCTAGTTAGGAGCATAAAAGTGCATAAAATATCCAATATAATATTACTTAATATAATGCATGAAATGACTAATTCCTATGGTCAGAGTTTCTCTAAAATGCAACTAAAGCTATGAAAAGACTAATATAACTAATCTATGCAGTCAAAAGCAAAGCAAGTAAGGTGATTAGTCACCTGTTGCAAACCATAGCTATGATGGGTGGTCTACACTATGAACCACGACTGATATCCTTGATTTGAATTCTGATAGGTTTGCCCTCAGAATTAGGATAAATAACTACAAATGCCAATTTTATAGGATAAATCACTGAATACAAGGAGCATTTGGTTTTTCATTATTTGATTTTGCATTTATTTGATTGATCCTGGTGCTTTTAACATCACCAAATTTTCAATTTTAATCATTGATTTTAAATTTTTGTCCAATGGGAATCATTAATTTGTCTTTTTAGACCTTCCCATGGTGGGTTTTGAGTGCATTTATTGCTAGCTATATATTGCGGGTACGGTCTACGGTTTACATTTCTAAATTTTGAGAACCACGGGTCAGACCTACGAGTAGAAAACCCTAATTCCAAAACTGCAGGTGTCAGCTGCGATTCACAAAGACTAGGAGGACCTATAAATTGAATTCCCATTTGAAATTTTTATTATTTTTCTTGCAACTACTAGCAATTTGGGAGCTCTAAGAGAGAGAACATTCCTTGATCTGGAACGCTACCAAACCGTACCAAAATTACACTCCTCTACCTCGATGGCGGATCCTGATCAGCCATATACTAGCCGGGTGTAGGGTGCAGGAAAGGTAACTCTAAACTGAGACCACACACTCAATACCAGTAAAATGAACCACACTAAGAAATGTGGAAAATTAACCTCACTAAACTGCTAGTAATGAACCCCACTAGTCTAGGTTAGCTTAGTGTTTAATTTTTATGCCTTAGTGGTCTAGGAGGGTACCCAAAATGGGTGCCGCTCCTAAATCGTAGATGGTAGCTGCGGTTCCCAGTTGGCAAATTGGGAACCGCAGGTTTCAACTGTGGTTCCCAATTTACAAATTGGGGACTGCAGGTTTTAGTTGTGGTTCCCAATTTGCAAATTGGGGACCGCAGGTTTTAGTTGCAGTTTGCAATTGCTATTGTTATTTTTTTTTTACTCTAGGTTGTCTAATTAGGAAATTTTTAATTTTCTTTAGCTCTGCTTAGCTAGATTTAGCTTACATTATGCTTTTTGCTTTTTAAAAGTTAACTTCTAGAGCGCGGGAGCCTGACCTTATGAAGACTCTTCGTGAGGCCTTATCGAATGATGACCGAGAGTGGTTCCGAGTATTCGGGTTCAGTTACATCATGGATCTACCCACAATTAGGGTAGATCAAGCCTATTTGATTGCATTGGCCTGATGCTGGAATGTGTACACCAACACCTTCCACCTTCCTCTTGGTGAGATGACTATCACTCTAGAGGATGTCTACAGGATATTTAGGATCCCCATTGATGACGAGGCTATCGTCTCCTCTACCTCCATGACAGTGGATGCTATCTTCGATGCCATATTCGATGACCAGAGCATCGATGCACAGGATGATGCTGACCATGGAGGGGTGCACATCAGTGACTGGTACCATGATGATGTCTTCTCTATTCAAGAGGCCCTCTTCATGCATCTCATTGTGCAGATTGTCCTTCCAGACTTCTTGGGTGTAAGGATTCCCTGGAACATGTTAGCCATTGCTTGGCGGGTGCTTCAGAGATCAATAGAGGAGCCACTACTATTAGCTTGGGGGAGCACCCTATTATGCTAGCTCTATAGGGAACTATACTAGATCATAGAGCGTAGCCGTAAGGGCATCAGCTGTAGTCTTTTGCTATAGATCTGGGGGTGGCAACACATCTGGATCGAGCATCCTACAGATCTACCCCTACTCATCACCGCCATAGACGCTAAGCATTAGTGTTATGCCACATGCTGGCCTCATGTTGAGGAGGGTATCCACAATAGGTCTCATGCTGGGAACACTAAGCATTATATTATTCAGTTTGCATCACTTGGGCCGGGGGATGTTGTATGGCGCCCCTACATGGATTGCCTTGCATGGCCTAAAGTAGACGAGTGGCTATGATGGGCCCATCGAGACAGATGGTTTATCTGGCATAAGCCAGAGGTCAGGGAGTATCAATTATTCTCTCATGTCTTATGACAGTTCAACATGGTGCAGGATATACTAGAGATGCCACTGAGGTATAGACGCTTGTCTTTGGAGAGGGATCTCTCGTTGATAGTTCCTCCACCACTAGGAGATGCACTTGATGACTTCTAGGAGTCGGGGGTTGAGATAGCTGGGACCATGCCAGACTATGATGGGTGGTGGTCCTTATTCAGATGGCATGGGACAGGGCCTCTGGACTGAGAGCTAGTTGAGGCAGAGGCAAAGGCAGATCTTGATGGATATTCTAGAGATCAACCCTAAGGAGGATGCTCCAGAGGAGGGTGAGGTCCCTCCTTACAGCACATAGGGATGATTGCTGGCTCAGGTGGCTAACTTGCAAAGTCAGATCAGGCAGTTTCACACACAGTAGCTCGATAGAGACACTACCATCACCACTCTAGAGGTGAAGGTGGCTGACAGGGAGCGATGCCTAATTGAGGTGTAGGTCCAGGTATAGGAGCTCATGAATCAGGCTACAGATGTATAGGCCCAGGTGTAGAGACTATAGATTTCCCTGGAGTAGCACAGGCACAACAAACTATAGCAAAGGTTGAGTGGGATCTTGCTTGAGCATTGAGGGGGGATATGCTACCTCCTTAGGCTACTATAGGTCCTCCTGCACCACTAGAAGTAGGTACAGTAGCTACACAAGATTTGACTACTAAGGTAGAGCAACTATGTGGTATGGTCATGAGGACCAATGAGATGCACATAGCCCAAATAGCTCACATTGATCAGCTAATCGAGTACATAGATATGCATGGGCTATAGGTTTCGAAGGATCCTTTCTCCTCAGAGTCATAGTGTACCAGGTCTAGGACCTTAGGGTAGTCAACAACTAGCTCGAGTCATAGGACTCACATGACTGAGAGGATGCACAAGTCCTCTAGCACACACACAATAATATCGCAGGCCAGGACTAGAGATCCAGGGCAAACATCAGGGGCCTCTAGTCAGAGGACTAACCTGCTATAGTTACAAGTTTCCCATGTGCTGGGTGCTTTAGGCTTTGGAGGCAGGCATGATCTATAAAAGGATCCACCACAGGTGCTAGGTCAGCCAGGAGAGCAGGCTCTAGAGCATAGCGCTGTGGGAGGCAACGAGAACTCCAGTACAGGGGGAGTAGCCTAGATCTGAGTCATAGCAGCTATCGACTACAATTTTAATATATTATTTTGTGTGTAAGTTCAAGGACCTACACAGTTGTAGCCTACGAGCATTTTTTACTCCCTATGTACTCTTTTGGACACATATATATGATATGATCTTTTATGGCTCCTTATGTATACATGTTTATTTATTATTTTGATTTTATGTTTATTTGATGCACATGGATGCAAAGCTTATGTAAATGCTATGTTTATATGATGCGATGTATGTATGACATGCACTATATATCTATTCCACTTTATGATGATGATATGCAGTGATATAGATGATTAGATGTGTGATATATGATGTATTTATATGGATGCAGTGATCAATGTTTATTTTTAAATGCATATTTATTTGTGGGCATGTGTTTATTTTATGCAGTTTATGGTATGCTATGCAATTTATGGTAATGCATTATGTACAAAATCATAATCTAATGGAAATGAACCTATATGATTTAATCACTTAAAACATAAGGAATGAATGTAAACTATGTATATCAATTTTTAAAATATGACACCATAGAATGTATAACAATCATGAAAAATAATTGATAATTCTCATTACAAGAACTTAATCAATTAATCACCCAAATATGAAATGCAATGAAATGGATTGGTATGATGCTAATGAATGATTATGTCATTTTATATATTTCTTATTTGTTGCACTATATAGTTAGTGGGCATCTAAACATCATTTCTATTATTCATGCAGTATCTATCCTATATGTTTCATTGTGCTTTGTAAAATGCATTCTAATGAATTAATGACTCATATTTCTGAAGTCTAATGATATTTGGTATCTTGTTGCTATTGGAGCACTTTTTGGGGTTTTCCTTGAGACTCAAACACCCTAGTAGACTTCTCCAAAAATATCATACTAACTGTACAAGGCTTATATTGGACAAGGCTTTTGCTGTGACAGACCCAACTATTCATTATCCCTGTGTGTGCATGTGAGTATTTTTAGATAGATCATAAGCATACCCCGTATGTCAGTAGGGACTCTTTCAACCCATATGTGAGATAGGATTCCTCATACGATCGTACCATCCTTGTTTTAGCTTTGATTAGACTTATACAACTAGACAATCCTAGGTACCTAGAGCTATCTCATATTGCAAATTGATTAGGGCCACCCCTCAAAATGCAGACGAGACTCTTTCAACCCATTGCTATGTTTGGGGATCACCCAATAGAACTACCCCTCCGATTGTAGGTGGGACTCTTCCAACCCATTACTACGATCGGGGATCACTCTATGGTTTTGATAATCCAGCTAAAAGGTGGACAATCCAGGGATTCAAATTCTCACCCTTCTTACTTGCTCATATGTAGTGATAAAAATCATTGTTAGTCCATGTGTTACTGTTTTCTTTGAGCAAGGGATTTTTATAGTGCTTTTGATTCACTATGTCACTTTACATTTTGAACTTGAAATTTGTACTTTTATACTTTGTAACTTGGGATTTAAACCTTGTGACTTTGGGATTTATAGGGGAAATTATTGTCCTTTTTCCAAAGTACACCTTTCTATACTGACTATTTGCAAGATAAGCAGGTCGTGAAACCCATCTCTCTAGATACCTAAGACTGCTTTTGCAGCTTTCATCCTCTCTCGTCTTAGCAAGATTTTATATTGTTTTGCTTAGTGATGGGATTATGATATGTTGAAGCACTATCCCAACTAATGACATTGTCTATAACAACAAAGCAAGATTTCTATAATACTTGAAGAACCCACTAGGTATGGTTGAGTGACTAGAAAACTTAATATACATACATATTTCTTCACAAAAAGTATCGTGTATGAATGCAATGGATTATGATAAATGCAAGGGTGCATGATTGAAACACAAACGTGCGATCATTTGTAAGATTTTGATATACACATTACGCTCTACTGTGGAATACAATGAATGACAAATACCTAAATGCAATATGATTATGTGAATGCATGTATGAAAATGCAAACTACAAAAGCAAATGTTTTTGGATTTTATGCTTTGCCAATTTTTTTTGGATTTTATTAATTTTAAAAGTTTTTTTTTATGGGTTTTTTATATATTTTCAAAATTTTATAGTTTTTTGAGCTGTCATACTTGACAAAATGATGAGTACATGTCCTTGGAGCTTTTAAGGATGACCAAACAGTGAGGAACTGCCTTTGGGGCTTTTACTTGACCAAGCTACTCAACAGAGGGCTTGGGGCATTTTGGGATGACCGATCGGTTGGGACAAAACCCTTGGAGCTTTTGGGTTGAACAAAGGGCTTACATATGCCTTTGGTGTATTTACTTGATCAAGATTCTCAATTTGAGAACTCAGAGACTTTTGGGATGACCGAGTGGTTGTGGACAAACCCTTAGAGCTTCTGGGTTGACCAAAGGGCTTATAGATGCCTTTGGTGCCTTTACTACACTCTCAAGCATACAACGCCTTAAGATGGATGATATTGAGAGGCTCAAGCTCTTCCAAACCCTCTAGAGACATTAGGTGATAGGTACCTGGACCAATATTTTTAGATATGATGTAAGGCCCTAGCCAATTAGCTATGAATTTGTCTCGCATATCAAGCGGTAAATTTGAGTTATGTTGGTTCTCTTTCAGCACAAGATCCCCAAATTCAAAGTCTCTCTGGTGGAATTTGATATTGTAGGCTCATTTTAATCGCTCTTGATAAATGCAGATATGATTGAGGGCATTCATGCGACGTTCATCGAGCAACATCAATTGATCGAGGCGAGCTTACCGCGTTGTGTCATCATCGATGAAATATTTCAATGTGACGTACAGCATAGGAATTTCCAACTCTAAGGGCATAATGGCATCAATGCCATATATTAGTGAAATGGTGTTGCCCCAGTGGGCATTCAAATGCTAGTCCTGTAAGCCCATAATCCAAGGGACAACTATATATGGCAATTCTTGTGGTGTTCTTGCAATGTATTTTTCAAGATGGCTACCATAGTCTTGTTTGAGGCCTCAGCTTGCTCGTTTGCTTACGGATATTATGGAGTTGCAAAACTATGTTTAATGTGGTATTTAGACATTAAAGCCCACACATTTTTGTTCTTAAAAGAAGTTCCATTATCCAAAATTATTTTGGATGGTATCCCAAAATGACATATGATATGCTCGAGAATAAATTTTGTGATGCGAGCTCTAGTGGTCATTGTAAGGGGAATGGCTTCCACCCACTTTATAAAATACTTAGTAGCCATGATAATGAATGTATGTCAGCCTGACGATGGAGGAGAAATCTTGCCAATAAGATCTAGTACCCACTGAGCAAATGGCCAAGCCACCTAAATGGGCTGTAAGGCCTGTGATGGCAAGTGTGTAAGATTAGCATGATGCTAACATTTAACGCATTTATTGACATACACATTGCAATCCTTCTCCATAGTGGGTGTAGCACCCTAAAATTGGCACGGTTAAAACCTTAGTAAAAGATAAAAGATAAAAATTTAAATTTTAACCCCAAAACCGCCTGTTACCCGCTTTCCCCATTTTTCATGCCATTTTTAGGATTTGTTTTGACCGTTGGATGATATCATCGCAGATCAGACGAAATCGTCCCCGATCTGACGAATTCGTCTGGAACAGAACGTCCAGACGATTTCGTCCCAAAACCAAATTTTCATAATTAGCTTCTGTTTCAATAGCCTCTCCAACTTGGGCAGAAGCGCATCTGCGCAGTTGGAGATTTCCCTGTTGGAGATCTCCCAGATTGGGATGATCCCCAACCTCCTAGCCTCCCCCTAATCCTATATAAACTAGGATTTTTCTAGTTTATCCCCCTGATTCTGATCCCCCTGGATTCCCCTGAACCCCTTAGCTGACGGATTTAGATCCTTATTCACTAGAGCATCCTCGCACTACTATCTGTATTCTGCATTTTGCATTTTCTTGTAGGAACTCTACTATTTTTCAGTCGAAGCTAGCTCGGATCGTCGCAAGCGATCCTGGACTATTTCGGACGATCCTGTCGAGGAGCGCAGACGATTTCGTACAATTGGAGGCGATCCTGACTGTAGTCCAGATTGGGGGCAATCAGAACTCAGAGTTTGCATTTCCTTAGCTTTTTTGCATTTTCCTATTGTGTTTCTGCACTGTCTTAAATTATTATGTTTATGCATCTTGGAGTTCACCTCATCTAGTGTAAATGCATGATAAAATCAAAATAAATTGTGAAGTTGATGTTTTTCCTCTTTAATTACTATTTGGATCTATCATTTAGACAAATTTATAGTTATTTCTGTCATTTCCCTTCGCTTCTGTAGTTGCATATTTGGTATTTTGTATCTGCTTTTGTGATTGCAGGTTTTTGACAAATTTGTCTGACGAATTCATCAGATTTCAGATGATTCTATCTGATCTTAGATGATCGACTGTGATTTAAGATGATTCGATGTAATTTCAGATGATTACGTATGAGTCGAGATGATCTGAACTGCTACAAGACTCAGAACCTTCATCAGACATCCGAAATCAGGTATGATCTGTCCTAATTTGCATATTCTCTGTGTTTAGCACCCATTTCTATTTTTTGTATCCATTTAAATCAGTATTGGTATATAGAATAGTTTAGATTCATCTTGGCCAAACCTAGGAGTTGAATGATTGAGTATAAAAATGAACACATCAAACCCATTCCCAACCTAGGCGTGGAAACTGCCACTCAAAAGTTTCCTGGTGAACCCACCATCCATCGAAAATTCACCCTTATACCCCTCCCCCGAGAGGCGGGACCTTCAAAGGGCCTCTCAGTCCGAGGTATTGTCCCATCCTTCTCGCATCCTCCTTCTGGGCGCGGATCCTATAGCCTGAGGGTAAGGATGCAAAAAATTTGGAGCGATACATTTTGGTGAACCCGACGTGAAAACTAAAAACCTTTTGAAAACAATCCAAAAAACAAAACATAAATGCATTTAGAACTAAAGATTGCATATTGTATTTAGATGGTAGATTATAACAAAAGACGAGCTGTCACCATTAATGTTGAAAATCAATTAGCAGCTATAGAGATTAATTCTTTACTTAGAGTAGCTCCAACATATAGAGTCCCACCTTTATGGGACGAGCTTAATAGGAGATTGAATCTCATTTCATCTAGAGCAACCGAACTTAGGCAAATCAAGAGGTTTGTCCTAGATAGAATCCTGGATCCCGATCAAGTGACTTTGTATCATGAGCTTCAGAGAGCTTGCCATAGGTGGTTAGCAGATAAAAGAGCCCTTGTGTCTTTTGAGTTGTATACCTTTGAGGAATACCTCGATAATGCAGTTGTAGTACATAAATTTTTGTCTCGTATAGAGGACCAAGAGGTCGTTCTTATGGATAGACAAATATGGAATAGAGTTCCCAGAGCTGTGTTATATCGAGAGTATTGCCATGAGATTTATTTTTACAAGACAGAATCTGAAACAGATAATATTACTATAGCACACTTTATCAAGTTCCTGAAAAACCATTTCCAATTTGAAGAGGAGCATTTTATGACTCCTGATGAACTTGATCCTATCAATGACATCCATAAACTATTTATAGAAAACTAAGCTATTCTTTTTATTATTGTTATTTCTTGTATTTAGTGTGTTGTTTGTTGTCTTTATAAGCATAAAATAAAAATAAACAAAAACAAAAAAAAAACAAAATCATAACAAAAAATCAAAACATTTTATTTTTAAGCATTATAGTAGGTATATAATTAAAATATATACCTCCCAAATTTGTTGCAAATATATTAATATATATTTGCTAAAATCTAAGATTTAGACATAATGACTAGACTCAGGAATGGAAAACAAATTGAAGTAGAAGAAGATTGGTTAAGGAAAACAGAAAATAACCCAGATGTCCTTCCTGAAGACCCAATTCAGGAAGAAGGAACTCTAGACCAACAAGAAGAAGAGTATGTTGATGCAAATGAACAAAAAGAAAATGATAGAGAGGAAGGATCCTCATCTCCTAAAATATCTCCAGAAGGAGCTGTTACTTTTGAGAACATGGAACATTTCTGGAAGTTCCTCCATGATAATATGGGCACCCTTAATAGAGCAGTTCATATGGACAAAGATCAAATTAGTGACACTCAAGCAACCCTAGAAGACATATATCACACATGCACTAATCCTTTGTCCTTCGTTGATCAAGAAAGTGATCAAGCTGGACCATCCAATTTGGATATGGCCGCTATGATCCAGAACATGCAACAACAACAGGTTACCCAACCACCTAGAGTGCCTGTTACTAAGCCTAGGGTTATTCCCACACAAAATAAACCTTCATTCACTGCTCTATTTCGCCAAGCTATTGATCAATATACCTCAAATCAACAAAAGCCTAAAACAAAACCAAATGTTAATTTCCAACAATCTGGGATACAACATAATGCTACAACAAATCTTCTTCATAATACTCTTCCTACCAACCATTTGCATAACAACAATATAGCATCTAATCCTTATGTCCCGCCTTCCTACGCTCACAAATCCCATGCTCATGTACCACCAAACCAATATGGTGGACAAACCGGTAATCTGGAAGCCATGGTGAAATAGTTAGCCTCCCGTATGGACCAGATAGATCCCTACCGTCCCTCGTACAATTATCGAGAGATGTGTAGTCAACCTCTAGATCCTATAGTTGTAGCACAACCATATCCTAAACACTTTCCCATGCCTGTCCTACCTATATACAAAGGAACCGAAGATCCCATAGAGCATCTTCGTATGTTTAGGATAGCATGTCATGATATATCACATGATGACTTGTTATTACTAAAAATGTTCCCAAAAAGTTTAGGGGGGATGGCATTGGAGTGGTATTATCAATTGCCCACTCATTCTTTGAGAAATTTTGAAGAGACCGCTGAGTCTTTTGTGCATCAATTTAGTGCCTATATCGAAAGGCATGTAACCATTAAAGATTTGTACAACCTAAAACAAGACAAAGATGAGTGTTTTGCTGACTTCTTGGCTCGATGGAGGCAGTTGACAGGAAAATTACACTTTGTGTTACCGTATCGAGAAATGTTGGATATTTTTATCAATAATTTACAAGAACAACTATCCTATGAATTATCAATTGCTACCTTGACCACCTTCGATCAAGCTATAGATTTAGCTCGAAGAGTGGAAGATGCTCTCATTAGAAGAGGTCAGCTCAAAAAGAAAGATGATGAGAAAACATCCGAGAAATCAATATAAAAATAAACAAGTTGTGGGTGATGGAGTCACTGATAGCAAAAACATTGCCAATGTTAATACTGCAAAAACAATAGAGAAGTTCATATTGAAACCTCCTGATAAACCACCCCGAGAATTTACTAGGTTAAATCAACCTTTATCAACCATTCTCCCACAATTACTAGCACGAGGATTGATCCAATTACCAACTATCCGAGAACCTGATCCAACTATACCCGGATACAGAGCTGATTTACATTGTGATTTCCATAGAGGACCTGGACATGCTACCAACTCTTGTAAATGGTTAAAACATAAAATACAAGATTTAATCGATAACAATGAGATGGAGGTGCAAGCCTTTCAACCTAAACAAAATCCTCCTAATAATGCTCAAAAGAACATCCCTCAAAGTCAGAATCAAATGCCAATCAATCATTGGACATATTTCAACATCCTTTACCAAAGCATGGTAAAGAGGTGGCTAATCAAATTGAGCATCATAATGTTCCTCCTCCTACCCGATATGTAGGAACTATTAGTGGACAATTACCTGTTCATGATTTGCAAGTCTTTGACACAACTTTATCCATGGTTACGTCCAGACCTCTATATAATATTCGAACACCTGACCTTAGTGATGTAGAATATGATACTAAAAGTGACATGGAAATCACCTCAAATCAATCGAATAGTTCTGAAGATGAATCAGATCCTATTCAACCCATCACAAGTTCTATGGTTCCGGAAGAACCATTTCCTAGAAGAGTTACTACTCGACCATCTTCTCATCAGTTACTTTCTAATGAACAAGCCATAAATGCTAGACCAAGACCTATTCATCACCCGCAAAATAATATTGTAGGAACCATCGGAGCCGTTACTCGACAACAGGCTCAAAACTCTCAACAGGAACAAACTCAGAACGATGGATCGGCTCCATTTGTTTTGAAAAATCCCAATAAAGGGAATTATGCGCCTAATGTTCAACCTAAGCCTCCTTATAATATTAAGGAACAATTATCCAATACTACAACTAGAATTTCCCTTTTGGACCTTTTAAGATCTTCTCCTACCCATAGGGATGAATTAATGCTCACATTAAGCCAAATGATGGTACCTCAAAATATTCAACCTGAAGCCATGACCAATACTATCATAACTCGAGAAGTCGATTGTATTGACTTTCGGGATAGAGATATACCACAACATAGTTTACATAAGGATAACCCCTTATATATTACTGCCCTAATTGGGGATGTAGCCGTTAAACGGGTCTTGATTGACAATGGTTCATCTTTAAACATATGCACTTTTGACTTCTACCAAATATTTGGGTTTAGAAGTGATGAAATGAAAAGAACGGATATGATTATAAAAGCCTTCAATGACGAAACACAAGAAACATGTGGAGTCATTACTATACCCTTGCAAGTTGGTCCTAGAACCTTAGATACGACCGTGTTTATTGTACATTGCCCTGCATCATACAATATACTTTTGGGTCGCCCTTGGATCAACGCAATGCGAGCGGTTCCATCCACTTTACATCAGTGTGTTAAATTCGAATTTAAAAATTAGTTGGTTACCATTCATGGTGATCCTAGACCCTTTGATATGTGTGCTTTGGCAGAACCTGTTGGAGTTCAATTTTGCCCTGCCCTGTCATCCACACATCCTAATTCTCATCATCCGCCTAAACGTGTGAAACACACACCCATAACATCATCTACTCTTTCAACTACACCTATACATATAGCTCAACCATCTTCTGAACAAACCACAGTAGGACCTCGAAAAGATCCTAGAACTACAACCAATGCTTCTTGTTTTACCCCTATAACTTCCATACCGATAGACTCATCCATCGATATCCCTATAACATCCACATCCACTACAGGCATCCTTTCCACATCAGAAGATCTAGGAAATGTTCCTTCTACCTCTTATGCTCTTACTGATGAACTCTTACCCGATTTATCTAAAATTCTTATATCAGAAGAAACCAACACTGCCATGCAAGCTTCCCTTATTTTAAATAAACTCCCACCCTCTCCTCGTACCTTGGGCCTCCCACAGCCTATGGGAAGTATTTACCAAGTCGGGAGTTGTGCTTTTATTTATAAGGGATATGATTGGGGAAGAATACCCAGAAACATCAAGACACATTGTGATGGATATGCTAGATGCTATTTTGCTAATGAGTATATTAAAGCTAAACCCATAATGCTTAAATTGGGATATAAAGGGAAAGGTTTGGGACCTTCCCAAAATGGTATGAAAGAACCTATTGAGGTAGAACCGTGGCCTGCCCGATGTGGTGTGGGCCTATTTCCTAGTAAAGGTCAACCCTTCCCATTTGAGGAGGATGACCATCTTACATGTTACCAAGATTATCTGGATAAACAAGATTCTTTGCGTTCAAAGGATAATCCCTTTACCTGTAATATGCTATCTCTCGCCTACCCTGAGATGATTGTCGAATCCGACGATGAGTTGGAAGGGGATATCTTCCATGATGTCTCCGTTGATGACTTGTTACATAACGAATTTTATTTTGATGGCTCTATACCTAGTATAGCCCAACTTGAGGCCTCGACTCCTCAAGACGAATTATCCAAGCTAACCTTGGAAGAATTACAAGAATTGGGTGTTTCACCCGCCCCACCTAATTTTGAGAGATATTTACATATGGAAGTTGAAAACGTTATAAAAATTAACATTGGAACCGAACATAACCCTCACATAATCAATATTGGATCAGAATTAAGTCAAGAAAAACAAGATAAATACATTTCATTTCTTAAAGACTATGAAGATGTCTTTGCTTGGACATATGAAGACATGCCAGGTTTGGACCCTTCTGTAGTTATGCATCATCTAGTAGTCCATCCAGATGCTAAACCGGTTAAACAGAAACTTAGAAAAATGCATCCTAAAGTGGCCTTACTAGTCAAAGGAGAACTAGAAAAACTGTTGAAGGTCATTTTTATACAAGCCATTGATTATGTTGAATGGATCTCAAATGTAGTTCCAGTAACTAAGAAAGAAGCCACTAAAGTTAGGGTTTGTACAGACTTCAGAGATATTAATGTTGCCTGCCCTAAAGATGATTTTCCTCTTCCTAACATGGATCAAATCATTGATTTTACTGCTGGAAGTGGAATGATATCCCTAATGGATGGATTTTCCGGTTATAATCAGATCAGGATAGCTCCTGAAGATCAGGCTAAAACAACCTTTATTACCCCTTGGGGAACCTTTTGTTGGAAAGTAATGCCATTTGGTTTAAAGAATGCAGGTGCAACCTATCAACGAGCCATGACTTATATCTTTCACGATATGATGCATGATATTCTACATGATTATGTAGATGATATTATAGCTCGTTCCATCAAAGAAGATGATCATTTAAATGACTTGAGAAAAGTATTTGATCGGTTAAGGGAATATCTTATCCGACTAAATCCAGCCAAATGCATATTCGAAGTCAAGTCCGATAAATTATTAGGGGTTATAGTTTCTTTACGTGGCATTGAAATTGACCCTCTCAAGATCATGGCTATCATAGATATGCCCACACCCACCAATATATCAGAATTACAAAGTTTACAAGGTAAGCTTCAAGCTATTCGCCGCTTCATCGACAAGTTGGCAGACAAAACCGGACCCTTTCTTAAACTTCTTAAGAAAGACGTCTCTTTTCATTGGGACGACGAATGTCAGGAAGCATTTGAACTCCTTAAGCAATATCTTCTTAAACCACCGATGCTTTCCCCACCTAGATCTGATCGTCCATTTATCTTGTACATTTTTGCTTTCGATTCTGCCTTAGGAGCTATGTTAGCTCAGCTTGACGATGAGAAGAAAGAACGTGCTAATTATTACATTAGCAGGACCTTAATCAGCTATGAAACTCGCTATACCATATTAGAGAAATTATGTCTAGCAGTTGTATTTTCTACACAAAAACTACGACATTATATGCTCAGTCAGAAAACGTATGTTATTGCCAAATTCGACCCTTTGCGATATCTCATGAGTTGACCGTACTTATCTGGTCGCACAACCAAGTGGGTTCTTGCGCTAAGCGAGTTTGAACTCACATTTATAGGACAAAAGTCTGTTAAGGGTCAAATCATAGCAGATCAATTAGTTGCTGCACCCTTAGAGTCTACCCATCCCCTCATCATTGAGTTTCTCGATGAATGCCTTAAACTAGAGGCAGACCATCCCGAGCAATGGTCCCTATACTTTGACGGAGCCCGATGCATGAGTGGGGCTGGTGCGGGTATTATTTTAATATCTCCGCAAAAACATCTTATACCTCTGTCCTTCAAATTAACATTTGCTTGCACCAATAACACTGCTGAATATGAAGCTCTTATCCTTGGATTACGAGCAGCTTTGGCCCTAAAAATTAAAAATTTATTGGTTTTCGGTGACTCTCAACTTGTCGTAAATCAAATCAATGATGTTTATCAGACCAGAGATGATAAATTACGCCCATACAAAGCATATGTTTTGCAATTATTATCCTTATTTGATCAAGTTACCTTGGAAGCTATTCCTCGAACTAGCAATCGTGCGACTGATGCTATGGCTGCAGCCGCATCTCTTTTGCCCTTGGAGTTAGATGACGAATATGCTACCATCATTATTCATCGACTCCAGGAACCCGCTTCAAGAAAATCATGCCTAGAACCTTTGGATGTGTTTCTAATCAATGAAACTACTCCCGAACCATGGTACACTGATATCTTTAATTTTCTCCAAAATGGGACCTTCCCTGATGGTTGTACTAGCAACCAGCGTAGGTTATTACGTAGACGAGCAAGTCGCTTCGTGATTATTGGAAATACCTTGTATAGGAGATCTTTTGAAGGCATCCTATTGAGATGTTTGAATCTAGAAGAATCTAGATCAGCTTTGAATGAAGCCCACAATGGATCTTGTGGGGGACATTTTAGTGGTAGCGCCATTGCTAAGAAACTCCTTAGGATAGGATATTTTTGGCCTACCATGGAGAATGATGCACATAATTATGTGCGACATTGCGATAAGTGCCAGAAACACGCTGACCTTGTCCATGCGCCTGCACAAGAACTGTAGGCTATTTCATCTCCTTGGCCCTTTTCAAAATGGGGCTTAGACATCATTGGAAAAATCAACCCTGTGTCATCCGATGGACACAAATTCATCATAACCGCCACCGAGTATTTCACGAAGTGGGTTGAAGCTATGCCATTAGCTTCTTGCACTGGAACACAAGTTTCCAAATTTATTTTTAATCAAATTATTTGTAGGTTTGGAATTCTTGCCAATCTCATTTCAGATAATGGAACTTGTTTCAAAAATAAAGATGTCAAAAAATTATGTCAAAAATATAAAATTCAACATCGTTGGTCCACTCCCTATTATCCTCAGGGTAATGGCCAAGCAGAAGCATCTAATAAAACATTAATCAAAATTCTCAAAATACTGGTCAATAAATCTGGTCGAGATTGGCACATCCAATTATATCCTGCTTTGTGGGCCTATCGAACTAGTGTTCGAACCCCCACTGGAACTTCACCTTTTGTTTTGGTTTATGGCGCTGAAGCTATTTTTCCCTTTGAATTAGAAGTTCCTTCTTTAGCTCTACTACTTCAAGATACTGAAGTAGGAGATGAATATCGTGCTGGCAGATTTAGTCAGCTAGAGCTTCTAGATGAAAAGCGCATCAATGCTTTGGAGCATCTTCGTGCCTACCAAAACAAGCTTAAGAGAGCATATCTCAAGAAAGTTCATCCTCGATCCTTTGAGATCGGCGACCTTGTCTTAAAAGAAAATAAAAAAAATACTAATGCAACTAAAAACCTTAAAGGTAAATTTGAGCCCAACTGGCTTGGACCATATGTCATCATTGCTAAATTTGGATCGGGCGCATACAAATTATCTACCTTAGATGGTAAAGAACTTAAAGAACCTATGAACATTATGCATCTCAAACGCTACTATGCATAAAATTTGGTCATTTCATCATTGTATATATTTGTTTTGCATATTATTTCCTTTTAGTCACTTATATAAAACGTTTCAAAAACAATCACATTGTATTTCTTTCAATTCATAACTTAAAATCAAAATACAAAAACATCAAAATCGTCAAAATCTTCAAAAACATCTTTTATTTCATACCTGTCAATTCTTGAAGTATTACAGTTATATTTTCAATTATTGTGGATAAATTAGCATTTATTTTGGAATCCCGCACTTTCACACTCACATGAATAAATATCTTGATTTTATTTTCTATGATTATTTATCTCTCTTATATCAAAGTCCACATTAGCATTAAATAAAGTTTTGAGCATAGAGAATTGATCTTGTTATTTACTTAAACCAAGTACATCTCTTCACATTAAAATGATTTCATTGCAAATTCGATATGATGCTACATAGTAGAAATGGTTTCCTGAGCGAAAAGTTTCCCCTGCTATCCTATCATGCACATGGTCTAGAATCTTTGAGAATTGACAAAAGGACAAGCTCACCCCTACCCAGAATAAAAATCCCTTGCTCTACAGCCAATCCGAGCAAGTATCCCTAGCATAGGAAGAAAAAGAAAAGTCAAAGAAAATGAGAAAAAAAAGAAAAATATTATTTTGTACCATTGCAACAATATTTCAGCATTATCTCAATTCCAAGCAAAAATACAAAAAAAAAAGAAAAAAACAAAAGTGAAAAGCAAAAGCAAAATGCAATAAAATCCCTTTCCCTACCCCTTGAAAAGAAAAGAAGGGTGAATGAGCTTGAATCCCTGGAATTTTCAATTATTCGAAAACTGTGAGGTAAGCCCCATAACAGGTGGTTTGTGCCCAACCCGCTTGGCCTTGGGTAATTCCTAGCGTGGTGATATGTCTGTCACATTAGCGACCTTCTTTTGTACAGACCTATGTCAGCTTATGGATTAGCTAGCTCTTGATAACCCGACTTACATAGTAGTCTAGTACGGTTACATGCATATAAATCATGGTCAAGGAACACTCATTTGGTTAAGGCAAATTACTTGTATCAAATTATCTTGCTCAAAATTGGTGAATGAACAATACAATCGCACACACATTTGTATTTGAGAGATTTTGTATCATTATGATAAATCAAGATCGGTAATGAACTCACATTTGCACATGAGGATCCCTTAATAAATCTACATTTGTCTTTGCGATAATTTAAACTATTTATGTAATTCTTTTCGGAATAGTTTTATCCGCTTATTTCAGAATTTTTGTTTTGTTTTCAAGCAATTATATACTTTGTTTCACAAAATCACAAAATGATTTCAAACAACATGTTCATATTATTATTTTTCTGTTTATCAACAGTCAAAAATTAATCTTGTAATAAAACTAAAATATCCATTTTTCTTCTTTGGATTTCGCGATGATGGTATAAGTCTATACCTATAAATTCTATGCCTAGCGCAAACCATTGTTCTAATTTTATTTTCCATTTATTTTAAAACAAATTCATAAAAACATATGACTTGCATCATTATGTTACACAATTATGCTTTAAAATGAACAAACACTTATTCTATTTCATTTCATTATGTCAACATTCAATTTTGCAAACCATGGTATAATTTCTAAGGAATTGTTCAAAATTTTATCACACTTAGGAATTTATGCCTAGCAAAATCATATTTCTTTTAGTATCTCATGCATACTATTTTTATGAAAATCTGAAAATAAATCATCACCATCATCATTTCCATCATCACAACACAAAGTCTTAAGACAGTCTCTTAAGCACTCTTTTACTTTTTTAACAATATTTCTATACTGGGATTAGCTTGACGACCGAGCGAGCGATGACTCCATGAAATGGTCTATAACAACGACAATGTCCTTTGAAATTATTGTTAGAAGTCTCTTTTATTTTTTTTTTATCAAATCACACCAAAACAACCAATTGTTTACATCAGATTATTTCATTTAAATTTTATAGCATGACATCAAATTATAATATTTCCAAACGACATAATTACATGAATCATCAATCAGACAAACAAACAATTCAAATATTGAAGCATCATAAAAACATATGAACAAGTCATATCACAAAAAGATCATATATATATATATATATATCACAAAAATTATATACATCATATCAAAACTGGATTGGTATGCCACAATCTATACCCCGGCATACTCAATCCTCTCAAAAATCTATACAATCTCTGTGCAGTCTATAGCCAGCTAGTCTCGAGAAGCCCTCGAGCTCTCAGCCTCATCTCCTCCCCCACCTTGACGTGGAGGAGGTGGTCCCATAGCAGTTTGTGGTGTGTCTCGGGTCCTGATGAGGCCTGGAAATGCCTTAATTATAACATGTTTTGTACACTAAAAATGCCTATAAACTTTTATGTTTTATTTGATATGTTAGTTAAGTTGATTTAATATGCTGTATATTAACCATTTTGCATGATCAATGTATTTGAAATATTATATGTTGATTTTACAACTTTTTGCATAGTTTTGTGCTCTTTTTGTTATGATTTGCTACAATGGGATATGCTTAGAATAATAGTAGCATTTCACTAATCATATTCTGATTTTTTTCAAGCATTTACTTCACCTAAATCGGCAGTGCGCATGTTCTTGCACGGTCTTTCCCATATAAATTCCGCCTGTCCATAAATAGCAGGCATGGAATTCAC